>VXAU01004106.1:0-171094 GCA_013399695.1 Formicarius rufipectus | reverse complement strand
GACGGCAGCGGGCTGGGGTCGCTAGGGGGAGGCACGGCACCGGCGGACGGGCTGAGGCGCTGACGGGGGTGAGGGGAGGGAACACGGCGCCCCCCCCCGCCCCGGTTTTGCTTTCCCTTTCGCTGCCGCTTTTTCTCCCCGGCGGGCGCGGAATACGCGTATTATTTATGTAGTTATTTAGTTATTTGTTTGTTTGCTTCCCCTAAAGAGCGAGGGGAGGGGAGAGGGAAGACCGGAGGAGGGCGCGGAGGCAGCGCCGTCACCAGAGGAGGCGGCGGCGGTCAGGAGGAGGAGAAGCCGGAGCCTCGCCTCGCCTCGCCTCGCAGCCCCTCTGCCGTCACCGCCTCGCCGTCCCCCGCCGCCGGAGCCACCGGCGGGCGCCCGGCCTCATGATGGCCTCGACCACCTGCACCCGCTTCACCGACGAGTACCAGCTCTTCGAGGAGCTCGGGAAGTAAGGGCCAGCCTGGGGGGGTGAGGGCGCCGTGGGCTGCGGGCATCGGCGCGGGGAAGCCGCGCCCGGTGCTCCCTCAGCGCTGTTGAGAGCCCCGCGGGAGCGTCTGGGCTCCAACCCTGCGGCCCCGGGGCGGCGAGAGGCGGCGGGCGGGCGGGCGGTAGGGCAGCTCGTGCTTCTGTTTATCATTATTATTTTTAATCATTATTTATGGCTCTGAACTATTAGGTTGTGAGGGGTCGCGGACCGTGAGGGGCGCCCCCAAGCGGCGGGGCGGGAGGTGCAGCCCCGATCGCCATGTTGGGTGTCACCCCCCGGTGTCACCGCCGAGGGGGACACGGACCGTGGTCACCGTCGCCCTGTGCCCCCCGCGGGCTGTGCACACCCGCCTGCCCTCGGCCGGCGGGGTCGGTCGCACGGCTGCTGCTCCAGAGTTCTCTGTGCTGGTGGACAAATCAGTGCCGGCCGGCACTGCCAGAAAATCAGAAAATCCCTGTTATTTCCTCCGATTCTGCCGACATCACGCCCCTCCGTGCAGCCCATTAGTCGGTAAATGGCAGTAGAGTGTTTCAGTGGGACTGACACTTTGCCCGGTTTTTGGTTTTCAGAGGGGCGTTCTCCGTCGTGAGGAGGTGTATGAAAATCACCACAGGACAAGAGTACGCTGCCAAGATCATCAACACCAAAAAGCTTTCGGCTAGGGGTGGGTATATTTTAACCTAGTGTACATGATGCCTCGTCCTCATTTCTTGCATTCACATACTAAGGGTTGAAAAAAAAAGAGATAAAAATACCTGAATTATTTAGTAGATTTCCTAATTAATTTTTATTTATTATTTCTTTGGTTTGATTATTTTCACTTGATGCTTTTTTTTCTGTGTTAAATGTTTTGTGGATTTGACTGCATGGAGGTCTGAAGTTCAAGAAAAATGTAAAAAAACCAATTTAATATAATGCAGCCTCTTCATTTTTCTGTTTAAATAATTTGAGTATTAGCAAAATTCTGAGTGTTACCAAGCATTTTGCAAGCTGATCTTTTTGGGGAAAGGTTGGTAAATAATAAATTTCCATTACAGATTTATATTAAATACTACAGTTTTGCTGAATTCTGTGTTTCCGTTCCATCTAAACATGAGCATCAAGGCCTAGCTGACTATGAATGCTTGAGGAAAAGTGTACTTTTACCTCACAGTAAACTTTTTTGTGATATGAAAATTATGCTAAGGAAGACAATGATAATTTTTGAACTAACAGTGATGAACAGTGTGACTGTTCCAGCCCTGCTGCACTGCTTCTTTCTGCCTTCCGTGTGATGTGTGTGTTTCCAGGAGCTTGTGAGTAGCAATGGACGGGTTGTTAGATACATTGTAGGTAAATATACACACGGTGTGGGTTGTTGTTGTGGAAAGGGAGCCCTGATGGTACTGTGTTAATTGCTTTCTAATTCCCAGTCCGAGTGCTTGTGTTCGGATGTCCGGGATTAGGGACCCTTCTCCCTTAATTGTATCTGTGTTTTGATACCAGTCTGTGGTGGGGTAAAGACCATGGGAACGAATAAGCAGTGTCAGAGTGTGAACCTGTTTACGGCCTGGTTTGCTTCTGACCCGAAGGAATTGCTGCAGGTAAACAGCAGTTTGAAGTTAATAAATTTAAACATAACGTCTTGCATAGGACATTTTGGTATGTTCTGATAATGTGTTATTCTCTGATAAAGATCTTCCAACGTTGTGTCAGTACTCTTATTTGCAGTTGATGAAAGTTGTGTGAACAGTTACTTCTTACTGAAGTTTAGCCTTTCCAGTCTCACAATGAGATTTGTTTTCCTTTATTTTTCAAAGGGTACTTAAATTTAAAATAGTGTTTTGTGGAGTTACAGGCATAAATGAAGAGATACTAAGAAAATTACAATACCTGAGATAAAATTCTCTCACAAATTTTTTTAAAAAATTGTTAGAACAATTAGGTGGTCTGCTGAATTTTGATGCTTAAAATAAAGCACCACTTCCCATGTGATTTCATGGATCTAAGTAACTTTCAACATGAGAAGCCACAGCAGGATCAGCACCATGTGCCAGTAACCAGGTGACCCAGTGCCATGGGTTATATACATGATGGGATAAATCCTGAAATGCTAGCCTAAATTAATAAAAATGGGGCCTTGCTAATTAGTCATCATTTGGATTGTACTGTACTTCAAGCTTTAATTTTTGTCCTTTGTTCATGCAGGGCTAGGTTGGTGCTTCGTGTGATCCAGTAGTGTGAGTAGAAGAATGTTTGAGAGGAGTTGGTTCTTAAAATGGAATGAGGCCATTTCCACACAGATTTTTCTGTAGGGTTAGCACGTAAAGCCCATAAAGGAAGGGGCTGCACTTCAAAGCCGGGCCGTGAAAGATTCTTTCTTATCAGAACACGTGTTGCGATGTCCATGAATGCAGGGAATGCCATTCCATCTCTGTTTTCAGACATCCCAGAAATGTTGGCTGTTTTTTACTTGTTTGGTTGGTTTTTGTGGAGGTTGTTCTGGTTTTTAGTGCTTTGAGATCTGCTAAACAGCTTCTGAAGAGCAAGCTTCTTGAAAAAAATCTTCAGATACTTATTAGGCAGTTCTTTAATTGCAGAAAGATGCACTTGAATGGCCATTGTGGTGCAAAGAACTGAACATTAAAAAGCCTCAAACTGTGATACTTTCTCCTGGCTGATAATAGGGTGGTGCAGTTTAAGATGCAATTTTTCAAATCTAAGTTTTGTTTTACTCCATCTGAATGGCTCTCTGAGGAGGTAGTAGTTCACTTCTGTGTTTCATGCTTACTTGAAATATCAATTCCAGAGTAAATCATTGGGTCAGCTTCATCTGTGAGCAGAGCTCAGAGGTTGTTCTTGGCTTGGAAGCTTGTATCCCTTGTACAGTGCCTGGCTCTCAGAAAGCCTTTTAAACAAAATGTCACGTTTGGGTCTTCTTGTTTGTCAGATTGAAGAAGAACAGTGCCAGTGTATGATATGGCAGAGTCAAGGCTCTCAAGACTAAATGAAACTTCCTGAAGTAGCTTTGAAATCACAAGTTATTTACTGGAGTCAGCCCAGTCATAACAATACTTGTCTCCCTATCCCTCCTTCACCTCAGCCATAAATGCTCTTGGAGATTTATCCAGACCCTTACTTTAGTAGTCCTTCTAAACTGAGGAACTGATCTGGTCACAGGCTAAGGCCAGTGAGGATGTGTTCTCATCTGTTTCCTTGTATAGTTACAGGGAAATTTCAGGCTAATTGCGTGTGTGCAGAGGCATGGGCTTTGGCTGGAATTTGGAGGGGAAAGGAAGCTGTGTCCCCTTTTCTCGCTGGACTAACCTTAGTGCTTTCAAGTTGATGGTCAGTTATTTATATAATTCTGATTCCATGCTTTTCTGATTTCAGTAATAGAAATAATGCATATTTACAATTTTGACCTATTCCAATGTACCAAAAACTCTCTTACTTATTAGAACAATATAGATTCTGTTCTTGAAGTACCCTTAAACTGCACTTCAAAGTTCTGAGCTTTGACTTGGCATTTTCTAAGTCCGCTGTAGTATTAAATTGATACTAGAATATCAACAGCTAGTTTTCTATCAATAGAGGATGTTCTAAACAAGCTTGCACAGATTGATTATGCTGCTGATTTTTAAAAAAGGAAAGGGGGGGAAAAGATATGTTACCTCTGTAAAATTAAGTGCAACAGTGAAGAAGGACAGAGAAAGCTAAAAATAAAGTGAAGAAGGTGTGTTTGCTGGTTCTGGGTTCTGTATTGTTTCATCCCATGAAGTTGGCATTTCCTTACTAAGTGTGCTTTTTGAGCCTTCTTTGTGTTGTTTTGATTGTGTTAAAAACCATGCAGATAAAAGTGAACTTTTGTGGGGTGACTTTATTTTCCCTTGGTCTGTTCCAAATACCAAGTAATGAGCAAATAGTCTGTTTCCTTTTGTCATTATCTGTACATCTTTTATCTTCTCTTTTGAGAGTCTTCTGGCTTTGATCCAAATTGGTTTCACATAAGCTGATCCATTTTCTTGAAAGACTTGGCTCTCATTTTCGGTCTGGAAAAAAAAAGAGAATTAGGCAAGTGTTTGCTTCTCTGATCATACTTGAAAAGGTGAATTACTGGTCTGTTGTCACTGGGTGTAATTCTTGCCCGTAACTCATATTGACAGTTTCTCTGGTGGCTGAAAGCCCAGTGCCCTAGGTGGCACTTTGATGGCATCCGTGTGAGGAGGATCATGTTCCAGTCCTCCTCCTTTTCTGGGGAGTTCATGTAAAAAGACTGGACACACCTCTCCTGGCCCTTGGATTGCTGTAGCAGAACTGGGAGCACTTTGTTTATGGGTGGTAGTTGTTCTTAGGAGTAATGTGACAATCAGTTGGAGGTTACTGCTGCTTGTGAGCTTTCAGGGACCAGCCCTTCTATCAGCTTTGAGCCTTGGAGGTGTCAGTGGGTATTTATTTTCCTTCTTAGCAGGAGATTTTCCGAATCTTTTTCAGCATTTTCCAGTTCTTCCAAGAAGAGGGTATTTCCTTTGAGCTTGTGACTGCAGATGTGAGGCATAACCAGAGGAGAGGAGAGCGATTGCCCTTACCCGCATCAAGCTCTGGTGGGTGTGGAGGCTGCAAACCCCACCCTTTCGGAACAGCGTTCTGTGGCAGCACTGAGTAATCAGGCTGGGGGAAGAGAATTTCAGTGTGTAAAGCTGTCCAAGTAGGGCACCTCGTGATCCCTAAAGTGATTTAAAATACATTAGGGAGATGAATGAAACGTGAAGCATACAGGGTAGTATTTTTCAGCTCAGCTTTTCATGACACAGAGATAAACGTTTTTGACGTATCACTAGACTAACGTCTCCTTTATTCAGGTAGCCTGTGTCAGGCATTGCCAGATGTTTTGCAGGAAGACAAGCTCTTAGAAGGCTTTCTGTACTCCACAGGAGGAGAAAATAATTCTTGCTAATCTAGCTAAAGACATTAATCCCTGAAGTCCACATTTACCTGTGCGAGTTTATTACAACACATGTATTTTTAATGCTCGTTTCTGTTCTTAGGTACACGTGACGTTTATTCCCACACAGAGAGTACAATCCTTAAGGGCATTTAATTGTCGGGCACATTCTGTCTTTGGAAAGACAAGAATTAAGCTGGGGATCTTAGCTGTTTTCTTCCGTATCTTGCTGTAGTCTGTCTGTTAATTACCTGCTTCTTTGGGGAGAGAAGGGAGAAGTAGACACAGGGCAAGGTACAAACTGAATACCTTTACTGAGCTTTCACATCCTACCACTTAAATATGGATGTGTTCTGTTCCTCCTGGTCTGGGAGAAGTTGTGTTCCCTGCTAATGTTTTACTATGCTCAGGATATTGTACTTCCAAATGGAATGTTTGGGCAAATATCAAAACAAGGAAACGAGCACAATAGTCAACACTTTGCCTTTATTGTAGATTGGTTCTGTTTGGTTGTACATAGAAAACATTGTTTTATGTGAAACCACAGGCTGGCTCAATTGTTTGAGACTTGCATGTGACCCCAGTGACTGCAAGGCAGAAATACACTTGTTCCTGGAAAGACTGAGTTTTTAGGAGATTGTTCTGCACTTCATTTCAAAACCTCTCATAGGCTTAAAACCTAGCTAAAATAACAGTGGTATTAAAATGTGCAACTCCTGCCATATGCTGGCATGTATTGATCTAAATACTAAATGTTATTTATGCACTTTCTCTGGTTGATCAAGGGTATGTGAAGTCATCACTGCTGCAGTTATTCACACTCCTGGTGTGGTTGGGATTTTGATTTTTTTTTTTAATTAAAATGTATTTATTTAATTGGGAAATATCTGATCTGAGTGACTGAAATAGAAGTCAGTGAAATATTATGCTTTACAAATGCATGTACTGCCAAAATATGCTTTCTGTGTATCTGTCCTTCATTTGACCTCCTGAGAAATGTAGGCCAGAGTGTTTCATATGTCAGGGTCTAGCTTCCTCCTTCACACACATTTATTGCACATTTGTCAAGTGCTTGGTAAGGATATTGTGGGGATTTTTTAGGTTATGTGAGAAACAGAACGTCCTTTGTGCATTGAAACAGGTTGCTAGAGAACAAAACCCTAACTTAATGGTGGTAGTTCCTCCTGTTTAATTCCTTATTAAAAATAATTATGCCCGAAATTCGAAGAAACATCTGCTGTGTTTTGGAGAAGCACAGGAATCCAATCTGTCTGTTTATTCCTTCGGTGTATTGAGCTCTGTGTATATCTTTGAGCACATGTTTGTGCAAGCTCCCGTGTTTAATCCTTGTATTATGATAAATGTCTTGTGCTTGGTATCAGAGAGGGTGGAGAATTTGTGTGACTTGGGGTTGGTGTTTTCTTCCAGGGGAGACAGTTGTGCTGTTACCCAGTGCCATTTTCTAGATTGTTGTCAGCTTGGTCTGAAATTGGGTGAGTTTCAGTTGGTTGAATCAGAGAACTCACTTTAAAGCTTTGCAGCCCTGTTAATTTCTGAGGCATCTGATTGAAAGCTGCTGGATATATTCTGCTGAACTGAGTTTTTACTTAATTTCTCTGCAAGCTGTTGCTTCTGGATGCCACTGGGTAGAAGCAGTAGCTACAGCTGAGAGAAAAGATGGGGAGGGGCAACTTGTGCAAATTTGCAAACACATCTTATCCTTGATTGAGCTTTTATTCTAATCCAGGGCTCTTTAGTGGAAATTGAGAAGTGTAAATTGTGCTACAGCATATATTTGCTTTTTCTAATTAGCTTTTTAAATCTAGAGAATGACAGTTAATGTCCTGGTCGAGCTATTACAGATAAGTCTGTGCAACTCTTGGTTTAAGTTGGCTGTATTCGGTAGAAAGGATCTTTGCCTACCTGGTGGTTTGACGAAAGTTCTATTATGCGAATTCCTGACCTTTCATGTGCCGCAAGTAGTTTGGAAGTTTGGAGGGTAGAACATACATATGTAATTTTAAAAAACAACCCCCGAGCCCCCTCAAATATAACAAAGTAGATTTTAATAATGGACATGTGATACTGTGGATGTTTCCTGGTCGAGATGAAACATTTTATCTTGTGGAAAGTTTTTTTTATTTTTACCAATAACCAAGAATTTATCACTGCTAAAGGTATGAAGTTAATATCCTGATGATGCTTTCCAGGAGGGCTCTCTGGCATCCATAAACCAGAATTAATTTTGATTTTGGCAGTTGCTTTCACCTTGAATGTAGAACATGCTTGCTGTAAAAGTTCAGAACTGTTTGTGGGGGTTTTTTTGCTCAGTTCCAGCCAAATCAGGCGTTTTGGTTTGTCAGTCGGACAGTGTCTCACATGTGCTATGTAGAGTGTTGGTTCTTTTTATTGTTATGCATGAGCTTTTACTCTGCCAACACACAGCTGGCAGTGCTATGGGAAGCATGGCTGCAGTCACTTTCCACTGGATGGAGAATTTGACTTAAATTCACCTTGAGTCAGAGGTTATGATGTGCCCAATTAAAAACTGCAGAATATG
The DNA here is from genome assembly GCA_013399695.1 of Formicarius rufipectus. NCBI lineage: Eukaryota > Metazoa > Chordata > Aves > Passeriformes > Formicariidae > Formicarius > Formicarius rufipectus. The sequence continues at coordinate 163,117 of VXAU01004106.1, read as the reverse complement.
TAACAAAGAAAAAGGTATGAATGGAATGGTTTGCTGGATCGAGTGGGTGCATGAATTTTGACAGCTGTCTATTGAAGGATGTATCAAGCTCTGGCAGTCATGCACCGCTGGGGTGTGTGTGGTGTGAAGGCAGCTTTACAGACCTGCAGAACAACTCATCTGGCCCGGTGGCCTCCAGCTGGCAGCTCTCCTCACCTGCGAGACTGGTAATTAATGTGTCCAGCGTCGGGCAGGCAGTGCCTCACGTGGCACAGAGCAGGCTGCCACACACGCTCCCTGCCTGCGCTCCAGCCAGCACTGCACCTTGCCCAGGAGTACAGATTAACAAGCCTCGGTGCAAGTGGAAAGGGTGGTACGCCTCTGCTGTAAAGTTGCATCATCTCAGCATGTGAGAGGAAGAGAAACATAAACTTAGAGTGTCAAAGCTCCTATTTGTGGGCAGCAACCTACAGCATGTGCTTCCAGAACTTTGTTCCTGAGGTAATTGTAGCCAGGAACTGCTTACTTGTAAATTTTCCACAATGGGAATGTCAGTGTTGCAGCAACAGTCACGTTGCATATTCATGTTGCTGCTCGAACAGATGGGGTTCCTCAACAATATCCATATTTGACAATCTGATGGGATTTGCCAAGCCAAAGCTTTCATTTAAATTTTAACCTCTTGAAGAGATAGGTTTGTGATTTAATCAGTCAGGGGAGGCCTTGAAGTTACTTGTCTTGCATAGCAGGTTTCAACCTAGTGCTTAGGTGTGATTTTGGTTTGGGAGGCTTCCTGTAGGAATGGTTTTAATGGGCTATTGCTCATTAGAATAAATGCTTTTCCAATTCAAAGATTTATCTTTGAACCTTACTAGTTTGGTTGATTTTACTCATATCCTGCAGAAAGTGAAGATGTATATTCAGTTGTAGCGTGTAATATGGACAGAATGCTGCTGCTGTGGTGCTGCCTTGCAGATAATTTTCTTCTGTAGGGCAGATGACTTTCAGTTTCCCTCAGGGCAGCTCCAGGTGCTGCTGAATTCTGGTTGTTAAAACTCACTTAAAGACCTGCTTTACACCCTGTTTTGTAGAAAGAGGTAACTCATGTTAAGTGCCTCCAAGATGCAGATAAATATCAGTACCGAAACCTTCAAAAACTACATTTTCGCATTATTTATGAAAATAGCATGCTCATCTTGGTGCTTTTTATGCTGTGTGTATTAAATTTAAAGTAAAAAAAACCCCTTGGGTGTAAAGTGGAATGCTAACTCTGTGCAGTGTGAACAGCTAGGGAATGGTGCTATGATTGCACTGATACATGCTGCTGGGACTAAATGCCTTGCTGGTCACGGCATAAAAACATTGTTTTTTAAGGACTTTTATAACCACCAGTCAAAAAGGGAGAAGGAAGAATAAAAAAACAAAGGAGGTTGTCACATTTTTTTACCTCCTTATCCTGCTCTTGCTGATACTCATCATTTATACTCAGTAAATGTTAGCATGTTACAAACCTTTTTAGCAGCTTACTTTCAGTTGGAATCTTTCATAGCTGTTATGTTTTTGGGGGTAAGAAGAGGAAGAAATGGCCACTGGTATGGTGTTCTATGTGTGTGTGCATATGTACATGTTAGATGCAGAAAAAGATCTGGCAGAGCATGTGTGTACCCAGACAACCTGTCTGCTGGATGAAAATAATTCATTCTAAAAGACCTATTAACTAAAGTGATTTTACTTGTAATGAGGGTAGGAATTGGTGTCTTTAAATTTTTGTTTATTTGTGGTAGACATGATTTATCTTTTGAAATTAAGTAATAAATTGCTTTCAGTGCCATGTTAATCACAACGTATAATGGGATTAATTGTCCCAGAGCAGAAGTTGCTTGCTTGTGGTCCATTCCTTCCCTTAGGAACTGTGTGTTAATATTATAGGAAGTTGTTCCATCTCGACAAAGTTTATACTCCTTAAAGTAAAAAAATATTTGTAAAAAATGTTTTCTTTGTCCTTTAAATAGAATTGATTACCTTACATAGGATTGCTTTCACCCTGTCCCCAGCTGTCTTGCCTAAGTAGTTCTGAATGGTAAGGGCATACTCAAAATGCAAATCAAATTTACTGATATATATTTGTCTGCTCTTGGTTTTGCTGTTTGGTGTAACAGAGTCCAGCTGAAATTGATACCTTCTACTTTCAAGTCACATTTATTATCTGTCAAACTTCTATATGATAAGAGAACATTGGTGCTAGTATTACTGGAGCTGGCCTTAGGTGAAAAATAGGAAGTGGAATTAAAGTGTATCCAAGGTGAAGCTGAGTCCTTCAACAGAACAAATAATCTGATTCAGAAATCAAACTATATTTTAAAATTAACTGGGGAGGTGAGGGGATTGGTTATTTTTGCCGTAATGGAGAGAGAATTTAGTAGTGCCCTCTTTTATTTGAAAGACTTTTTTGATTTACAGCCCAGATTTAGTCATGGATGATGTTTGTAGTCTGTGCCTGGATTGTGCTTCAGAGAATGCTTCATCTTTAATCAGTATATTTATGAAGGACGATCTTGTTTTCATTATTTTCTTTAACATCCATCTTCCTTTAGCTTTCTCTTGAATGACAGACTTGTCATTATTATGACTGTGCTTCCTTATGCATGCTTTAAACTAATTTATATTTTTATAAATGCGGATGTTTAGAGTGGGGGATTGGAATTCAACAGAAAAAAAAACCCAAAACAAAAAGATGAGGTTGTCTGAGTGAGTGTCTTTAGTAATCACTTGTGTCTGCATGGGGGAATCTTGGCCGGTGAATTCCAGTGCTTATTTACATATTCATTTGGCTGATTTTGAGGCTGATTCTGAAGCAACTTGTTTAGTGATTTCACTTCAGATTTCCCATTCACTGCTCTGTTTCCTGTAACCTCTTTTACCCGTTGCCTACCACTTTCAAACCCAGTTTGGTAACCTCCGTTTTTACTAATCCCCAGATGCCTCGTTTTCTTTCATTCTGCATCGTGAACAGTGGAGCCTGGCAGGACGCTTTGATCCCTGTCTGAAAAAATTCCCCAGAGTAATGTTTTAGAGGACTTGCTGTACCCAACCAGTAACAGATATGCAAAGATGTAGGTAGCTGCAGGGTTTTTTTGTACAGTTTCTCGAGATCATGTATATTAAGACTGAAGTCCAAACCCATTTCTATCCATCACAGGTGAGTTGTGCAGTTCCTGACACGGTGTCTCTCTATAGCCTGCTGTTACTGTTGCCTCTGTGCAAGGTCGAGTGGAAACTGCTGTGAAAATAGCTTCATGAAATGAAGCTAAATTAGGAATAGTTTCTGTTGAGTGTTGACTTCTTTCTGCAACCACAGATGCTCATCCAGACAACAAAATGGCTCAAGAAAAAGAAAACTGTGCAAATGCACTTAGAGCAGCATAGCTCATTGTTTGTCTAAAGTTATATTGATTCACAGGCGACATAAACTGAAAGACTTTCAAAATGTTGTTAATTGCTGTTGACGGGTTTACTCAATAAGATAGAGTGTGTAAAAATGCCTAACTATCTCAGCAGGCATTTTGAGGGTTTTTCTCGAAATGTATGGCCATTTCTTTTCCTACTCCCCTCTCTCCCCCCACTTAGAGGTCCTTTCCCTTAATATTTCCCAAACTGTAGTTTATAGGCAGATGGTGTTTCATAAAGCTCTCATAGTGGACAGCAGAAACTTCCTATAGAGGGAAAATGCACATTGTGGTAATGTGAGTTGTGCTTTTTTTTCCTCTCAGCTGATTTGTATTTGCAGTATTTTGTGAGGAAGTTGTGGCAGTTACTGGTGAATAAGTTGGTCTTAGGAATTGTGTAAGAGGACTTGGATACTGCTTGTCCTAGGTGACAATGCTGGTGCTCCATAGCACTGCAACTTGGAGCTTTCCCTGGGAGAGTGACTGGCCAAGAATGGAGTGAGTGAGGCACCTCCCTCCCCTGAGCTTTTCATGGGAACTGGGCACTCAGTGCCATTTCCAATTCCATGGTGAAGTGTATCTAGAGCTTCTGGAAATAAGGGGTAAGTAGGTGGGTTTAAAGTCTTGAAGGCAGGGAACGTGTCTTTTGGGAACAGAAAAGTTCATTATAATGATATCAAGTCTACAATCTTATCTTGAAAATGAGGTGATCGATGTTGTGGTTTTTATTTAATCTTAATAACAAACATTGAAAAACTGGTGCTACGTAGATTATAAACCAAAACAACAAACAAAGCTCCTTTTGTTTTTAGTCAAGTGTCTTGGTTAAGATTTTCGCTGTCCCCTCCCTGACCTGGATCATCCTCATTTAGGGGGAAGAAGGAAAGATCTCTGCAAGGAAAGTAATCCTCCCTTGTAGGACATATTGCAATCTAGAAGAGTTAGTTTTACAGAAAGGGGGAAAAAGAAGATAATGTCTTATTTCTGGTGTTGAAATACAGACTGGAGGTATGAAAGAAATCTCGTAATTCAGAATCAGCACTGCCTCCGTCAATAACAGAATTCTGCAATCATACCATGTTAATAGTGGTGTTATCAGACTTACACAGCAAATGTCAGTGGAACTAGGATGTGTGTTCTTGGCATCTCTCTAATACTCAGCAGGCCTTGCAAGTTCTAGATAGGAAATGGGATTATGGGAACGAGAACAGAGCTCTATATCTAATGCTACAGTGGCATTCCTCTCAATTCATAGTAGCATGTCAAAACTCAGATACCCAAAGTTGACCCACCTGAATCTGTGTTCCATAGCACAGAATTAATGAATAATCTCAGCTGTAGTTGGAAAAAAAAATTAAAATTGCTCCAATTTTAATACAAAAAGTACTTTTTTAGTGCAAGAATGACATATACAACACCAATCTGAATTAGTCAAAATAGCTCCAAAATAAGAGGTCAAAACCCCTTTAATGGTCTTGTTTAACAGAGATTGTCAGCTCCTTTGGAAATTTTAGTACTAGTTTTACCCAGGAGGTATTTATGACATCATCATCCATGACTACCTAAAATTATCACTGTGAATTTGCAGACATACCTGCCCCTGGACTTCCATGTTGGGATGCACAGAAAGCAGGCATTTCCATTTGATGTTTTATGTTTTTAAAGAATTCCCATGCCCCTCCATGTTCTTAACATATGGATTATTTGTTTGCCAAGAGAAGGGCCTGAGAAGGAGCCAGCAAAAAGCTGAGCATGTAGACTTGGTCTGAGAACCTCTGTAGGGTATGTTTAAGCTTATGTGCTTTATTTTGCAGCTGTGGTGGCGTTAACTGTGTGCAGTCAGGAAATGTCACTCATGGGCAATAATTTTCTCCCACTGCTATAATCTGATCGTGTTTAGTCTGGTACCTGTGTCCTTAGTAACTTCTGGTGGAGTAATAGAAGGATATGGATGGTGTCTGAGCCTGGGTTGTTCATGTATCCTCATGCACACTTAACCCACTAGTTTTGGTAAGATATTAAATAGCTCGTGCTTTGAGAACTATTGTTCTCAGTCTTGATGCTTGAGAAGGTTTATAAAATAAACATCTGAGCCTGGCAAGTGGAGGTTTTGTGGTGTTTTTCTGGTTTTATTTTGGTGGGCTTTGTGTTTGTTTTTTTTTGAAATTGTTACATCCGGTCTCTAAGATGGGGTCCTTATAACCTCATTTCAAGGTAATGTATTTTAAATGGTGTCTATTTCATATTGTTTGTTTTGCTTGAAATGTGCTTGTTTTTCTTTGTTGTGTTATGTGAATATTCAATGTAAAAATGTTCTTAAAGGTAAAATGTTAAATCTTGTGTAAAAATGTCAAACTAGCCAAACAGAGATTTCGAGAGTTTTTCAGTGTTTTCTTTTTTCCTTTGGGGTCTCTTTCCCTGGTGTTTCTCAATTTGTATTTGTAAACAAGTGGTGTTTCATAAAGCTCTCAGAGTGAACAGCAGAAACTTCCTGTTGAGGGAAAATGCACATTGTGGTCATGTGAATTGTGCTTTTTTTCTCTCAGCTGGTTTGTATTTGCAGTATTCTGTGAGGAAGTTGTGGCAGTTACTGGTGAATAAGAAAGAAAAAAGCTGATTATCTTACGGGGAAAATGAGATGGTTTTTTAGCCATTTTTTTGTTAGTAATTTTGCCTTACCAAGAAATGAAAATATTATCCTGGCATCCCATTGTCTTGTCCGTGTAGCATAAGAGCTAAATAAGGTGCATGAAGAAAAACGTGTTTGCTGCCGAGTATTCCGTAGTAAACTATAGAGGTGTAGCTTGATCTTGCATAAAGATATAAATCAGAATAAGACTTTGCAGTATAGTTAATTTTTAACTGCCTGTTTACAAGGATACTTTTACCTTAGTGTGGAAAGATTCTTCACATTTTCATGGGACTTTCTCTGGAATAGCTGAATAAAATGCTCAGCCCTTACTTCAGCCTGATCTTATGAAATACATTGATATTCTGTGGTGCTGTTGAGTGACAAGCATTGTAAATGTGCTTGAAGTTTCCCTTAATGACTAAGCTTTCTTGCCTAATATAAAAATGAACGGCTGTGCAGGAGTGATCACTGTTGTCAAACCTGTCATCAAGTTCTCAGAGTTGGTTTGAGTACTTGTAATATTCCTCCTTCAATTGACTTGGAAATTGGCAAAGGTTGGTTATAAAAGGGGAAAAGCAACTTTTAAAGGTGGTGAGAAAATTTAGCTTTATAGTTAACTGTGCAAAGGCCTAAATAATTAGCTGCAGTTAAATTCCATGCTTCCGTCAGCTTGGGGGGCTTTTTTTTTTTATTTTTTTTTTTTTTTTTGAGTAGGATGAAAAATTATTGAAGACTTTACAATCCTCGAAGACTGTTTGGAGGTTGAACTAAAAAAAACCAAAACCAAACCTTTAAAAATCATCTTTTAATTTGTTGGGTGTGAGTCTCTTGTCATTACCTGAATGTCATTGGGCTTCTTATTGTCAACAAAAGGAAGAAAATTACCCCACTGCTGAGGAAGTCTAAAATGGAAACTTAGTGTTTTGAGCAATGACAAACAGTAATCATGGTACCAGTTTGGTGACAACAGGTATAACATTTAAAAAAAATCCTAAACTGTAGTTTTATTGACACGCAGTTTATGGCAATTAGTTTTGCTCTGCTGCAGAGTGATAGTTAGAAAGCTGGAGTGTGCACAGCTTAGCAAGAACTTCTTTTAATGTCCCAATAATCGTCCATAGCAAATACCTGTGAAACCTTGGGAGCATGGCAAGGTGAGGACCTGAGGAGAATCCATGATGAACTCTCCTTTACCTGATCTTTGTTTTAAGCTTCAGCCTAATCCCCTGTGTGTGTGGGAGCCAAAGGTAGGGCACTGTAGTTGTGTCCTGAGGTGAGAGGTCTTGACTGCCTTTGCCACCAGTGCCATGGCCAATACCCAGTACTGTCTTGCTGTTGTACTCTGATGTGTTCACAGGGTGATCATGTGTATGTAATTCCTCTTCTGACCTGAATTTTGTGAGTCGTCATCTCAACAGAATTAAATTTAAAGAGTAACTTGTGGAACTCTTGGATTTGTACAATTGCACAGTGCCAAGGACAGATGGGAAGGCAACGATATTAAAATGGCAGATGGGCTCTCTTGCACCCTTTGTCCGAGAAATTGCAATGAAAGACCTAGAGCTTCTTTAAACTTTTGGTTTCTGATGTTTCTTTCAGGAAATAGTATATTATATTTTTCTTGTGTGCTTGTTCAATGATTCATGTTGAACATCAGGAGCTAAATCAGGAACCACAAAATTGCCCTCAAGAAGACAATAAAAATTCATGGTATAGAGGGCTGATTTCAGAGTTGCCCTTTGTTAAAAAATGAGTAAAAGATTGGTGTCAGTAATTCTGTTTGTGTGTTTGTAACACTGCATCCTGTGTCAAACCATGCACAGGATGCTTGGGGTGATCCTTCACCAGCTTCGGCTGAATCCAAGGAGTGTTTAAATTGGTCACAGTGTGTGGGTGAAATCTGTACTGTAATTTTGACAGGTGCCAGTGTGTAAAATTGCAGTTTCCATTCCTTGCTGGAGCCACACATGTAACTTTGCCAGTTGCTTGTGCATTTTCCGATGTGGAGTGACGTTGCACAGCCAGTGACCCCTGGAAGTGATCTGTCAGGAGTTTATCCCAGGAGAGCTAGAGCTGATAGGAAAATTGCAGAGTGTGTCATAAACGTTTGATGTATGCACAGCTCTGCTGCCGCTCAGCCAGGCAGTGTCTAGCCTAATAAAGGTAACTTTAACTGTCCTGCTTAGTAGAGCGTGTGTGCTGATTCCAGTAAATGGACTGTGGAGAGAATTTTCAAATAGTCTGTCCAAAACTCCCCTTTCCTTCTCCTTCATGCCCAGGGCAAAGCACTGCCTGTCTCACTGCTGCCCTGTGAATGTGGACTGTTGTGTGTGTCTGATGTGGACAAGGAGAACAACCGTACACGTGATCTTGTCAGAAAATTGTTTGATTACTATATAATTTAGTGATAGATTTCAAATAGCACCTGGAGATGCAATAGACTTCATGATTCAGTAGTTGCAATGAAGGTTTTGCTTAGATCTTCTTTACACTTAAAACCAGGTATTTATTTATTTATAAGTCAGTTGACTTTTTCTTGAAGAGAAGTTTTTGCCAGTGTAAACTCTCTTTTTATGAGGAATATTCTTTGATAAAATCTCAGGTGTCTGCTTTTTTAGTGGATATCATGCTGCTCTGTTAGGTGGAGGACTAGTATTTTTGAGTCTTTTAATTGTTGCGGTCCTTTTGATAGATTCAAAATGACACATTTATTTCATGTATTAATCTAAAATAATTGTCCTGAGTGACAGTTCTCCACCAAAATCTGGTCTATATACAGCCAGCTGTTCTTAGACCACAGAATTGCTATACACTTGCTGCTACTTAAACTGTGCTGGGGTTTAGATTTTTGAAATATTTGCTGCCAGGCTATTTGATTAATGATTTGCATAGAAGATTCCAATGAAGAGTTTTAATTTTGAAGTGAAGAACCAGAGCTAATGTATTCCCATCTCTAGAATACTCATAAGAGACATCTCCTTTTGTATCCCATTGTAGGGGATAGTAAGTAGTAGCTTGGAAAGAAGGGTTACTTAAAAAGATCGAGTGTCATTTTACCCATGTCATTAGTAGTAGTACTTTTAGTTGTAGTGAAATTTGATATTGCATAATGTTAAAAATCACATTGCCAGGTGATGAAACTCTGTTAGTTGGGAAGCTTTAGATCCTGGTTCAGCATGATTAGAAAATTAATTAATTATCTTGTAGCCTGTGGACAAGCCATGGGACTAAACATACCTTAAGTTGGCTTGTGTTTACATACATTTCAAATCCAGGATAGGGATCATCTTGCTTTGCTCAGTGATTGCCTGGTTCTACTAAAACCCCAAATGTGAGTAGCACAGATGATTAGTGTATGTGAGAGATGTGGCAGCAAAAGCCAGCTGGGAGTTTGACTAACTTGAAACATGACATTTTATATATTTGTTTCCATAGCACATGGAACAATAAGTAGAGTAATTCAGACACAGTGGCTATTATTTATGTTTACTGTAAAAATCCAGGGGCAAGGGAAGCCAGTGTGGAATTTAGGGGTAGAAGTGGCACCTTATCTGTGCCCTCGCAGTCCATTACAGCTCCTGCAGCCTCAGGTATGATGATGTTAAGGCTCTCTTCTGCAGTGATGCAGTGAAGAATGTTTGCTCCTGCTGCTGATACAGCAGGAACATGACAGTCTCTATAAGCTTCACTTCTAAACACTGTTATGTAAAAGCCATCAAACATTTGAAAGGGCTGAGGTCAGAATGTCTTGTTTTGGATTAGCTTCTTGGAGTTTTGACAACCTGCAGGAGGCAAATGTAGGCTTCTGTTTTCCTCTAAGGTGTTTCAAAACAGGATGATCCGAAAGTATTTTTGTCTTCAGAAATGAACTTCTGCTGGTGTCCAGTAGTGTTTAACCTGTTTTACTTACTGGTCTTTATTTTCATGTGCCACAATAAAACATTATTTAAATGGAGTAAATTTTATGTTATTGGTTGACTGAAAATAGCTTAGAGCAATATTTGACATCTTAAGACTCAGAGGGTGGGAAATGCTTTAGTGAATATTAAAAACTGTGGAAAAACTAGGAGAATTGATGTTGAAAATACTGGATATTACTTTCTTTTTACAGGGGGCAGTGTAATGGTGATGAAAGGTGAAAGGCTGTTTAGCTTTTTGTCCAAATTTGATTTGACTTTGGCACACTATTTAAAATGAATTGGATCATATGAGCATGAAGTGTTCCTTAAATAATATAATTTCTGACAGAATTTTTCATGAGAGCTGGGAAATAATGTGCAGCTTAACAGCTGCAAAATACTTGTTGGAGAAAGGAGACATGCTTGTGCCTGGGATGATGGGTTCCCGTGTGTGGTGAGATTTGGATGTGACGCAGTTGCTCTTGGTGAAGGAGGTGTCAAACAGAGATTATGCAGCTGAGCTCCTCTTCATGGAAATCTGACACAGGATGCTTACCACGGGTCCTGGTGTTCAGATCTGCAGGGGTGCCACATGTTCTCTGTGAAATAACAGATTCTTGTAATGCCTGTTCACCTTCCTCAATGCTTGTGCATGTTCCTGAAAGGGATTATCTCTGTCTGATAAGCTCCTTAGCAGCTCTGCACAGGCCTTTTCCTTCATAACTCTTCCCTCAAGGTATTTATAGGTAAAGCATTAACAACATACTCCTCCTTACAGGCCTGAAATGGATTTTTGTATATGCTTCTGTTGTCTAAGGAAAATCAGCTATTGGCTTTTTAAATTTTGCACGGTGTTTGTGTAGAATTCCATTCATAAGGAATATTGGCTTGAGAGAAATGCCCCTACTAGTGTTTTTCACCCTTCTTCCTACATTTCAACGGCCTACATGAGACAGAGGTGGCTTGTGAACATGCAGGAGGAGAAAAGAGCAAATAGAGGAGGCGAGGATGGAAAGAGTGTGTTTTTTTCACTTAAATGTTGGGAAGCTGTGAAAACAGAATAGCTGTTTCTCTTTCCTTATGGTACTTTACTATGACACTATGGAATCAACCTTCAAGGGATAGAAAATGTCCTTGTGCTGCACAGAATTACTCACAAGAACGCATTCATTCTAAGAGACAGATTGTAACGTGAAAAGGATGTTTTTCTGCTATAATTACTTGGTATATGTTTATATATACCAGCTCTTCATATGAAACTCTTTAGAGAGATGACTGTTTACCTTCAAATCAAGTTATGCTTTTTGAATGGTCAGTAAAAAGCACATGGAAAAGATAACAATCTCTGAAAAGGCTACTTAACTGCAAAGCAAAAATTACCACTTTTCACTGAGAAGTCTCTCATCTAGCTTACAGTCATTTCCACATTAAATATTCAGGCTACTTTTCTTTCCACACTTAAGTGTGCCTGTAAGCTATCATTAGTTACTGCATAGTTGTACAAATCCGTGGAGGATGTTCTTCAGCTGGTATTTCTCTGCATAAACTGTTCTTGAAGAAATTGCTAAGCTATTAATATTAGGTTGTTTTAAAGGAGTGAATCCTAACTGCTCTCACCTGTGTGGCAAAACTAGAAATGCATCGTGTCGTTTGCCTGGTTCAAAAACATCATTCCTGTTGAAACTAGTTAAAAGCAGTAATGTAAGAAAGGCTTCAGTGATGCTGCCTGGTAAATAATTTTAGACTTTGCAGTATGCAGAATGTTTATGAGCTTTTGACTGTTCAAGAAGCAGCCTGAGTCTCAGTTATTTCTCTTGGAATGACAGAACATTCTGAGTAGTAGCATAGTTTCAGAGAATGATTAGTGAGTCTAGGTAAGATAATTTTGTGTGGTTTGTACTTGTAAATGAAGATGTTATCTTCATAAATTTTGAGGTGGTTCAGACAGAAAAGCTCGTTTGAGGATAATTAGGTCAAGTAGAATGTCTCTCTGAGCAAGTCAAATGGTCAAGAGATTTGAAAAGTTGTGAGAATCTCAGAAGTGCAATGAAACATGCTGAACCAGCTCTTCTGGTATGGAAGGGGAAGAAAGGGGTTCCCCTTTGTTGTAGGGGAAAAACACCAAAACCAAAAGAGTTCATCTAGAGAAAAATGGAACTTCCTCAAGACACTTAGATATCTTTTGCCCAAATTATGAAACAAGACCTTTGTGAACTGCTCATGGAGGAAAGTGAATTGGAAGCGCTGTGGTTCTCATGTACCGTGGAGGAACTGAAGATAACTGCTGAGGAGGAACATTCTTCTCTGACCAGGCAGAATGAGTTCATGATTCCTTTTAAACTTGGAGCAGAAGCTGCTATATTTTTGGATTAACATTCTGGGGAATATTAGAGAAGAAATTTTACTTAACCTGGGGGAACTGAATAATACTTCTTCCCAGGCTGTCCTTCACTCCAAGCTAGTGACTACCTTCCCCTGCTTCCCCTTGGACAGGTGATGTTTATAGGTCATAAAGAAGCACCAGCCAAATATGAAACAGACTTAAAAAGCAGAGCAGAGGAGTAATGCATTCTTTAATATTTGTATTGAAAGAAATTGAAATGTAAATACTTTTAAATTTTCAGTGTAAGTATTGAACTGTCTGATTCTCATATCCAGTGGTAGAAAATTGTCACTATATTTATTATAGTTGAATGATTGGTATAGTTTTGTAGACTTTATTTTTTTAACAGATTATCTACCAGAGATCTTGTTTCTTAAGTTGAAGAAATTAAATGTACATTTTTTAGGCATTTTTATCCTACTGCTACTGCAGTACTAGCAACTGTTCAGTTTGATTGGTGAGATAATATAATTATTAAAAACGTAAGTATATTACAAAATTAGGGGTGGGTTGGGTTCTATTGGAATTTTTTTCCCCTTTCTGTATATGATCATAATATGATTTTCAACAACACTGCCTTAACAAGTCTTCTAGCAGTAATGAGAATGCTTCTCTACATGATCACTGGACTGGCTGTTTCCTAATGTGCAATCTCTGGACTCATTTGAAGAGTCAGAGAGTTTGAACACTGAGTGAACGTGAGTTTGACAAATTTTGCGGATCTGAGGTTGACTTGCTCTTCAGGAGACTTTTTGTTGGCAGCACTTAGAATGCTTTTTAAGCATAAAAGTCCTTTATGTTTCAACCTGGTCTTAATCCCTGGGTGACATCCCAATACTTTTGATATTTGAGTTGTCTTCATTCAGCCTGGATTTGAAGTATTTGCTTTTGACAGGGTTTTTCCCCTCTCTCACATATACCTTCCTATGTCCCTTCCCAACTCTTGATCTCCCATTTGGAGAGGAGGTGACACCTGTCAACTTTAATGGCATATCAGAAGGGTTTTTGAAAGCCTATTGAGCATACTTTCCAAAAATTGGTGTAGCCGAGAAAGTCTTTGTACCAGAAAATTGTCGTGCAGCTTTGGGGCTGCCAAGGCCCAAGTTAGAGTAGCCCAGTGCACCGGAAGCCAAAATGTAGCCTTTTTGTGGGCATCCTTGGGAGCCCTCTGGCATTTTGCAGCCTGAGTTCACAAATACTGCAGACTAGATAGAAATTTTTAAAATACATGTATTTTAATTGTGTTTAATTGTCATCAGAATACAGATTTTATTTTTATCTGAAAAAATTCAGATTTTTATTTTGTATTTTTAGACTCATTAGAAAAGGGATAAAGGAGCAAAATTTCATTGTTATTGTTAATGGACAATTATGTTCGGTCTGGAATCACTTCTGCATCCCATTAAACCTTTTGAACTGTCTAATTTGATCTCTAAGTAGAAATATTGACCCATGACCCTTAACTGCAGATATGTTAGATTGAGATAGGAGTGGGCAATTAAAAATGTAACTTTAAATAGAAGTGCAATCTATACATTATCCAACCCATACTGAGAGACTGTATCTTCTCCTTGCTGATCAAAATTGGAAATTAAAGTTCTGAGGTGAAGAAAATAAAAATAGGGATGAGGATGGAAGATGACATTTGAGAAAGGTAAGCATGTTTGTTACACATTTTTTTTTAGGTAATGTAGAAGTGAAAAGCTGAACTTAGAATCTACTGTAAGAGATGGTGGATATCTCATATTATTACGCTCTAAACAAATACTTAAGGGTGAGGAACAATAATTTTTAACTTTACACGAGTTGAACCATGGAACAATGACCTCACATCGCTGACATGCTGTACCTGACTTGGAGCTTCGGTGCCCTCCTGCATGCTCAGTTCTGTAGCTGGCTCACAATGTTGCTTGACTTTGGATGACTCTGTGATCCTATGAATTCATTGTAGCATTTTATGAAAGTCGTGAGAAAATGTGCTGATGAGCTCTGTGAACTGGCATGTGTTTACTGATAAGTGGTACAATGGGTTCCTGTTAAAGCAAACAAACCCTAGTTCCTGCTTTGCTTTCCTGAGCCGTCCCGCTGTGTTCTGTCCAGTGATGGCTCTTGCTACTCTGTAGTATAACAAAGTGAAAATAAAGTTCACCAAGCTGTCCCTCGAGGCTTGAACTCACGCGCAGTGACATCCAGCACTCCTGCCTGTGCTAGGTCTGGGCTCAGGGATTTCTTGGGGGGTGTGCTCTGCTCTGGCACTGGGGACAGCACAGCAGAGAGAATTCAGATGGGCTCCTGCTCTTTCCCTTTGGATCCGTTGATGGATTCTTGCATCACAAGAGCTTAGATTGTCCTGGTGGACCATGTTTCTTGTCCACTGAAAAGCAGAAGTACAAATGCAGAGGGAAATATCTTCAAACTGTGAGGTATTCTACTCTGTTTTGTTTTCCATGTGGGAGGTACTGGGGCTCTCTTTGGTAGTAGCAAGCAAAGTCTTACATGCGGAGCTTAAAGCTGTTTGGGGATTTGACCCATTGATCTTGCTTTCTGCTAAGTTGGAATGAACAATTAATTGGCAGTAGAAACCTGCAACTTCCAGTTGCCTAACAGCGTGAAAGCAAACAATACTGCTATGTGTTTTCTTGGAGCTTGTTTATATTTAAAATAGCCATGACATGTCAAGTGGGGACATGAATAAAATGCTGTCCACATAAATTACTTCTATAATTAAATTAAATGGAATTTAAGTACATTCTCATTTCATTTGATGATGTTGCATTGTGTAAACCTATTACTTAGTGGTTTTTACAGCTGTTTCACTTACACTGGGATATGAAGGTCAGCTTGTGTTTCTTTGTGGTAGGCTCCTGTTTACATGCAGCAAACAGCAGACTGATGTTAAAGCACTGGTGCAGTGCCAAAGGTGTCCAAAATTCAGTGTTTTTGGGAGTCTCCTCATAGGTTGAGCATGATGAAGAAAATGAGTGTTTAACAATGACTAGTTACATACATACTTTAGAGTCAATTGGCATTGTATAAGCAAACCACAGATCATTTGATTTCCTGAATTTAGGAGTGTTAATTCTGTAAATAGGACAAATATTGGAATTAGTAGGGTACAGACATTTTTGTATGAGGGTTGCCAAAGGAAAACCTGGACACTGTTATTTAAATAAGGGAAAAACTCTGATCTTAAAAACAACTATAGAGCCTGTGTGGCTGAAAGCTTATACAAGAATTGAAATTCCTGTACAGTAGTTGATTGTCTCCCTTATCTGTGAACTGCTGCATGCAAAAGTAATGCAATTTCTGCCCTTCAGCTGGATGCTCTTCAGGTCAGTAACTGGCAGCTGGCACCCAGATATGCATCAGAAGGAGCTCCGGGCATGTTTTGGCATGCAGGCAGCTCTGGAGTGTCCAATTGTTGTTTTCACTTCCAGAAATGTTGGTTGGCCTGGTGGAGAAGATACGAACCTTCAAAGTGATAGCTCTACAAAGTCCTTAAGTTTATTACACCATAGAGTAGTGAAGCAAAATAATTTTGTGGCCTTGGAAGGCATAAGCTTTTGAACTCTGCTGTTTAGATGGAATAAATGAGCCCAGAGAATCAAATATTGACAAAGAGTATTTAAAGTCTTATTTACAGTGGTACGCGCATACAAGAGTGTTCACATTAATAAGCAAAGACTGGTTAGTTATGTGAACTTGGAGAAGCTGTAGATGAAAGTGGGAGTTCAGGACTGCATAGGATTGTTCAGGTGAGCAGGAGAACTTCAGCTTGGGACCATGTTATCCTCAGAGCCAGTAATCTGGATGGAGAAAAAATGGGAAATTACTTAATTAACTGACGTAGTGTTCCCTTTTGGATCAAAGGTTCCTTCACTGAAAGCAGATCAGAATATTATTTGTTCTGCTAGTAGCCAAAGTAGAGTTAAAAACATTAAATAGCCCCAGAAAAGAAGGCTGGATAAGATTCAAAGCCCAGAGCAGTTTACCTGCAGTCAAAGTGCATCATTTGTGAGCAGTTGTAAAATGGTTTGAATTTCACATAGGCAGATTTTTTTTATTTTTTCCTCCTGGTTCCTTTCTAAGTGTTATTTTTCTACTGTGGGTCTTCAGCTGGAATTCTGGATCTTACACTTGAATCCTTTTAAAATTTCGGTCAAGTTTATAAAGCAATAAAATGATAGGACTGTTTATGGCTTTTATCCAAATCTATTCTAAAATTAGATGTTTTGAACGAACTAAGGTTTAGCAAAGGTCCTTTGTAGCAGACTAGATCATTTAAATCTGTGCAAACTGCTGCATTTTAATCCAAATAAATAATTTTTTAAAAATTATCCCTTTAATTCATGCTAGTGATTGCAATGATTAATTTATCAAATGGCCGGAAAGTATCCTCAGATAATGAAAATAGAATCGGCAGTGTTCTTTTTATTGTGTGGTTTGAGAGGGCTTCCCAGAGGAAAGGCAGATCTTGGGCCCTTTGTACTTAATACAGGTAGCAACTACACACTTGTGTTCTGTTCAGCCCCTATTACTGAGAGACTGCTGCTAGATGTCAAACAAAACTTCCTGGACATTTTCCTAAGGAGCAGAATTAATGCCCATCAGTCAGATAGTGGCTGCTTCAGGCCAGGGATGAAACTGTGCAGTCAGAACAGCATCTCTTCTATGCAGTGAGGAATGAGAGCTTTTTATGACTGTGGGGCTTTTGTCTGGAAGATTTCAGTGTTGAAGGTTTGTTGGCCTAGCTCTAGTCAGAAGTGCCTGTTTTCATGTGTTGCTTCCATGGCTCTTGTCTCAGAGGGGTTTGTTGCCAACAGTTCACAGCAGTTGGGTCTATCACGCTTTTGTTAGCAGGGGAAGTTCTTTTTGAGTCTGTTGTGTGTATCTTTTCAGGTTGTGGTAGTGGTTCTTCTTATCCCTGTTCAGGAGCTCATTTTCTTCTTCTGCCAGAGTCAAGTGATTTGAATAACTTGTTTGATTACTTAGAAATATAAAATAAATCTGTAATTAAATTGGTCGCATCAGCAGATTGTACCTTTCCGGAAGGGTTTGTCTTTCACTTTGAGGATAGCATATAGTGCTGCATACCTCAGGTGACATCCTGACTGTCAGCTATAATTGCCTGGCCTTGTGGTTTTGCTATTATCAGTGCCTCATTTTCCTGGAAACAAATGTATTAAAAATATGTTCAGTTCCAGTTTTCTCCCATAATAAAAGTCACTTCTGTAGAATACTCAGTAGCAGAAGCGAGCAAGGATCCACAAGGATATCAGCACCTTTGGCTAATATCTGTGGAAAGTACTGTGATGGAGTCCTGAACTCATGTTTCTTAGCATGGCTACAGGAATTCCTAAAATGTGTCTGGTTTTACAAGAGTTGCACAGCTGTGTTTGTAAATTCTGTTGAGGAGATGGATTTTCCATCTTCCCCTTTATGTCAGTGGGGTGAGCAGAGAGGGTGTGTTGGTCACGGGGCAGTGCAGGAAGTTTACCCTGCAGGTGTGGGCAGCATGAGTGCTGGGGCAGGAAAGAGCAGCTGCAAGGGGCATGAGTGGAATGAGGCAGAGGCACCTGGTTGGTTTCCTGGTAATATTTGATCAACACTCATGACCAGCCTTGGTACAGTGAGTCAACCAACCTCGCAGGGCTTTGTCAGGGCAGTGCTGCAGGTCACACCTGGATGACTTAACATGGTCAGCTGGATGAGAAGCATTATTTTGTAATTGTAGACAGCTCCGAGTGATTCTTTCTCCACTGGAGTACTCCCAAGTGGAGGTTTGAAGGAGGTTGCCTTTAAAATTACTTCTTTTTGGAGCTCCTCTCACCTTTCAGTATTTAAAAAAAAGAGTAACTGTTCTTAGTGGTTCTGCAGTTAGATCGCTCCAAGGGAATTTTGGGGTTCATAGCTTACTCAGAGCACGTTTGAAGTTGGTGAGGGTTATTTGATTAATATTACTCAGATTTGAATGTGGCACATTAATCAAGACTGCTATTTCAAGGGCCAGTAATGCCCCTCTGCTGCTTTTTGCTCCTCCTTTTACTGCAGGGAATTATATTCAAAATTTCTTGTCTGTGATTTCTTATGTGCATCAGCACTGGCCTGATTTCTTGCACTGTAAGGAGGCAGTTGCACAGAGAATGTTCTTTGCAGACAGAAATATAAATCAAGATGGATTTTTGTTTGCTGAAGTTTGGTTGTTGGTAATAACACAGTTTGATTTTTGAGTTCTAGGATGAGATTGCTTTTCAGAAAAATGTTAATTCTGATCCAGAGTCTTTCTGTATGTAGGAGCCAAGGGAACACAAGTTATTTTGTTCCATTGTTTTTATAAAGCTCTTCTAGAAGCAGGATCAAAACAATTAAATAAAATGTGCTATAATATCTGTGTTGTTATGGTACCAAGTGAAATGCTATGCTGGTTATGCTCAACACAGATAATTAGTGGTTTAAATGCCTTATTTCTGGCACTAAATCTTGAATTTATTTCAAAAGTAGCGGGTGTTTGGTTTCAAAGATCACTTGCAGAATATTTAAATGGCCTAAAATAGAGTGTTCTAGAGAAAAATGATCAGCCCAAGGATATGTGAGGTTCAGTTGTTTCTGAAAGGAGATTGCATTGCCATGGGTGCTTTGCCTCCCGTGCTGTCGGTGGCACCACCGGCTCTCTGCCCTGGCCTCTCAAAAGCCTGGTGTGTTTGTGGCTCAGCAGGGCTGTGCCCAGCTGCGTCCTGGGGATCTCTCTTACTTTCATTTGCTTCACACTTGAAGCTGTGAGCCCTGACAAGACCTACCTAAGTATTTTGGTGCTTGTGAATGTATCAGAATGCCCCTATGAGTATGTACTGAAAACACGAACCTCATTAACACACTTGTGGTTTGCTTTTTGACAAAGCGATTGCACATTTAAGGAATTTGCTACTCACAAGCTGCTAATTCTCATAATCTGTCCAAGATACCAAGTTGACAAAAATAAATATGTCTCTTAGTCTTCAAAGATAGGTTACCAAAACTACACGTGGTGGGCGGCAGCTCCTTAAAACACTTTTTGCTTACACCTGAAGCTGTCAAATAGCTCTTTTCAGGAGCACTGTTTCTGAATTCAGGTTTATAAATCACTGGAGTTGGGAGAGTTTTTGTATTTTGTTGCAGAACTGACACATTCCTGAGTCCTGCATTCAGATGCTTTAAACATGGAAACTCTAGTGTTGAGTGGTGCAACTTTATTTAAAATACATACCAAAAGTTGTTGCTTAGGGAAAAAAGTAGGAAAGAAATGACACAGTACTACTAAAATCACATTTATGCCAGCGTAGGTGAAAATGCCTCTGAATTCATGTATTTTTTAAAGAACCACTTAGTGCAGTCTTAGTGGTTTCTGTCACTGAAATAATTTAGCTTTGCAGTTGTTCTATTTTAAGTTTTTGCTTGAGTTCTTATGCGTTAATATTCCTAAAAGAAAAACCTTGCTTGTTTAAATTCATAATGGCCAGACCTATGAAAACAGTGGTGTGAGGGTGGGGACAGTGTCTGTGTGTCAGTTTGTGTCCCTCCTTTTTTTTTTTTTTAATATCTTTATAATCCCAGGATTTTCCCCTCAAATTCTTTAATGGTTAGGTATGCTTTTCACACTTGCCAGTGAGTTAAAAGCCATTGCAGATCTTTGCAAAATTAGAAAATATTGGGCTATTTCACTGTATACTAGGCATCTAAGGAGAGAGATAATTGTGTGTTCTTGTAGCTTCCTGCAGTTGGTTTTTAATGCTTCTCAAAAGCTGCTTGTCTAAAGCAATTTTAAAGTTTAAAGAAATTGTCTGGATTATATTATCAATAATGAATTCTGGTCAAATCTCTGCAATACATGGGGACAAAACTCATTCCCTGATTGTACTTACATGTCTATCATGTTAGCACTGAAGCCTGATTCCAAGAGGTTGTTCAGCACTCTTGGCTGGGACAAGAAGAAGCTCCATTTTACTAAAGCTGGAAAACTTGCTGTACCAGATGGTCAGAACAGACTTAGGTTGTTCTGTAGTCCAACTAAGTGGATTTGTGGAATTTGCTATCAGTGGACTCTTAAGTTGTGAGATGGGTTTAGCTGCAAGTTGTCAGAGAGGTGCTGGCTGGCTGGAGCCTCACTGCAGGCACATGGGGTATTTCAGCTCGCACAGTGACAAGTCAGTCTGCAGTGCCTGGAAACCCTGGCTCTTTGAGGCTGCTCCAGCTGCAGCCTGAGGTGCACAGGTGAAGTGGGAGCCATTCAGTGGTTGCTGATCAGCACTGCAGTCAAGTGCTTTGTAGATTTGTTCACATTCCCTGTGCTCTTAACGTGTCTGTGCTTTGCTTTTACCATTTTTGCTTCTGACGTTCGAGTTGGCACTTAAGCCCTGCTCAGTCATTTCAGATTTGCAAATTCCACATCTCGAACTGCTTTATACCTGTATCCATGCGATGTGCTGAAGCACACTTAAACAGGAGAGTACTTCAAGGTTGACTTTTATTTATTTATTTTTGTTAAACTTATGTGTAGGCTTGTTGATTAACATCGAACAGAGATTTCTAAATACCCAAAAGTGAATCTAAAAGCCCAAAGCCTGTAGCTGGGAAAGGGAAATTCCTGGAATGAGATATATAATTGTGTTTTACTTTTTGTAAATCTATTTCAGCTTGAGAATTCAGAGGAAAGTGCAAATCTTGCATCTGAAATCTGCCTTGCTCTCATTTTTGCTGTCTAGCTCACTGATTGTTAATAATGAACTATTTTCACATTTTGTCTTGAAAAACTGGCATCCACATAAGAAATACCTTTGCCTTTTAGAGAGAGATGTTTTCACAAACTTTATTTTTGTAGAGAAGTTGTAAATTCAGTTGATAGTGACTGCTTCCTGGTACAGGGCATCAGACATTTCACACAGGTACAAAAAGCAAGGAGGTTGGGTGCAAACAGCTTGCATAGCCAGGTGTTTTATGGTAGATCTGCAGGAGCACTTGCTAGTTTCACACTGAAACCCGAGAGACAGAAACCTAACCACTGTGTGCCTAAACCTCATTTGCTTTGAAACTGCACAGTAAATTTTGGTGGTTTTTTTTTTTCACTAGACATTATGCTCCTATTCTTAATAGACTGTGTTTTTCTTCTCCTGTCATGATTAATGAGCCCTGATAGAAAATGAAACAGTGTCTCTGAAAGCCTGGCAGAAGTATTTCTGCTGTTGTCACAGACCCTTGCAAAGGTGAAGTCTTAATGTTTTTATTAGTAGTGTCAATACCTAAAAATTTTTGCATGCTGACCTGGTTTCTCTTACAGCTCACACTGTGACCATTTCAATGCCAGCTTGACTGGGAACAGCCAGGGGTCAGGAGGGAGGGCAGCTGTGCCCATAACCTTGGAGGAAATACAGTGGTGGCTAATAACTTAGAATTCAATTAGTAGTGTAATTTGGACATCACAAATTATGAGAAATGTTTATGTCCCAGAATGAGATCCTTGCTAGTAGTGGAAGAGTCAGTTTCCTGCCTCTGAATTTTAAAAGCTTTCAAGAACAGCATTTAGTCTCTAGTAAAATTGGAGTTTAGAGGTGAGGATTTTTCTTCTTTTTAGTCTTTTGTACTTTGACTGTAATATAGATAAAAGGATTGGGTTAGTTTATTATTTTTAATAGGAATGTTATTTTTGCTTTTCATGCATTTCTGATGATCGTTGGATTCTTTTTTCTTCAAAGGCCATGACAGTAATAATAAGTATTTTTGTCTCGTTTTTCAGTGGTTAGTGCATGCTTAAGAAACTTCTAAGTGCAACTTCCTTTTACCATCTACCTGGGAATGTTCTGACACTGACAGAGGCTTCAGTTGTAGCTCGATCCACAAGGTCACATAAAGAGACAAACCCAAGTGATTTTTTTTAAGAAGAGAAAATTCTTAATTTAGTATTTTGTCTTATTCCTGTATGCCTCATAGTTGCAGAAGTCACCAAATCTTGGCTGGTATCTTTGAACTACGTTTTAGAAAGAGAAGTAGCAATTGAAATTCTCGAGAGAATTACAGCAGAAATAAAACCAATAAAGATAAATGAGCTAAATGTTGCTTCAAAATGTCCAATTAAAAATAAAAGGCAGCAGAAGAGTTTGCACAAACCCCATGGGAGGAATAAGTGAAGCAAGACACATTCAATAAGTCTTTTAGGCTAGTCTAAAATTTATGGAAACAGTTTACTTTGTGCATATGTGTTTCTTTTACACTGCACCACTGCTACTTCAGTAGATTCTTAAAAAAAAATCCCAACCAGACAGCAGCTTGATTTGTGTCTGCTTGTAACTCGGCCCTTGAGGAGAGAGGCAACAAAATAGATCATTTTCAGTCTCTCAGTATTAGGTGTCTGTGCTACCTCTGGAGCCAGTGTGTGTGTACTGAACGGTCTTTTGGCTGCAGACACAGATATTGATATTGTTATGGTAAAAGCTGGATTGTAAGATGTTTGAGTGAATTTTAATTAGATGAGAAGCAGCTACAGGAGCCAAGTTTTTGTAGCATGAGTCATGATTTGCGTGCTGTGGAGCAGTTCCATCAGTGAGAGTTCTCCCAGAGTAATGACTACAGTGACTGGCCCAGTGCCAAGGAAGGGTGCCAGTTTCTGGCTTTGCTTACTGAGGTGTTTTTTAGTTCTTTTCTCAGTAACAGCTCCTCTGAACTCTTAATTTTAAAAAAACTTACCTTTTGAAAAGTGTTAAATTTGAGAATGTGCAGGCTTAGTTGTGCCAATGGTATTTGCAGTGGTAATCAATGTTTTTGTGCTCTGTTGTCCCTCAAGATCATGGTTAGTGCTGTGTGAGTTTGTATTCACCTTGCTTGCATAGCAGAGGTTTTATTAGCAGCGTTTGAGTGTGGGACCTGGGTGGATGACAACTGAAGGTGACCGTGTCCATACATGATGTGTAATAACCTTGCACACAGTTCGGCAGGAACACAGGTTATGAATCAGACTGTAAGAATGTGAAAGTTAGGCAATTCAGAGTAATGTTTTCCATGGCACCGTCATTCGGTTCTGCTGAGCAGTGCAAGGGAGTTTGTCATGCTCATTATGCAGAAGTTGAAGTTGCCTGAGGAGCAAAAAGGGAGCAGATTCCAGAGGCAAATCTGATCAACTGGAATTGTGGTCTTATTGCATGTCCTGTTCAGTAGGTCGAACAATGAAGTGCCAGAAACCAACCTCTACCCGCTCCTAGTCTGGGGAATTAAAGGTATTTCTGTTGGTTGTCTTGCCAGCGAGGTTCTGTCGCGATGGACATTCTGTTCAGCTAACATAGCTTTCCTTGGTGGGTGGTCACTGGAGCAATCAGGAAACAGTACCATGTGCAAAGGTGTGGAGTGGCTACTGTTATTTTGGGTAGCAGGAGGTTCATGGCAGATTAATCATGGTGTTGCTAATAAAATAACGATTACCTAAGTATCAGATTTCTTTGCACTCTTAACCTGGGAAATGTCTAGTTGGTTGCACTAGTGGAATCTTGATATACCAGGAGGTGAGAGGGCTTGAGGAATCCGTGTGCTCTTACTGGTTTCTGTGGTGGCATGAAGCAGATAATTCGCCTTTGAAATGGCTGTGGAAGGGCTTGGTTTAACATCAACCCAGACTTTGGAACCCTCTCTGGAGAATGCCGACAGCTGTTCTCTCAGGGAATGAAGATTGTGATCTTCATTTGAAACGCATTTGTGTGAAGATACTGAACCAAATATCATGACGGTGAGCTGATGTGGGATATCCATCTGAGATTGCTTCACACTGAGGGCTCACAGAGTCACTGAATGGCTAGCATTGGATTGTCCCTCTGGAGGTTGTCTCATCTAGCCCCCTGCTCAAGCAGGGTCACCCCCCCAACAGGCTACCCAAGACCGTGCCCAGGTGGCCTTCGGCTCCAAGGATGGAGACTTGATAGCCTACCTCCCTGGGAAAGAAACGTGGGCCAGTCTCAGTCACCCTCCCCGTAAACTGATGAGCTGCTTTGGGAAGGAGTTGAGGTTAGCTTTGTGCATTATCTGACCTTTTTGTACCAATTCTCCTAAATGTTTAGAAGGAGAGTCCTTTTCCATGCTGAACTGAGAAGTCCCTTCGTCTCCCAGGCTCTCCAATACACATATTGGCTGTGAGCTCTTGGAATTAGCTGAAAGAACTGTGGGCAAGTAGAGTATATGAGTAATTGAGTTCTGTTTTAGAAATTTGGTGTAACAGTGGTACTATCTCCCCAGTGCTTTACCAGCAGTTTAATTAGAAGTGGCAGTTTTAATTAAATAACACGACTGGAGGCTGGGTTATTCCTCTCCTCTGGTTCCCTCTCAGTTTCAGGAGAGAGGGGATTTTTCTACAACAGTTTCAGTTAGTGCAAAAGTGCATATGGTAAGTAGAATATTCATCTGTACCATGGAAACCACAGGAAATGTGGCTGTTTGATAATAGTGATGCATAGCATTCATAATTTAAAGCATTTCTACTAAATAACATTTTCAGTTATTCAGCAGATTCTGGAAAAGCAATGACAATACCAGAGACTGATACCTAAGACGGAACAGAAATTGAACAAACCACTTTTTTTTTTTTTTTTTTTTTAAATAACCTCTATCTAGTTGAGAGGTTTTCTTCTGAGTAAATTGAAATTTTGCCCTTTGACTCTGAATTGCATTTAATTCTTGTGGTTTAGTTGTGGTTTGGGCTGCTTTTTGGGGGATGGATTGTCACGAATTTTTGCTGGGTTTTGCCAGTGCCCGGTGCTATGATTTTTCAAAGCCACGCTTGCCTCGGTGATCAACATTTGGCAGTAGAACACCTCTGCCATCTCCAATCACAGTAGTGAAATTCCTGACTTCAGCTGACAACGTGAATATTTAGAAAAAATCATGTTGATGTAAATGTATTCTTACAAACACATTTTCTCTAAATCATCAGGCTAATCAAATGCAATAATTTCCCAATTAATATTGATTACTTTCTTATTTTCGTTTGTAGCATCAGTAAAATACTATGCAGTGATTAGCATTGAAAATATTCCAGTTTGTCCTTTAAGACTGGTAATATCAATGATGCTCCAGTTTTTCCCTTTTACATAGCTAATATTAACCACAGTGCCAGATTTTTGAGTCTCTGGAATATTACAATATCTTCCCTGGGTTTTTATTTACAGAAATAGAGGATAAACATTCAGTATCTAGATGGGCTATTGACTGGGTCCATCACGTCCCTGGAAGTGTGTGGTTTTAAAAGGTTGGTCGTATCTTTAGTACTCTTTAAGTAGTAGCAGGGATGAACCTGACACCGTGAGAAACTGGAATGCGTCAAGTGTTCTTTTACATAACTGGGATTATTGGGTTGTTCTTTTCTTTTCCTGAGGTACAGAATGATTTACTAACCCTGCTTGTTTTGCCAACAGAGAGATAACCCAGTTTTCTAGTATTTCCCAAGAAGGCTCGGTAGCTTGGGGAAAAAAGGGCCAGGAGCTTGGGAACTTATACTACACATGCAAATACGCACTTACTAGTGGGGGTAAAACTAAAATCCCTTTAGGCAGGTTTGGTGCAACCACTATCCATTAAGGGGGATAGCTTGTCTCCTGAGCTTTCCTGCCTGCAGCACTGGCTGATGGCCTGATCTCATCCAGGAATTCTACATACTACACTTCCTTTGATTAGCTCACATACTTTGATTATAGTATGTATCTTTGGGTATAACATACAGCACAGAGTGCAGAAGTTAAGGAAAGCACATGTTTAAGGGTGAGAGCTTGTTTGCACAATAAGACCCAGAAATTTGTCAAAAGCTGAGGTTTCAGTACCTGTTAGAGCTTGCTTGAAGTTGTATTTGTAGAGGGTTTTAAAACTTCTATTTATTCTCTCTTCACCTGACTTAAAAGGAAAAAAAAGCCTCAGACTTACTTGCCTGAGACCATCTTTATTGTGTCTGTAGCACAAGGGAGATGATGGAGTGGTTGAATCAGATAACCTATTTAGGCATGTCTTACTGAAATAAGACCAATTAGGGATTACAAGGCAGAACACATCCGACAATTACTTGGATTGGAAGGGACCTTGAGGACCATCTAGTTCTAAGCCCCTGCCATGGGCAGGGATGCCTTCCACTATCCCAGGTCTCTCCAAGCCCTGTCCAACCTGGCCTTGAACACTTCCAGGAATGAGGCAGCCTGTGCCAGGGCCTCACCACCCTCACAGAGGAGAATTTAGTCCTTTTATCTAGTCTAACCCTCTGTTAGTTTTAAGTCATTCCCCCTTGTTCTGTCACTCTCTGCCCTTGTCACAAGTCCCTGTTCAGCTTTCTTCTTGTTGTTGTTGTTGGCTGGACTTCGCGAACGAAGATCTTGGGATAAGCCTGCGCAATGGATTTTTTAGGTGAGACACAGTGTGCGCAGAACTGGCCCCACTCCCTTTACTCCTGAGGCTCATTTTGCCACGGCCGAGCACGTTTGGATGGCGACAGCGAGTTCCTCCAGGATTCGAACTGGCGTCCTCAGAGGAGGAGCCGGCTCCTCAGGTGGGGGCCTACGCCACTCAGCCAACGCCCGCCGCCTCTCAAGTGTAACATCTCAGTTACACTCAGTTACATCAAAGAAAAAAAACAGCAAACAGAAAAGCAATAATGTCAGGTTGTTGAGCAATCCTGGGAGCCCACGTGGGTCAGAGCACCAGGGGAAGACCTCGCCTTATCCTCTCTGCCACCGAATGACACAAACGTGGCACTGCAGCCACACCTGCAACACAAGCTGGGGCAGGTC
This sequence comes from Formicarius rufipectus, assembly GCA_013399695.1. NCBI lineage: Eukaryota > Metazoa > Chordata > Aves > Passeriformes > Formicariidae > Formicarius > Formicarius rufipectus. The sequence continues at coordinate 136,001 of VXAU01004106.1, read as the reverse complement.
GGCTTTCTTGTGCTGGAAGGTGCTCTTAGGTCTTCTCAGAACCTTCTCTTCCCCAGGCTGAACAGCCCCAGTTGTCTCAGCCAGTCCTCCTAGGAGAGATTCTCCAGCCTTCTGAGCGCCTTCATGGCCTCCTCTGGACTCACTCCAACAGGTCCATGTCCTGATTTGGGGAGCCCCAGTCCTGGGTTTAGTACTGCAGATGGGGTGTCCTGGGAGTGGAGTGGGGAAGTCACCTCCCTTGACCTGCTGCCCAGGGTCCTTCAGATGCAGCCCAGGACATGGTTGGCTTTCTGGGCTGCAGGTGTGCTGCCAGGTCATGCTGAGCTTGCATTTGGCCTTGTTGGACCTTCAATGAGTTCACATGGGCACACCTCTCCGGCCAGTCAGGGTCCCTTTGGATGCCATCCCTACCTTTCATCATGCCAACCACACCACACAGCTCAGTGTGGTTGGCAAACTTGCTGAGAGTGCTCTCAATCCCACTGTCCATGTTGCCCACAAAGGTGCTCAACAGTGCCAGTTCTAATACCAACCTCCAAGGAATGCCACTCGTCACAGGTGTCCACTTGGACATCAGCTCTCCTTTGGGATATATTTTTTAATAAAAGCACTCCTTTTTGGGCACATCTTTTCATAGTATGTGTTTGCAAGATGAGCTTTTTTTTTTCTTTCTTTCTTTTTCAAAAATTACTTTTACAAACCAAGGGAATTGAGTTACATAAAAGTAATTTTAAAAGTAATGTCAAGACAATCCTCTTTCAATATAAGATCATACTCATGTAGCTTAGAGGTCATGGCATCAGAATCGTGGTGTCAGAGACTGCTGTAATATAAAGCCTCAGATAGTTAAAAGCTATTCATGCACATCGTATTTGAGGAGGAGATTTGTTGTTATTATAAGCAAAGACTTAGCAACTTGGCAGAGCAGGAAAAAAATACACTGGGTTAGTCATAATCCACTTCTTTGTTTTAAAAAAAGTTAATGGACAGAAGACAATCAAATTACAACTTAATGTGGAACTCCTTTTTGAGTTTATAATTTTTACTATTTTAGGTTTTTATGGGTCATGTAGAAATAAATACCAGATTTACTTATGACCCACTGTTTTGTAAAGACTGAGGTTTAGCCATTTGGATGGGTTTTTTTTAATGCTATATTATCTTTAGTCCTATAATACTAGTCCAGCTTAGTGTTATTTTGAAGAAATAGTCCTATAGGCATGTGCTTATGTATTCTTAGCTTTTCTTTTTGTTATGAAAAGTTTTGGCTTTGATGTGCTGCTTAAATTTCCTCTGAGTCATAATGGTAGTTGCCAAACCATTGTTTTTGTTCTATTTGGACTTGATTCTAGTTCTACAGTTGTTTCCTCCTAGGGGGTTAAAGTCCATGAACTTTTATTAAGATAAATGTCAGTGCTTTCAAGTGGATTTGCATAAAAGAAGCCCTTACTCTCTGGTAGGACAAGTCATGTGTAATGTTTAGTTTTAGAGTAACAGTGACTACAGGAAATATTGAAAATAAAAGTTGTTGACCTTTTCTGCACAATGGAATTTCCCTTTCTATTAAATATGGAATACTCACTCGTGTAAGCTGTCAGCAAACAGGACCTCTTCACTGGTCATCTTCTGTTTGAAAACATAAAAGACTTTCTACCCTCAAACTATTAATGCAGCATCTTGTTCTAGAAATGACATCAAGGCAAAAGATGGTGATCATTGACATGCTTTCTAAAAATAAACATTGCGAAAGTGAAGAATTTACAGTTCAGAATTTGCTCTTTGCAGCAACTTCAAAACTAGCAACCTTACTCATGTGTATCCCATCCAAGTGGCTGTCCTAGATCATGACTTGGTATCAGTCTTACTTGCAAGACTTATTTATATTAAAATGAGCTGGCATCAGTCAGCAGGTCACGATTTATTTCAGCGTAAATCATTTGCTCCTGTAGTTTGCATAATGCTGTAGTTGACAGTGATTTTTGGCTTTATAGTCATCTGTGGGGCTTTTTTTACTTTAGCTATTACACAATGCAGTTTTAACAATGTTTGCAAGGGGAGTATTTCTTGTGTGTCCCACAGCATTATTTCGGCACCTGAGGTACTTGAAGATACCTTAACAATTTTGGTTAGTAAACAAAAATCTCTGGAGAGATTATAATGCTCTTCATGGATTTAATGGGGTTAGAATGGGGTCTGTAGGATGGGAATTCAGTAAGGTAGTCAGGTATGTCCTGCAACCCATCCTTCTCCAGTGAAGTATTTGAGATGCTTTAGTGCTTCTTAGTGCTGAGTCAATGCCTCGGATTCCAGGCATCTCATAGTTGATGTGTTTTTCTGAATTGGAAAAAAGATCTTAGGAATTGAAAGGAAGGAGAATTGGCATTGACTCAGCACTAACGAGCACTAAAGCAAAGTTACTGTAACTTTTGGCAGTTAAGAAACAGAAAAAAAATATTTTCTTGATTAAGATTTAGGGCTGTTCATTCAAGATGAGCTGTATAACACTCATTATCAGTGCTGGTGTTACAAACAGGGTCTCTGAAACTATGTGGTTGCAAGGACTTAAGTATTTGGTTGACTGACTTTCCAGTGCACAGGGGGAAGAGGTGGGAAGGCTTTCAGACAGATGGCACTCAAGTGCTGATTCAGCAGCATTTTGTAATTGCAAATTATTTCAGTCCTAGTTTCAGAAGGTCGTTTATGATGTGTTTAGGGTTTTCTTCAAACCCCTCGCTTTAATCTCCATCTTCACAACTGTCAAAATGTACGATGCCAAAAGGTGGTAAGCACCCTGCAACTCCCTTGTTACATATTCCTCTCAGATCTGGAAAGTGGGAGCTGTGCTTGGGCTGCAGTGTGTTGTGCTATAGCAATCTCAGGGATGGAACTGGTTGAAGGTGATTTGGCTTTCCATCAGTTGTAAGCAATGGCGACTTGGAGTCACAAAGGCACTGGTGTAGGGACAGGAAGGGGCAGCATGTGGAAGATAGAGGGTGAAAAGTCCATTCTCAGGCTCTCCTGCAAGGCAAAGGTAACACTTGCACGTAGATCCAGGAGTGAGGTGGTACAAGGGGCAGCACTGAGCAGATCAGATTAAAAGAGGTGATAGAGAGAAGACAGGGTACACAGAGTTAAATGTCAGGTGCAGATTGGTTGGCAAACAGATGTGGGTGACCAGGTGATCAAACTCGCACTTCTGGCTCTCAGGGCCTTTCTGTTTACTTTGGCACTGAAGAGTTTCAAAGCACATCACTCAGTTTCAGTAGATGGGCTGTTAATATAATTTAATATATTTAATATATGAAACATATAATAGATCTAAAACTACCACACATTTTATATAGAAAGCATCAAATAATATATGTAATTGCATATGTGTAACTTGAAAAAAACCTCTACCCTGATGAGGGTATTTAGCTTAGAAATCGGCAAAATGCATGTAAACCACAACTACTCTTTGTTCTCTAGGGATTGTTGTTTAAAGTTGTTTTACCTGTGCCACTATGGTTTGCTGGGACAATGTGGCAGTTTTCACACTTTTATTAATACTTTTCTTACTTTCCTAAGTTAGAAGGGTGAAGTGAAGGAATTGCCACCTGGCTGTTTCAACCCCCAGAAAATTGAAGTATGAAAAGCTGAAAAAATAGGATTTATTAGCTCAAACTCAGCACTGTGTGAATGTGTGCTTTTAGGAACTGTTTAGAGATTCCCAGCATTTGAGTGAAATCCAGTTTCCATTCTTACCATTCTGTTGGTCTCTTTTCTCTGTTCATTGTAGTCATCATTAAACACAAACCAGAGAAAAGAGTAAAATCGTGGGCTCAGTGCTCTGCTATTGGCATCACACATTGTCTTCACTCGTTTTGTCACCTCCCTTGAAGTCATGTGCTCCTCAATTTCAGCAGTGCTGCCAAGAACGGAAGAAACGCAGGAATACTCTGTACCTTTGGGTCAGAGGTGTCACAGAAATCAGGGCTGAAATGTGTTGATAAAGTGGCCTGAAGACACATGCACCATCTCTTCCTCTCTAAGCTGTGCTTTGTAGGTAGGAATGAAGTCTCTGTGTCCATTTATCAATTTCTCACCCACTGTGAATGGTAAAATATTAACACAGAAAGCAGGTGGGAAGTGGAAGAAAGCCCTGCAGGAACATCAACCAGCTGAGAACTGGTATTGTTGGCGGCCTCTGCAGCTGAGCATAAATGTGCCTTTTGTTTTCTCAATTCCCCGAGGCAGAATTTGAAGCTCTTACAGGTGTGGGTTTTATTCATTATTCTACAAAGCATCCTGAATTAATACATTTTGCTTCTCCTTGGGATTCAGAAGGCTGATTGTAGAGAAGTGTGTGTGTGTGTGTGTGAGCACAGCCACAGAAATAACCTGGAGGCATCCTTGGTGCCCTGATTTCTGCTCTGTTGATGCTTTTGACCAGCGGCCTAATGAAAGAATTGGCTCTGCTATTGTTACTGCATACTCCTGCCTATTACAGAGCTATCCATGGAAAAGATGTCTTTATAACAGTGAACACCTAGCGTGTGATTCTTCTCAGGAAGCATTGGGGGAGTCAGATGTGTACTTGCGGTGTCAGTAATTGTTTATTATAACAATGTCCCACTTTGTGAGCTATAAATACCTGCAGGAGAAGAATACTCCCCAGGAGCAAGTAGTGAATGCTGGAACATTAATTTTGAAAATGTGATTTTGGGAATTGAAGGACTGTATTCCTTAGCATTTACCTTCTTTAAGAATAATGGAGGGAGAGTAAGTGAGGTTTATCTTACGAGCGTTGCTGTAGCATGAACTCAGTAATGGAAAATTCAAAGGGTTGTGTGATGTACTGTTACATGAATAAATATGGTTCTTGATTTATCTTACAGGCTGAAAATTAATGGGTTGCAAATTGCTAAAGGTCCATAACTTGTCTTTCATAAGAACCCGCTCAAGCAGGGGCTTAGTAACACAGTTGATCCCCCCTGTCATGGGTTAACTGTAGACAGGCAGCTAAATACCACACAGCCTCATTCACTCGCTCCTCCCACACCCTGCAGTAGTTTGGGAAGAGAGTAGGAAAAAAGGAAGTAATTTGTGGGTTGTGTTTAAGATACTTAAATAGGACAGAAAAGGAAGGGAAAGTAATAATGATGATTATAAAATAGTTAAAATATACAAAACAAGTGATGCATGATGCAACTGCTCATTGACCAGTGCCCATCCTGTTCCTGAGTAGCAGCCGCCAGCTAGCTTTTCCCCAAGTTTATCACAGAATATTTGGGGTTAGAAGGGGCCTCTGGAGATGATCTAGTCCAGACACCTCAACAGGTTTACCTGGGACATCTTACACAGGATTGTGTCCAGGCAGGTGTTGAGTATCTCCAGAACCTCTCTGGACAGCCTGTTCTGGTGCTTAGTCATCCTCAGAGTAAAGAAATGTTTCCTTATATTCAGATGGAACTTCTTGTGTCCCAGTTTGTGGCCATTGTCCCTTGTCCTGTCATTGGGCACCGTTGGGAGGAGTCTGGCCCCATCCTCTTGACACGCACCTTCGAGGTATTTGTATGCATTGATAAGATCCCCTCTTAGTCACTTCATCTCCTGGCTAAAGAGGCCCAGTTCCCTCAGCTCTTCCTCATAAGAGACACTCCAGTTACCCTAATCATCCCTGTGAAACACAGTTATCTCCAGGTCTTCAGCCAGACTGCACTGCTGATGCCAGCCTTCTGAGCTCTACCTCTCCCAGTTCCCAATCCACCTTGCTGGCCACTTAGCTATCTCATATTTCCTCGCCGTACCTCTAAAGGATGTATGGAAGACAGTGTCAATAGCCTTGCTGAAGTCAAGCAATATATAGTTTTACTTTATATGTTTATGCTGAGCATGACAACATATGATACAGAATATTGCTTTCCTTGGGCTAGTCCAGGTCAGCTATCCTGGCTGTGTCCCGCTCCCAGCTTCGTATGTCCCCATCATTCTCACTGATGGGGTGGTGTGAGAAGCTGTTCAGTGCAAAAACACTGCTTGCCAACAACTAAAGTCTGTGTGGTATCAACATTATTCTCATCCTAAATCCAGAATGCAGCATTATACCAGCAACTAGGAAGGAAATTATCCCTTCTGAAACCAGGACACGAAATAATGACTTCAACTTACAGAAATGGTCAGGTCTAAGAAAGAGAACTGGACTGTTTCCAGAGCCTTAATGCTTCCTCAGAGAGAGCTTAGAAAATGTATTTGATGCAGTTAGATTGTGTACAAACCACATTCCTGGACTTAGAGCAAGTTTCTGTTGCACCACGGTTCCTATACACAGAATACCCTTAAAGCACAAATATTTACATTTCATGAGACCTAGGATACTGCACTGTGCTCCCTGCAGTTGTCAGCAAAGTTGACAAAATCAGGGTGGTGATGGGGGTGGTTTTGTGCTCTGTTAACCTATGTGTCTCCCTCTCTGAGTGACAGAGATGGGTTTGCACAACTGCCAGGGAAAAGGTATGGAAAGAACATGGCTGGAGCCTCAGTCACCCAGGCTTCACATTTGACATTTTGATACTACTGAAATTTAAACTTTCTTTGATGCCTTTTTTTTTTTTTTTCCTCCCCTGCAGCAAATTTTGGAGCTCTGTGGTTTTTTTGGCCTAGAATCTGCACCCACAGGAGGGTTTAGCATTGTCTTTAACATTTCAGGTTTGTGTGTTTTTACTACAAGGTAGATGTTTGTTTCTCAAGGGAGAGTTCCATTAACTTTGTCTATGCCACTGCATTTGTAGCAGCATCATCCACAATCTAGTTCCAGCCAGTTCCTTTTATTCCTCAGAAGTGAGAGGACGGTTTGTTTGGACAGCCTGTGTTCCCACCAGGAAGAGTGTCAGCCTGCTGTTCCATGCACAGAATTGGTGCAAATCTGCCTTTTCTTGTGCACGTGCATGGCATGTAATGGTGTCAGTGCAGCACGGGGACTGTCCCCAAAACTTCTGCTTTGGGGAGATACGTTCTTTTGGATGATTTAATAAAAAATAAGAATTCGGGAACCAGTGCAAAGCTGGGGGGATCCTGTCCTGAAAGTCTGAAGCTCTGGATGGCGTTGTGGTCTAGGGTGGGAGAGCTGCAGAGCCATGTCCCTGCATGGCGTGGAATGTGTGTGAACAACAATGCACTGCATAAGTCAGGGGGGAGACTGTCAGCCCAGTTATGTGCATCCCTTCCTCACAGCAGTTAAAAACATTCTGGCACAAAGAAAAGGTTTTGTTCCTCAGTCTGTTGCACAGACCTACTAAGCTGTTCTCAGTTCTAAACCCGTAATTTTACAAATGTCCTGGATGCAGTCAATAAGGGTCGGATCTGACACAGGGTGTTGGCTGGCCTGCGGTTGTTCCTATGAAAATGCCCATTCAGCAGCTACCTGCCTAAATATTACCAGGAGTATCTCCTTGCACACCCCAAACTCCTCCAAGCTTGCATGGTTAGATTCTCCCTGGCCCCTGAGCTGCCTGGAAATTATGTGGAGCAGGGCTTAAGTTTTTAGGGAAGGGCTTCATCGCCTTAGCAGGCTCAAAGCTCTCTGACGCTTGGCTCAAAGACCTTAAACACCTTTTGTCTCAGGGAACAGTCTCTTGATCTCTCATGTTAAGATAGAAGAGCTTATTCTGGTGAGATTTTAGGTGCCCAGAGGTTACATCCTGCGACAATAGAGTTTTAAATTCTAATAGAAACAAAAAACCATGAAGAGAAGAGAGATTTTAATGCTCCACAGAGTTTCCTTTTAAAGAAAGCATTGGGGTTTTTTCTGAAGAGTGAGCAAAAGAAAATCTTTTTATTCAGGCTCAAGTAAGAAAAAGAGTACAGGTGTGTCCTAGTACATCTTGTTGTCAGAATTTCTGCAGTTTACATACCTGTGTTGATAGGTGGGGAGCAGTAGGCGTTTCTGCCATGTTGATAAGCTCATTTGGGTTGTCATGCAGGATCAGGCACTTTGGCTAAGAATAATGACATCTTAGTGGAAGAGATTGATGCTGAAGACAGTAATTATATATTTCTTTAATTACAAAATACGATGTAATCCAAGAAATGGGTATAGTCTATGTATGTAAGTTTTGATAAGAAAGTAAATACTGATACCACTGAAACGATTTGTTACTTTCTTTGCCTGCTTCATAGAAGCATTTGGCAGACAATCTGATTTTCTGATGCAGATGTCATAAATTGTAATATAGAATCATGGAATCGATTGGGTTGGAAAAGACCTCTGAGATCATCGAGTCCACCCCTTGGTCCAACTCCAGTCTGTTTACTAGATCATGGCACTCAGTGCCATGTCCAATCTCAGTTTAAAAACCTCCAGGGATGGTGAATCCACCCCCTCTCTGGGCAGGCCGTTCCAATGCCTGATTACTCTCTCTGTAAAGAATTTTTTTCTAATATCCAACCTGAACCACCCCTGTCTGAGCTCCAGCCCGTGCCCCCTTGTCCTATTGCTGACTGCCTGGGAGAAGAGACCAACCCCACCTCGCTATAACTTCCCTTCAGGTAGTTATAGAGAGTGATGAGGTCACCTCTAAGCATCCTCTTCTTCAGACTAAAAGATTTTGATCCATTAGAATGTTGTCATATGAATGAGGATTAGTGCAAGTCTTTACATTCATACAGTCTCTCAGTACCTGAAATTTTACACATCTATATTCTGTTTCAGATTTCACAGAATGTTGTTAGATATTGTTAAAGCTGAGTTTTTCGTGGTTCAGTGCATTAAATCTATTTTTTCCCCTTTTTCTTGGCTCCATGTCAGATTAAAGTTATTTGTAGGTGGCTGCAAGAATTTTTCCATTAATAAACCCGTATTATTCTCACTGATGCCTTCTTTCTGATTGTATCAGTGATGCACAGGCAGTGATCTTTTTCCAGTCCTGGTAACTGGCTGTTGCTGTGGTAGAGGCCTTTGTTCACAGATGGAGACTTGCTTTTATAAAAGAATTGAGATTTTATAAAGCATTCCTTCTGCATTTGCTTTGCTGCTTCTTGAGCTTCTTACTTGTATCTTTCATTTAATTATAGTTTCTTATGTAGACAGTGTAGGAGGCCTGTTTGTAATTGAGTCCAGGTAATTAAAAGAGCAAAGGAAGCAAGTATATAAATTTGCTTGTGTGTTCCCTTTTTATTATGTGAGTGGCTTTAAAACTTGGCTTCTTCTTCCTGATAATCATTTTTCCTGTTTCTGGGTAAACTGATAGGTAAACACAGTTTTAGCTATGAATTATGTGCTGTCAAAATTGAGAGAAATGAACTTTTTGATTTTAGTAAGTGACCTCTTAGTGGATTTCTTTTTTCTAGAGCTTTTCTTCTGATACTGTTGTAACATGAACATGTTATGCCAGCTGCTAGCACAAGTTTACTCAGGGTTTGCTGCCTGCTAGGTAGCCTCCCTGGCTGTTCTCTTCATGGCAGGACACTTCTTTCCCAAGGAACTCAGTCCAGTGGCACACCTTACACTTCAGATGTTTGGGAGCTGAGTACTCCAAGTATTTCAGTTTGACCTGCCCTTTGACATTCCCCTTTAGACCACCAGTAACTGAGACCTGGCAGAAACCAGGGGAACAGAAATAGATATTTATGTACAGCATTTGCAGTTGCATAGACTTGTAAATAAGCTGAGCTGAGAGAGGAAGGAGCACACTGTTTCCTGAAACTTGTAGAAGAAATGTGAAGATTTCAAAGGAGAGTTTTCTCCTTGGGTAGCCCACAAATGTAAAATCACATTTGGTTCCCCTCCAGAAAAACATACATACTACTGACTTGCAGGGTTTCGGACACTCTTCTAATAACACTAAGGAATACTTTAATTCTTTGGAAGTGCAGCTGTCATCTTCTGGACCTTGATGTCCACTTAAATCCTTGGCTGAGAGAGTATCTAGTGCTCTTTGTGCTGCCTCATGGCAGAGTGGGAATGCTGTGAGGTACTTCCAGTCACTGGCATTTCCCGTTACTGTGATACAAACAACTGAATGAGTTAACTGCAGAGAGCTCATTATTCTAGTTCATGTGGCACCAGAAACCACATCATTGGCACCTGTCAATATCCTAGTTCAGTTTGGAGAGAAAATCTGGGAATGTCATAGTGATAATGGTGATGTAACCTTTCATACGTTGCAGCACATCCAGCAGCATTTCTGAGCAAGATGTTTTTGTGATGACTTGCAAAAATACCAGACGTGCTTTTTTGATCAATACAGCCATTGTTCTTATATCATGCAATAGCAATTTAGCTTCTCCTCATACCTGAGAGTGTTCAGCTGTAGTATTTGTTATTTGAGCCACCATCACATCTGTTAGAGCTAAATGTGAATCTCAGCATGTTGTGCTGTTAGCCTTTGACTAGAACGTGATCATCAGTTATCCAGCAGTTTTATGGCATAGCCTGAAGCATCTCCACAGGCACAGCCACCTCTGACTGGATATTGTGGCCTCATGACACATGGGGCATGTCCTTGCTGTGGTACATAAGCTGAAAGTGTGAGCAATGATTGTATTTGCTGGGTGCTTTTAACTGGTCTGTCTTACAGCATGGAGCTTTGTCTCTAAGAACAGATACTAATCTACGAGGGAAATAATATTTTTTCAGAGAAATGTAATGGCTGTAGCATCAGAGTTAGCATTATGAAATTTCATTGGCAAGAAGAATTTCTGTAATTGAATAAATGAAGAGTGTTGTTCAGTTACAGTGGGTGTCATTTCAGTAATGAGTACTTCAGTCAGTATAGTAGTACATGATCATGTGCAGATACCCTGTATTTTTTCATGCAGTTGATGCCAAAATGTGATGCCATGGTGATGTCAGAGGGAGTCCAGGGCTCCCAGAATCTTGCAGGTTTAGAGTTCTTGTTTTCAGTTAAATGGAAGAACTCCATCTAGTTTGTACTCCTTCAGCTGAGAGTTTATTTCACCTAGTAAATTGTGAAGTAACATTTACTGGTCTGTTCTTTTCACCTTGTTTGATTTACTGTCTGTCCATGGCAGCAGGAGGAACAGCTGTATCATGTTTGCCATGGTTTGTGTGTGTTTGTACTGCAGATCAGCTCATCCAGGGGATACTGTACTACTCAGGGAGGGTGGTGTCCCTTTGAACTCAAACCATTCTGGAATTCCATAAAAGCAATCAAATGACCAATTTAGTGTATGATAACAAAGAAATTCAAATGTTTAGACTGTATACTCAAAGTTGGAGATGAAGTTCTTTATTATATCTGTGTTATTCCTGAAGAATTGACACCAGATGTTTTTATCACTTCGTAGAAGACTCTCGGACACCTTCGAGGTTTTTGACTGTGCTGGCTGATCCTGTAAATACAGATGGAGGTGGTACAGAACTGCCTTTCAAAGCTGAGCTGGTAGTGCACCAGAAATACAGCTTTGATGCCAAATGACCAATAGTCCCTGGATTGTTTCTCCTGAGACACTGATAACATATTCATGCTTCCCCTAACCCAGCCTAGTTCAGTTGCTTTCACATCATCCCCCTGTGTGCCAAGTGCACCGTGGCAAGTGCTCGACCCACGGTTGGGTTACAGCCAGAGCTGATTGACACTGAGGGGCTGTAACTGAATATGGCTGTGCTTGTGTTTCAGACTTGCTGCCGCTCAATTGCTCAACAGAAAACCTCAGTGGAAGAGTTGGAATTCCTAAAAGAACTTTAAGCTTAATCTTGAAGGGGATTTTTGGTGTGTTTTTACTGTCTGAAATTTATTTTTTTTTTAATTAACATGAAAGTAAACATGAAAGACAGTTAAGCTCACAAATTTGCTCATACAAGTGGCATAGGCTCTGAGGCCTCACAGAATATGGTGCTTCAGTTGGCAAGTGGTGATGAGCTCAAGAACTGTCCCAGTTCTTAAAAGAATGTAAAATTAATCTGAGCTCTTAACGTATGTCGACTTGACTCCACTTGTTCTTATTGTTGGAGTTGTCTGCAAATATTGGAAAGTACAAATTACAGGAAAATAAAGTGTTCCTTCTTGTTTTTTCCTCCAGATTTAAAGTGTCATTTTGCACTTGAAATGCTAGGAGTTTTAAAGATGGTGTTTGCTTTTTCTGTTTTATTTTAAATCTGGTTTTATAGTTCTTTTAAACCTACGTATCTAAAACCTAGATTTCCAACTGTCTGGACGCTTTGCAGTGAGGGTTGAGCTTTGTAATTTTATTTTAACATCTGATGCTAAATTATTGACTCTTCAGAGTTGTCATCCACACCAACTTTTTCTGAACATGTTCATTTGACATCACATGATGCATTTTTGTTGCCTCTCTAAAGCAAATACACTGAACTATGTTAATCTCCATACTAAAAGCAATTTTTTCCTTTCCTTTGTTACAGATCACCAGAAACTGGAAAGAGAAGCTAGAATCTGTCGCCTCTTGAAGCATCCCAATATTGGTAGGAGCATTTCATTGCTTCATATAGTATATACCGGTTTAGAAAATGGAGAGGAAATGCAAAATAAATACAAATAGCAGCTCAGAGATGTCGAGTGCAAATACCTCCAGGCAGGACTGCTTCCTCATAGTGTGGTGCTCCTGAGGAGTTGTGCTGTGGGGTGCGATATCCTGACACATCACCTGCAGCATCATGCACTGCTCCCATCTTTGAACTATTGCTCTCTCTGCCAGGTGCTTGGGGTTTTTTGGTGCAGGGTGTAGGAGGAGTTATTTCCAGTACTGCCCATGGCTTTTTGAGACCTGCAGAAGAATTTCAGCTAACAGTGTATGTTGCAGAATGAGACAGGCCAATGAGGACAGAGGTGGTGTTGTTTTTATGAGGTGCTTCTTTTATACTGTATTTTTTTGTTTGAGATCCTGTTCTTCTGCAGGAAAGATAGGTGGATGCAGAAAGCTCTGCTCCTTTTATTTCCTCAGTTGGGTTTTCTGCTCATGTAAAGCAATGAAGTTATTTGGAAGGGTGGGGTGTGTCTGTCTCCTTGCTTCAGAAACAGTATAAACAGGTAAGTACCTTGGTCTTTAAGGAATGTAGCTGGATTTTCCAGGTTTTCAGACACCAGATTATATGCCAAGACTGTAGCTCACAAGAATATTTGCTGTAACTGAGACTTCTGCAGGAGGGTTGCAATTTCGTATCCATCTTGTTCCTCTATCTTCATGTATGTTCTTAAAAGTTATCCTCAGAAAAACTAGTGATCTCGCTGAATGTTTTAAACAAACATGTATGCTTGGCACTCCAAAAGCACTTGGCAGTATGCTTGATCTTCCTTCTGGTTAGTTCTCCTCCTTTTCATTTTTAACTAACAAGTGTTAGTCTTTGGGACATTTTTAGACATTTTATGCCTGGGATAAAATCAGCTCTTTCCTTTTAGTAATAAACAAATTGAAAGCAAATGTACCACTGTTCAAAAATGAAATGTCAAATCTCTGGAACAGCTCTCTTTAGCTTAGAGCTTTGACATAGAAATTTGTGTAAGGAGGAAAAGGGGTGGTATCTGTGTTATTTTACCCTTACAAAGTTTTTGCGTTGTGAAATGGTGAAAGACAAGGGAAGGTACAATTCCTTGCAGGGAGGAGGTGCAGCCCTTCTGCAGTTGTGGTCACATGTATGGTGCTGTCAGGTTCTAGAGTCATTCAGCTGTGCCTTGCAGTATGTTTGTGAATTCAAACAAGCCAAGGGGAATGAATTAAAACCCATAATAAGCGGATGCAGTGGCAGGGCTGAAGAGCACAGAGCTGAGTTGTTACAAAAGTTTAGATTAGATCCATGTGAGCACATGTCCTCAGCTTGTTGAGCAGCTGGGACAGTGTGGGGTGTGGGGCAGGTCCCACATGCAGTGTCTGCATGTGAGTGTGACGTGGAGTGCAAAGTGGCACTGGCAGCTTTGGTGGCAGGCAGGTGGTGCTCGGGAAGGCAGCAGAATCCTGTATAGCCCCACCTGCACCAAGGGGCACAGCTCAAGGGATCACGGACACAGTGTTCTGTCCCCATTCCAGAAAAGGTGCCATGCTCTGGATCTGCCTGAGAGAAGATTTTCGTAACCTGGAATTCATATCCCAGAGTTTGGCAGCAGGCATTGTATTCTGTCATCATTCAGTTTCTGCTGTCAGCTGTTCTGCCAGCCCTGCCTGTGTATTTAAAAGGAACTTGTCAACAATAAGTATGATTTAAGAAAACAAGGAAAAAATCATAAAGAGCAAATGTGATTTTTAGAAGAAAGCAGACATCTAGTTTAATTGATTGGGCAGTTTCTCAAAGATGATATCCCTACTTTTCTGCATTTTCCTTCACTGCAGCTTTGTCTTAGTTCCTTGTCTTTTTAAATTGCACATTCATTGCAGGGTGGCAGACTTCTGAAATTAGAATTCACTAATCCTTTCTCTTGTCTTTCAGGCTTCTTTTTTCTCCCTAGTTAGCTTGATTAAGTCTCCCTTCAAAAAGTGACTTAGTGTGAAGGTGTCAGTTCCAGGTTAACTTTATTTCTAAAATAATACATATATAATAATATCTTGTATGGTCTCTTGTGGTAATTATCTTTCAACTCTTAGACTGTACCAGATACTACAGGGTGCAAACCCCTTATTAGTTACCTCTCTCATACTTTGCCTCCAGTCAGAGTGAAGCAGCACAGCTGTGATGAGTCACTTTTTTTATTTTAGCCTGTGAGTAAACACATTGTACTTTTCATAGGAGCAAGATTTTTTGCTTTAGAGAAACAGAGTCGAAACACTGGAGATACCTTCCAATTAACTTTCCAGAGAAAACAGAGATTACCGGAAACTTTTACAGGTCACTGGTTTTATATTTCCAAGTAAGGCATCCAATTAGTACCTAACTAGAAAAAATGTTTAGGTTTTAGTTATTTAGTCAGGATAAGAAGGATTTTAGGACTAAACTTCTTAGCAATCAACATACCTGTTTTTAGCTTCCCAACAATGCCATTTTTATATCCATTTTGTATCTGACTGGGTGATGGTTTTGTTCAATGAGTGCCATGATGCAGCTGGGACTGCATCTCAGGATGCCGTTTAGAAAAGGCTTTCCACAGTAGCCTGTGGTTAGAGCTACTAAACTTCAGAAGTTCCTCTGGTATTGGCAGAGGAGTTTTAAATTTGGACATAAGTGTTTCCATGTCTTTTAAATGCAGAATTTGAGCAAATGTTTTGAAGAAGCATATGGGGAAAACAGAAGACTAAATCAGAATTCTTTCTTTCAAAAGTACAAAACTCTGAAATTTGGAAAATAAGGAGTTATATGTGGCAATGTTTTGACTTCAGTTCCTGATTTGAATCTCCCCAAGAAATCACTAAACAAAATAATTGTGAGGAAACACACATATTTTCTGCAGACTTTTCGGAATTATTCATTACATCAGATTATTATTTCAGGAATCAGCATGTCTGCCAAATATTCACAAATAGGGTATTTGAATATGTATGGAGAGAGGTTAATTCTTATTAGACATTTTTACCGAGGAAGTGATTCTGAACTTGAGTAAGATTCCTTGAAGTAGCTGATCTCACTTCTTGTACAAGTAGAGCTCCAGCATATCCCGGAAAGCTGAACTTCTCTCCCCAGACACTTGCTTTGCACATAACTAATTCAGTTAGTTTTTCAAGCTCTCTTTATTTTATTAATTCTTTTAATAAAGCCATAATTTCTTCTCTATCTAGCTGTGTAGTTGCAATGCCTAATGAAAGGTGTAGGAAAAATAAGCAGAGCGGATTAGAAACAGTATTTTCTGTTCTCCTTTTTCAAATCTCCATTTCCCTCTTCAGTAATGTGTATAAGAAAGTTTAAATCCCTCTTCCTTTCCATCTCCAGTTATTCCTTACCAATACTCATTGCTTGTGTTGTGATTTCTGCCTTTTGTCACCTCAGTTGTTTGTATTACTGTAGTAGAAAGCGAATCCTGCTGAATTCTGTGTGGGGATTAAAATGAGGCAGAATCCATAAGCTGAACTTCCAGGCCTTGGGAAGAAACTTTGTGGGAGCTCAGAGTCCTTTCTTTCCAGTCAGTGTTTGGCAATACTGGTATTTGCTGCTTTTCCAGCATTTCTTGAGTAATCTGGCTTCTGTTACACTGTGGTAGGAAACTTCTGGGCAAACACAGCTCATGTTCCTGTGGTAATGGAGCTCCTGGGCTGCAGTGCTTTGTGCATGAGCCTGATTTCAGCATTGCTGTGTTTCTCAGGTTCTTACCCTGAGGACTGGACTGTAACATCAGTGTGTGCAGCGTTGCTTTTTTACAGCAGTTTAAAATGGAAGATTAAATGGAGGCTAAGCCTTGCTGTTTGGAGAACCTAGTGCTTTTTCTTTTTAAGACTGTGCATCAAGTTACAGTGAAAGCTTACTTCCTTTGCTGAACAGATATCTAGAAAGTATATCATCTTGTGTAACTATTACTTTTCCAGAAATTATGTGTACTAATGCTTCCAATTTTTCAGTTTAAAACATTGGATTAAAAATTGCTAAGGGAAATAATCTTCACCCAGATAACATCACATCTCTTCACCAAGAAATCCAGTGTAATTTTCCTGTGTTCTGTACTTTATCTTCCTTTGGTAAACTTTGATTTCTTGTTTAACAGTGTGATTTCTAGTCTTGTAATCCACATATTTTCGGTGGTGTAACACTGTTGCAGCATCTTATTATTGCTTTTGGTATTGATTTACAGCATGCTTTGCTAATTTTGGTTTATGAGATGGCAAATGATGATAAAATCTGCATTGGTCTGATGATACAAGCTCTGACCTAGTCTGGAATGCTGCTGGTTCAAACGTGGTGTAACTGGGATGTTTTTCCCAGGCTGGATTTGCACATCATTTCCTTCCAGCCACCCCCTTCTCCCTCTGCTTATGTCAGGCAGGATCTGTTAGTCAACTGCATCAGGTTCAAGTCTGACTCGGATGAATCTTCATCCCTTCCCGAAGGGCAAGAGCAGATTTTACTGGCTATGTGGCAGCCCTTCAGGTGATTAATGAAGCCCTTTTGGCACCGGGACAGGTTGTCCCTGTATGGCTCTGTAAGACAGGATACTTAGGGTAAGTAGGGCTGCCAAGAAGGGCCAGTGCCATGTCAGCTCCAGTAGTCCTGAGCTGTTCCTGCAGATCTGCTTGCCCAGCCTTGGGTATTTCATCTCCCCACAGCAGCACAGACCACGAGCACAGAAATTGTTGAATTCCTCATGTGGGGGAAAATAAGAAACTGCAATTGCCTTGAACTTTTCAGAGAAGGGTAATTAAAGATATGTGGGGCTTTTGTGTCCTTTGTGCACAACAGTGTGTCCTTTATGTTCTGTATTCACCAAGTATGCGCATGGGACTTCTTAAAGTCACAGGAATCTGAAGAGAAACACTCTTAATATGCAGAAAATGTGGATGTAGTAAATCCTTTCTGGATTTTATTTGACATGCTGTGGCACAGTTGTGCGTAGCTCAGCTGGTATTAGTTAAGTTACTCTATAAACTAAGTCAGGCCTGTTCAAGTTCAGTGGATGTAGCTCTGTAGCACGGTATTTTTTCTGGGCTTACTTTCAGGTTTCACTCTTTATGTCAAAAATGTATAGTTCTTTCCTGCTGCAGTGAAAATCATACAAATCCCCAACTATATAAATCGATGCTCAATAAACATGGTCCTCGGGGATATATTTAACTATAGCTATGCAAATAAATAAATACATGAAGCTCTTCATATCAATATGAAGCTTTTGTTTACGTGGGACTGATGTGTTAGAGGCTCTCACTTCCTTTAATCATTTTTATTGCATAGATGAGCTGATCATTTCAGCAATTTAAAATCTCATCCATTCCATTGAATTAATTAAATATGCAGTTTCTGTGATGATTAAGGTGAACCAGAGTCCTTGAGTGAATTAAAGTAAAATACCAAGAAACTGAATAAACCAGTGATGTAACATGATTTCATACTTAACGTAAAAGCCAATTTATTGAGTATTATAAAATAACAGATTCAGTGTTTAAGCTCAGCTGTGGCTGCAGCAAGTAGCTGACTAGTGAAGTGCAACAGCAGATTACAGAAGGTGGTTTTGCAGCTGCTATTTGTGAAATTAAATGTACTGTAACGAGACTGAACCAGGCAAGAACACACAAGGAGGGCATCATGGGGTTTGTTGCAGCTGGTTTTTCTGCAGGCTCTCTCATTCTCAGCACTTTTTGTTATTACTATGCATTTCATCTCTTTTAGCTGGTGAAGTTGTGAATACATGGTTGATATTTAAGGGGAAAAGACTAGAAGTTTTAACTTCTGATGTTGTAATAGTTTGTGCAGAATGGCTTTCTGTGGAGCTGTTGGCAGCCCTAAAAGTGAGTGGAATATAAAAAAAAAATCCCCAGTAGTTCAAAGACTGTAAGTTATTTAGTGCTAATCAATGTGTCAGTAATTTTAAACATGGAACTTATGGAGCAGATAATGTGGTCTGAGTGTGCCAGCAAAGAAGGGTGGAGGCAGCTTTATTGGATGCAGCAGCTTTTGTCTCTGTTTCCCTTGCAGCATAATCCTTTCACTCTGGTAAAAGTGGCATTGCATCTTTAGGTTTTACTCTTCTGGGTGACTGTGGAGCATAAAAACGTCTTTGAGTGTAGACAATGACACTGCTCTTTGCCGCGCTGCGTTAATTCTCTTTCCTTTTACTGAGCACAAGGTTATTCTGGCTCAAGTGAGGCACTGCTGGTTGTAATAGCCCTGAATGCTATAGCAGCATCTGTCAGAGACTGAGGAAATGGGGTTTCGCTAAGATGCACCACAAACATTGCCTTTTTCTTTCCTCAGAAAGTGTATGCCTAATTTGCACCAAAATAGGTAATGAGAAAGTATAAATCAAGTGTGAACCAGACCTTGAAGTGTTTTCCATGCTGGCTTATAGCTGGTTTTGTATATTTTCTTAAATACATGAAAATTCTTTTCACAGTCTGTCCAGATTCTTTTTAACATTTATTCTTTCCATAAAGTCTGTTGCACTTTTCCAGGCACTCATTTGAAATGTAAAACAGAGTCATCCGCTGAAACAGGGAAGTGGGATTTAAACACCTCTCTTGAGGAACCTGCTACAGGGGCCGAATACTCTCGTGGCTGCCACACTTCCCATTTGTATTTTGATCTCTTGTTCTGTTTTACTTTCTTGTACGTGCTTTCTGGAAGGCAGGGTTTCATAATTGCATTGCTGACTTCAAGTAAATAAGCTGGATTGAAATGAATTGCTCTCTCTTAGCACACACAAGATAGATCTTTGAGAACTTACTTTTTTTTTGTTTGTTTGTTTGAAAGCTTTGTTTATTATGAATCTGCAACCACGTTTTATGCATACGGATAGACACCATGACTCCCAGCTAAACCACAAATATGTAATTTTCCTCTGGACCCTTTCCTCCAAAAACAGATATCTCCACTGCTTCAGCTAAACTAAGCTTTTTCTTTCAGTAAAGCCAGCTCAGACAATTTAGAGCATTTTAGGGGATATTTTAAGTTTTGTTCCCTTTGGTTTTACAGACAGCGGTGCTGATGGTCTCATTGGTGATTTCTGCTCCAGTTCTTGGATTGATATGGAAATATTGTGAACTTTTACTTGAGCTTGGGGCAAAAAAACTCCAAAGCCAAACTGGAAAAGGGTTGCAGTATATTCAGTGGCAGGGATGGATGTCACTGCTTGGCTGGCATTAGTGCAGCTCCTGCATGGGTGCTAAGACTGCTGTGAGGTGCTTTCCACAATAACCCAGCTCCTGCCTCGGCATCTGTGGCTCTGGGCAGAACTCTGTGGGACACTTTTGTCTCAACCTGTTCCCTTTCCCAAGAGAAAACAGGGAGTTACCATTCAGGCAGCATTTGTTTCTCACTCAGCCTCAATCTGCCCATGTGGATTGCCTGGACTCCCAACCCAGGGTCAGTGAGCTGTCTCACCTGGCATGTGCCTGCTTCTGGAAAAGGCCCCTCTAAGGAGGAAGTACTCAGTGGTCTGTGCCACCTCAGAGCTGCATCCCAGCCTTATCCCTCCTCGTTTCTGTGGGACATGCAGAAAAGGATAAATTCAGACATGGGCAGAGAGAAAGGAGGAAGGATAGCACAACTGGTGAAGAGAAGGAAACACCTGAGTGAGGGAATGGGGCAGTGCTGGGGGTATGAGCTCGTAGCAGCATGAGGCAAAAGGAGTGTCTCCTGACTTTGGACTGTGGATCATATTTTGACTTAGGTGATCATAAATCTGGAGGAGTGCTTTGGGAGCTCACAGTGGAGCTTAAGAATGTCTTTGCTCCTTTTCCAAAGGTGACACAAAGCCAGGAAGTTCGTTGGGAGAATCAGTCTGTGAGGCTGTTCCCATTTGCTCAGATACCTTGTTTTACTTACATATCCTGTCCCCTGTGACTAGGCATGGAATCATGTGGATTGGAAGGGATCTCTGTCAGTTATCCAGGCCCAATCCCTTCCTCAAGCCACATCCAGTAAAATTAGGTTACTCAGGGCTCATCCTGCTGAGTTTGGAATCTCTCCAGGGGAGGACATTGCACAGCCACTCCAATGTTTGACCACCTTCCTGTCTACACAAGTAACTAACTAACTAGCTAGCTAACTAAAAGTATCTTTCTGCCTAGCTGGGATTTTTCATACTCCAGTGTGTGTCTGTGGCCTTTAGTCTTGTCGTTTGCTCTCAGGAGAAAACTTCCATTCTCCAAGGTCTTTCCTGCTGACCAGCAAACTGTACTGAAAGGAAGAGTGGATATTCCCAAATACAGGTGCATCCCTGTTAGGATGTTTTTGTTTTTTCCTTAAAATTGCACCTGCTTTCATGTTTAAATATTATAAGATAAAACAGGGGCAGCCTCTTCAGAATGCAGTTTTAGTTTGGTTGAAAGGTGTGCATCTGGAAGCACATTTTATAGGCTGACTTTGTCCATGTCATGCTATATGTAGAAATCCCTTTTCCTTTTGCCTTTTGCATTTCATGTGCATCTTCTGCATTCTTCTAGCAAGTGTTTCAAGTGTCCTTTAGGATTTTCCTCGCTCCTGCGAACGTTTACCTTTAAAAAGTCACAAATTCACTTTTCATCCTGGTTTTGTTGCTCTGCTGCTGGGAGCATCTGTCAAAGCTGTGGCATTCCAAAGGATGTGATCTGAACTGCTTGGCTTTCCACATGCTGCACCCTGGCACACAGGGCATGCTCCGATCCTGCAACTGCCACTGACCTCCAGCACTGGCAGTGGATAAATAGCTCCTAATTGCTCAGTTCAGGCTGTGTTTTTTCAGATCTCGGCACCAAAGACTTTCCTACTCCTACAAAACTGCTTACCCAGGCTTTTTTTTTTCAGTTGAGAGGGGTTTAATGATACCTCTCTCCTCTCAGTCACCTTCCAAATTTGGAAGTTCTTTTTTTAGTGGCTTCACCAGAGTGTTAGTATTCTCATGAACTGCCCATGGGAATGTGCTTCTAATTTTAGTTTGTCCTTTGCATGTCTGTCTCCTTTAAATACATCCAACTTCTCATTCTAGCCACACTGGGCCAAGCATGACACTCTGCTCCTGATAGTTGTATTTTGAAGATGTTCTGGTATTGGATTGTAATCAAACCCACAGCTCCTGCCCTCACGCTGCACAGCAGTGAGTAGCACTTGTGTATCAGCAATTCTACCATCCAAGTGTTGCTTTTTAATGAATTTTTTTGTCATGCGTTTAATTGCCAGGTGACCTTGAGAGTATCCCAACTATTTTCACTTGGTCTGGTGGTGGTGTTATTGCTGGGATTATGTTGAATTTGACTGGGCAGCCTTGCCGGGAAGGACTTGGTTGGTGCTCTAAAACCATAATTGCAGCTGACTGGCTTGCAGCTATCTTCTGTAGGAGATATATTTTGGGAGTTCCTGGATGTGCTAAATGAGAGGAATATTTAGAGATTTCAACAGCAGCTAGTAGTCTGGTTTTGTGAATACAGGCTGGCTTCAGCTCTCCCTTGCAGCTTTTCCACCCAAGTTTATGTGGGTTGTCACTGAGTTAATTACACTCTTACAAATGGTCCCACGGGATAGGACAAACTCTCTAATTTCCATTTATTGTGAGGCTGTGATTAAAAGACAATGGCAGTTTCTCATCATCAGCCTCAAGTTTGTCATCTCTTAAGTTAATATGCATTCCCTGCTTTTGTAAAACAAACCCTTTGAATCATTTGGGATCATCATTTACTTGTAAACTTGCTTGTTAGGAAAATGACAGTAATTTATAGCTGTCTTCAGCTGAGGGAGCATGACTTACTGTGATAGTTAATTGATAGAGGGGGAAGGCACATTCCCTCAGAAAATAATACAGATGGTTTTTAGCCCAGCCCATCAGATAGGGATGGAGTGGGGTTATTATGGAAACAGTCTGCCTGGGCACAGTACTGTGAATTGCTCAGTCTTAGGCTGTGTGAAGGTACTGAGAGCTCCTGTGAATGGAGCTGCTCTCTGGGATGATCCTGTTGCTCCCATTCAGGATTGGTGTTTGTGAAAGAGGGCACCAAGGACAGAGGTGTCACTGTAATTATGCTTTAGATCTGTCCCATCCATTTTAGGTCCTTCTTCTCAAAGCTGGTAAAATGAAGTTTGGGGATCTGATCTTAGGAAAGTGGCTTCAGCCTTATTCTCATGCACAGGAATAAAAAGCCTATCAGATGAAGGAAGGGAGCAGCTAAATTTACAGTGGTACTGTGTAACAAAAGAAAGGAATGGGATAATTCCACAAAATGCAGAAATTTGCTATGAAGTTGACTTTATTGTTCTAGAACTAATTTTTTGGCTGGAGCAGGTCCTGGGCCTGCAAATGCTGCCATAACTTCAGAATAAAGCATTTCCTGGTTTCTTAGGACTTCTCTGGGTTAGAATAACATACACATAACTAAGAAGCAATTTGGAGATTGTGACACTTCACTAAGAGGTGTGCCTACATTTATACTGTCACTTACGGGTTTTAAACTCCTCTGTCTTACAGAGAAGGTGATAACAAGGCATGATCTCACTGCAAATCTGGGTGTTTGAAGATTATCTGATTCCTCTTCCTCACAAAGATAATGATTAAATGAGGTGCTGGCAGTAGGAATTACATTTGATGGAGCACTTCCAACACAATGGTAATTAATGTTAAATTTCCCACGGAGGAAGCAGAATTTTAGGTCTGGCTGCATATAAAAGCTGCCCAATTTAATCAAAAGCTGATTTATTTTTAAACTGATATAGCTGTTTCTTTGTGGCCATCTATTGCTCTGTAAACTGGGAAATTGGTTCAGTTTAAATAAGCTGATGCTTTGTTTTAAGCTGAATTAAGAGAACATAAACGTGGTTTTTATGGCAGCACAATAACATAAACTAGAGCGTTTTTCTTTTGTAGACAAAGATCTTAACAAATAGTATTTGTAATGCTCACTCCACAGCCTGCAGTTAAAAATAAGGGCAAATAAAGTTCCTTTGTGTATTGTGTTGTCATCTTCCCACAGGGAGGGATGCCAACAATTCCCTAAGACAACTTCATTTGAAAATAATTTAAAGGTTCCATTTTAAAGTTTGTTTATTCCAGCTTGAGGTGAGTTGAGCTTTATGGCTTTATAGTTACTTATTTTTTACAAGGTCTTAAGTGTAGTTTCTGTGAAAAACCAAAGCTCAGCAGCAGCTTTTTCTGAACTTCTGTATTTTCAGGAGTTCAGCAAGGACAGTAATGATAATTTTGACATGTTGATGTATCTATTGAAAGACCATATTCAGCCTATTTTATGCAGTGTCTAACATATGTTCAAGGACAGAACCTGTGAGAGAGGGTGTTTATCCTCTGGTTCACACTCCACAGTTGACAGTGGGATGGCCCTGGGCACTGAATGAGGTGATTCCAGTGTACTTGTGTTTTCCTCCCCTAGCACAGGAACGTTTTAGCAGTGAAATCTCTTGGTTTGGTTTTCTCTCCAGATGCATATTCTAGTTTGGAAAGTATTGTACGAAGTGGAAAGTTCAGCCTCGTGGAAACACAGTTTTGGTTCCCTGTGATAGCTGGAAACAAAGACAGTGGGTCAGCCTGGCGTGGTGTGTGCGTTCTGCCCAGCAGACGGAGTCCATTTGGAAGGGCTCTGCGAATGTTTACATGAGATTATGAGTAGGAGCATGTTTGTTACAGATTCTTGCTCTGGTGGGGTTCTAAGAGTGCTTGAGTGCCTTGGAACAGCCAGGTGGAATTCTTTCTGTGGCCATTTGTATCATAGCTGGGGGAAATGAAATCCTTAATAATTAAGGATTGCAGTCCATTAAACAGCAAAAGAGCAGCTTGCTCTGTGACATTACATGATCATTTATTAAATTCCTCATTAACAGAGGTCTTTTACAAACATCTTCACCATAATTTATTGATTCTATGCCACCAAAGTGACTGGGACACTCTTCTAAATGGGTTCCAGAAACATTTTCAGTTTAATTTTTTTTCTCCCTAGTGTGTTTTCTTCACAACAGAAAATGCCTGTTTAGTCACAAATTTGAAAATGCTTACTTTAACAAAATGAAAATTTTATTTTAAATCAGTTTTGACTGTGGGTTTGGATTCTTTATATTCATTTTTGTAGGCTGAAAATTATTTTTAGTGCTATTATTAAAATTAAAAATTCTCTGCATTTTGAGGAGAAGAAATGGGCTGGACTGTCCTGTTTTCAATCAGGCATCAGAGAGAGAGAGGAGTACATAATGTTTATTGCAGCTTCACTAATTAGAATAAATTCATCTTTCTGACCACAGAGCTGGTTTGTCAGCCCTGCTATTTTTCCATAGTGTTACAAGTTAGATTTAATATAATAGTCTGAAGGATAAGTCTGGGGAGAAGGGGTTGATGCTTTATTTTTTAGCAGCTGCCGAAGTGACCTGTCTTAAAGCTTTAAGGTCCTTATCTCCTGAAGTATTGAGAGACAAAAAAGGCCAATGACTGTGCATATAAATACTACATTTTCAGTGTTACCCCAGGCCAAATCAATATTTCAGGTTAATTGCAAATATGCTTTCTTAGGCTAGTTATGTCAGAGTAGTCACTAAATTCAAATTGTGTTCAAGATTTGGAATATCAGTTATTAAAAAGTTTTGAATATCCAACATAAACATCAGTAAAGACCATCTTTTACCTTTTCTTATTTCTTGAACTTATCACTCTAATAACTTTCAACGGAAAAACTTTCTAAGTAATCTTGAATACCACAGTCATTCTCTTTTGGTTTTACTTGATGATCTTTAATAAATTGATGAATAAACCTTTAAAAATGAAAAATAATGGCTAAAAATGCAACATTTTAGGAAGTTTAGCTATAGTTATTGGTGCTACTGACTGAAACTTTTAACCCAGGTTTTCTGCAAGGCGCCTAAATCAAGGTGCCTCAAATGCAGTGCTGATTGCTTTGTGGTCAGGGTCTGACTCTGCCCGGGGCACGCCTGGCTCCCGAGAGCTCCCCTTCCTGGGCTTCCTCGGCAGCCACAGCGGTGCAGTGTTCTGCTTTCCTTCTGGTTTGCAAGATTGAAAGTACAGAGGCTTTGTTTTCGTAAGCTGATGCCTTTAAATACCTTGAGGCTTGGTCCTCATGAAAGGGGAGCATTTAAAAAATAACCATACATAGTTCTTTGAGTGGTCATTATATAAATTTTTCATGTGTCTATGTTTAATGTGTTTTAATAGAGGGAGGCTGTGTCCTGCCTGGTGATTGCAACCCCCCAATACCCAATTCTGTAGACAGAGGTCCTACATATTATTTCTATAAACCTATTCCCAGGGTTGGCCAGCACTCCAAGTATTAAAAGGGATAAAGTTTAATTTTGACAATTACATTCCCTCCATTAAAGTAAAATGTGTAGCTTTCTGAGCCTGTTAATTTTAATTGATATAACATCTCTATGTTACAGCTTGCCCTTTTATTAGTTAACACTCCATGAAATTCTTGTGTCTTTATTCTTCTTCTTACATTTTCTGATGAGTGTTAAAGTGGTTAAAAATTGTTAGTGCTTAAAGCATCAACACTGGCAGCTGAGACATCAGTTTGCTCTTAGCAAAAATTTGTGTCAGCCTTCCTTTTAATCCATGCAGTTATCCTCATAAGGCTTAATCTGATGACATTTGTAAGGCTTTTAGTTACATTGTAAAAAATCTTGTTAAACTTAAAAAATCAGGGCTTTGGCTGCAAAGAGGAATTGGCTCAACCTGAAATACAGGATTTCCAGTAAATGACACAATTATGTATTAAATGGAGACATGAAGATACAGGTGTACACTTTAGTCCCTGCTCTTCTTTTCAACAACTGTACAATTATGCTGTTTTCCTACAAGAATAATTAAAGGGGTGTAGCTCCAGCTGTTCCTTTTAACTTCTGGTATGTAGAATGAGATTCCACAGACCGTTCAGGGCATGTGTGCACCCAGACACTCACACACACCTGTGTTCTGGTCCACTGTAAAGCAATAAAAACCTGCTGATTAAAGAAATAAGTGTCACTCACTGCAACTGCTCTCCCTGGAGTCTACTAACACAGAATTGTATGTTCTAGAATGCCTGATGGGTTTGTGTTCTTTCTTGAATTAGTTAATTTTATTTGGCATGTTTTGTTCTTAAAGAGTGTCAGTCCTCATCCAGCAGGAATGAAGCAAGGGTCTCATAATGACAAAAGGGTTGGTAATTGGGGGTCATCTGCTTTGACATTAGTACCTGGGTTTACTCAGCCTCACTGCAAAATTTGATCTTTTGTCTACTTCAAAAAAAAAAAAAATTTTCTATGTAGCAAGACTCGTCTACCAACTGTAATAGTTTGGCAGACTGACTTCTCCACATGCCGTAGACTTCAGGGCTTTTAATGAAGGCAATGAATGTAAATATTCCTGGCATTTAATCGGAATACAGACATTTATTGTGTGAGGGCCATAATGGGAGCAGGTTTTGGTCACTAATGAATATTTTTGCAGTATATGGCATTTTGTTCATAGTAGTCAACACTTGCTATTACAGTGACCTGGGGACAAAGGCAGTCTTTCCAAATATTAAATTGCCTAATTATTTTTCCCATAATGTTTTATTATACCAATTCAGATGCAGATGAATAGGACTTTTTCTCAAGTTGTTGGCCCTAAATAACCAGGAATTTGCACTGTAATAAAAAAGTTATGTGTCTTTTGAATGAATGTGGAAGCTCTGTAGTTTTGATACCCTATTGCTGAATAGAGGCCCCAATTAATGGCATACACAGCACTGCTGACTTGCACAAAGGCATTCAATGGCTGAGAGTATTGCAGGATGCCACTGCTGTATTTAACAGCATGGGGAGGGTTGTTTCCTTAGATATGCAAAGTATCACTCCATGTTTAATGTTGTTCACAAACAACTTGTGCCAAGTACCTGAGTGCTTACCCAGCTTTCTCACTAGCTGGGACTGATACTTACACTGGGTTAAGTTCAAAGAAGTATCTAAATGCACAAAACAGAGGCTTACAGATGAGTGTTTGAAACAGAAAATTGAGTGGGTCAAATATTAGTAAAAACTGTATCTGACTATTGCTTGACCAAGGGTTTTTTTCAGTTTTTGTTCTGCCTTTTCATTTTCAAATGCAGCAGTTTGTCCCATACTGGCAGGCAGGTACCTATTCATAGAAAACCCCAAGTTAAATTGAGTCATTCAATTCAGGTCATTCCATTGACTAATTAAGTTCAATTTGGAAAGTTTTGGGTTTTTTTCCAACGTGGTCTATGTAAGGTCTGCATAAATACTGTAATACACATTTGAAAGTGAGCATGGAAGGAAAGCACATCTGTCCCTCTTTCACTCTTCTTACAGGAAGGCAGGAACTTAAAGAAATAACTCGCATATTTCAGCAAATGTGACAAAAGCTTTTGTGACTTTCCAACCCATTTAAAATCTCTCCTGCAGAGGACTGACCCCTGTAACTTCCTAAGACATCAGACTTCCCGGAGTTACAGGATTTGTGCTTCCAGGGGTGCATAGATCTCAATCTTTAGCACCAAAGGGAAAATCAGTGCCTTTACCGTTAACTGTTGTTAATGATTATCTTGTCTTTCTACTGTGAAATAATTCAGATACCAAATTTAGCAGTGACCACTCCAGCATTTCCACACAAATACTTTAGACAACAGCTTGATATGGTTAAATATCTTCATCCTGTAGTATTTCTCTCTGACTTTACCTACTGTTTGATTGACTCCTTACCTGTAAGAATGTGATTTTCTTTGAAAGTATATGAAATATCATCAGTATTTTGTTTTTTTTTTAATTTAATGA
Source organism: Formicarius rufipectus (assembly GCA_013399695.1). NCBI lineage: Eukaryota > Metazoa > Chordata > Aves > Passeriformes > Formicariidae > Formicarius > Formicarius rufipectus. The sequence continues at coordinate 107,740 of VXAU01004106.1, read as the reverse complement.
CAGAAATTCAGAAAGGCGATAATTAGGTTGCTTGGCCATTGTATCTAGCTGTTTTCTGTAGACTAGACACAAAATACTACAGTTCAGCACAAAGAGTCAAATTAGAGATCATTTTACTTTTCAGTCAGATTGGAGCTTGCCCACACTAATGGTTAAATACAAAGCTAACAAAGCTAATATGAGTTCTTAAAATTACTATAATGACTTTTGCAGAGTGATTGGAAAGTATTTCAGAGGAAAGTTAGTGCTGAAGCCACAGGGATATTGTGGAGATGTTTCCTGAGCTTACAGTATTTCTCCAAAAGAAAGAGCTGTGTGCTCCCTGTCAGGCATTTCAAGTGGTTTGCTGAAGAGCAACAACTTTGTTGTCTGAGGTTGTTAAACACTTTCTGTGGAACCCCCTGGAGGAGAGCAACCACAGGGCTACAGCAGGGAAAAGAATTACCCCAGTGTTCTTTCTTCCCTATCATGTGTTTGTTCATAACAGATCTGATGGAACAACTCCAATTAATAATAATCAGGTCTAACTGTCTAACTTTTCAAAAAAGATAAATTGAACTGTTCCTAGTGATGAATGCCTTGTGACTCTGATCGTTCTGATGGGAATTCTTGTATTGGCTGAATAATCTTTGTAATTGCTGCCTTTTAGTTTGTTCCTGAATCCTGCGTGGTGCGTTTGTGAAGAGCTGTGTGTCTGCAGTGACTGCACAAGTGCTTTCGCACTGCACCGTCTCTCAGCTCTGGAATGGCTTGTCACACTGGCACCTTGGCACCCCTGTCTTTCCCAGGGTAGAGCTGGGCTGCAGGCAGAGTGCAGTGGCGCAGTCTCGGCTATGCTGCTTTTGCCCCAGTGCACCCTTTACTCTGGATTCTTTGCCTTGTCTGCACCCGGCATTCGTCTCCTCTGCCCTGGATGATTTGGGATTTCCACCTCGCAGACTTACTGGCATAACCCTGTGTCTGAACTGACCATTGGGGCCAACGTCGGCGCTTGCCAAAAGGCAGTTTTGCTCTTCTGTGGCTGCCTCAGCCTTTTTTCCTTTCCAGAAACAATCAGGGGCATGTGATCTTGATTCAGAGATGAATTTGTTCCATCCCACTTCTGTGATTCAGGCATTTGGGAGGAAAGGAAAGAATATGATCCTTGAAGAAGATATCCCCGTGGTTGTGTCAGACTCGAGTTTGGCTAGTGAGGAATCAGCCTCACAGGCTGAGAAAAACAACATCCATCATCTCAAATCACAGTCCTTTTCTAGTCAGAAGGGACAGGTCAATGGTTCTGCTGGGACACTGAACCAAGAGTCCTCTCGTAGAAAAGGATGTGACAAAGCAAAAGCACCTTGTGCTCCAGAAAACCCCTTCCCATGGTGCCATCCCAATCTGCTTAGTAGCAGGTTTATGACAGATACCCTTATCCAAGATAAAATTTGTCCTCTTGGCTCTAGTTTTGTTATGCAAGCTCAAGCTAAGACTGTCTGGGTTTAATACTGAAGTTTAAAGGTAGATTTATTTCTGGATTTTAAGGTGTAATACTTAGATTCAATTTGCTAAGGCCATTTCAAAACTCTCAAAGTGTTTTGCACACTTTGGAGGCCTTTGAAAGCAGTGGACAGCAAATACTCTGCATCATTTGGTAGCTCTCAGTATCCACCTCTGGAATGGGAAGTCAAATATCATATTGGAGTCTACCTGTGTGAGTGGAATGCTGTTACTGAGCAGTGAGGAGCAGAAAGCTGCTGTCATTTAAAAAGTGTGCACAGAGGGGTCCCAGTTCTGAGCTGGAAATGTGAGGATGGTACATGGTGTCTCAGCTCACATGGGGTTTGCTTTAAACACCAGACATTTGGGAGTATTGAAATCTTAAAGAATGCAACCAGAAAGTAAGTTGACTTGGAGTTGGAGGTTTTTTAAATCTTTTTTTGGGACATGGGGAAGGGGTTGGCATGCACTTCCTAAAAACATAATCTAGACTACAGAACCAGCCAAAACCACAAATTCTGATTTAGGCCTACTTGGCTCTTCTGAATCATCACGAGCTCTGGGCACTGAGTCAGGCGAGAGCTGGTTTTCTCTTCAGTATTGTGTAAACACAAGATGTTTCCCTGGGCTAAATATTATTAAGTTAAAAAGTCATGTTTATTTGATCATATTTAAAAAAAATGTTATGTATTGTATAAAAAATGATTAATACATTCAGTTACCATTTGAGGAGATCTGAAAATCCTTTTGCTTTACACTTTGTTCATTAGCTAAGTTTTTAACACATCAGTTTTGGATTAACCTGATTTTTTTATTTTGCTCTATAAATACTAATTATTTGAATCAAACTACTGAAAAAGCTTCCTGTATTTGCTTTGGAAATTGCAATTTCATTTAAAGCAATTAAGAAAAACGGCAGGACTTAATTCATAGTTGTAGCATGATGTGATGTGAATTTTTAAAATTCAAAGCAAATCTGCATCTGACTAGGGCATTTTCAGGGAAAACTTTAGATCTGACACAGGGCTACAGCAGGGAAAAGAATGTAAATGTGACATGGACCTTGAGTACAGTTACAATCCTTTCCTTCCCCAATCAGCCACACTCACCCAAGACATAAAAGGTGACTGGTGTTTATCTTTATTTTCCCCTTTTCCACAGTGCGCCTTCACGACAGCATATCAGAAGAAGGATTCCATTACTTAGTCTTTGACTTGTAAGTATGTGTTTTGCATGTATTTAACATGTTGGGGATGTGGCATTTAAACTTGGAGATGCAAATACAAGTTCACAAGAGAAATGCCTGGTTCTGTGCAGTGAATTGGGCAAATAGATGGCAACAGCTGGAAGGACAGTAACATTTGGTCACTTGCATGTGCATGAACTCATTTGTGCGTGTCACTGTAAGGATTCTATATTAAAAACTATTAGAAATCCACCGCTGAAGTGGATTTTGCTGTAAAATGTAGGTATGTATGTAAAAGCTGCCTGGTACCTGCCAAAATTAGGCAGGTACTCAGAAAATAGGTGGTTGCAAACTAGTTGTCTGTAAATGAAACATTAAAAAACCCCATGTGAAACTAGTTTCCCTGCAGAAAATCTGTGCTGCTGGATTGACAGGTAAGCCTGAGTTTAGAGAGGGAAAGGTTCTTTCAGTGTTTTATTCCTGATTGCTATCTCACTGATCTGTTTACAATCCTTTTGTGACACCACTCAGAATGTAAAGCACAGAGATACAGAAAGAAGGTTTCCTACTGATATCCTATTTTGCTTCAGGAGTTTAAATCCTGTGAGCTGTTGCTGTAGTGACTGTGCCTGTATGGGCCTTGTTTTTCGCAGATAAGGCTGTTAGTGGAAGAGGGAATGGGGACAGCATTGACTGTGTGGCTCAAAATCTCAACTTAAAAAGAGATATCCTCTTTCTTTCCTGGCATGGGCAAACTTTTCCATTCCCTTGAGAAGTTACTTCTTATGGTTACTGGGTATGGACAAACACAAATGATAGGAATTGTATTGCAAAACTGACTTATTGAAGTAAAATTACCTCTTTTAGCTGCAAAGTTTTCCAGGGCAGTTTATGATTTAGATTACATCAGATTACACACCGACCCCCCTATCCCAGGAGCTTTCTTAGGCCCACCATGGATTTGCTGCTTAGGATGAGAATACATTATTACCCCAGCAGTGGGAAACAGAAATATTTGCATTCAGCATGGCTAAGTTAGAACCTGGATCTTCCACAAGCCATTGTGTGCTTTCTTGTTCAGGTTACATTCTGGTTTGTTTTCTGACTTAATTTTTTTTTTAAGTAATCTGTAAAGATTGCTTCAGAACTAGCTTTCAGACCAGAAATACACAAATATTAAATAGTCTGTCTGAAGGCATTCAGAGTTCAGGACTCCAATCCTGACTGTGCTCAGCAGGAGCTTATACCTGACTTGTGCGTACCCCAGGTAAGTGCTGGTGACTGTTGGCCTGGAAGTGGCTCCAGGGCACAACACACATACTTGTTCTCTGACATGCACTGGGCTTTGTTGTGTTCTGGTATTTTTTCCTTAAGGGCTACAAAGGAAATCTTTCTGTATGCAATTGGAAAAATCTTCTTAGTCCTGAATATTTCCAAGAAGTACTCGCAGAATTCTTAGTTCTAGGGACAATATCCCTTTTATAAACTGGTGGCTTTTTAGTTTTTTTTGTTGTACTACTGTAGTGTTAGAAACTGTGGCCTACTGCAATTGCAGCTAGTCCATGCCTGCCTTAAACTTAGTAATATAATGCCAGACTTATCTTAGGGGATTCTGATTGCCATGTGAACTAGAACATTTGAACAACCTCGGAGTGGTAGATACCAGTATCTATATCTTGATAGTAACAGAACAAATGAAAGCCTGTATTCTGCAATAAAAAATTAATACCTAACCCAAAGACACTGTCTCGGTGGCAAACTGGATTCCTGCAGGAAGCATTCAGCACTGCCTTGCAATTTCCTCTGCTTCCCTTTAAGTCCTGTTCAGGACAAACACAGGAACAGACCCCAAGATTCAGATACAGCCTTTATGTTTTGATCATGTGCTTTGGCCTTTTTGTCAAAATTATTGCTTTTGCAATAAAGAAAACATGTAAATGGTAAGGGCAGTGGCTTAGCTGACTGGTCATTGTCTTTGGAGCAGCAACAGGTTGCATTCCTGAAGAACTTTTGTCAAATGACAAAGAATGTCTGTTCACAGTGAATTTTTTGCATTCAGAATAAGAGATCATTGCTTTAATGCTCACTGTTTCTTAATCTAACTTGATCTTTTACTGCATTTACAAATATGTGGGTTGGTACCTTGCTGAAATGTACATAAAAGAACGGCCACAATAAAAAGGTACCATTTGCACTTCTTGAACGTGAAGGCCAAGTACCTCCTTTTCCTTATTTAATTTTTACTCTACAGGACTGTGGTGTAACACTGTCACTCCACCCACACATGCCATCATGTCATTCTCCTAATGATTTCTTTCAGACTGTGTGGGATTCAGTGCCACTGTGCCTTTAGAAATTTCTGTTAGACTGCATCCCACGTAAGAAAGTGGAGAAGACTGCTTTTTCTGTGGATGGAAAAAACCAGTTATTGTCACTTTCTGTTTTGAATTTCTAATGATCTCTTTGGCATAAATGCCATGGAGAAGTCTGCAGTCTGAAGGAGAAGCCTGTTGCTTCGCTTGTGTTACCTCAGGGATAGCTGTGCTTTTATCTGGATAAAAACAGTGTTTCAGGTATTCTGTCCCAGGCTTTCATCTCTCTGAGCAATTGTGGTGTCAGATGGAAAGGTGGAAGTCCCTTAAAATCTGGGAGGGAAAAGGACATTGAACAATGCACTTCATTAATTTAATAATGGACTTCATGAAGCTTTTGCCCCTCTTCCCTTATTGGTTAAGGCAAGTGCAGTCAGGATTTACGTCTGTCAGACCATTTCAGTTGCTAAGCACGAATGAAACTGTCTTCAGCCTTAATGATGTTAGATGAGCTCAAATCCAATCAATTCTGTCAGTATTAATTGCTGTATCTGAATGGAAACAGCTGTAGCACTTGAAGACTCTCTTGTGCAAGTCAATGAGATGCTCTGTTTTCAATGTCTGCCATTTTAATACACTTGATGAGATGCAACAATTGGTACATTAAGAATCCTGGCATAGCTTTTGGATTCCAAGTGAAGGGACTGTACTGTGTGGAATAAACAAAAAATACCAAAAATAGCCTAATTGCAAAACAGTGTTTGCCTTGGGTAAGTGCCTGAACCTCTCCTTTTCAGAGGTAGAAAGGCCCCAGATAAATGTGAAACTTCTATGGCCACTGTAGTTTGGTGAGACTGCTTCCTTGCACCTTCATTATGGAAGCAGTTTGAGAAAAAAGGAGGAAACTGTGATCATCAGCAGAGCCTGTTTTAGCTGTCTGCTAATTTCCGTGCTCCTTTTAACTTTTCTTTTACATTTTAAACTATAAAATTCTGCAGTTTTCCTGAAAGACACACCTGCTGCCAAAGGCCTTGGTGTTTCTACAACTGCTTGTACCTCTTATGAAAACAAACCTGTGTGCTCTGTTTGGTGCCAGTTCAGTGTGCTCTTCAGAAATCACAAAACTGTAGTAGTTTGTGAGAGCCAGTGGCTTCCCCTGAAAGTTCCTAGAGCTCATGAGTGTCCTGCCATGAAATAACCACCTCACTGGACTCAATAGCATATGTGTATATTTGGAAATTCCACAACCCCTTGGACTAACAAGTGCTTAGTAAATAATTATTGTAACAGTAAAGGAAGGAAAATCCGCCTATCTAATTGGTGTACTTTGGCTCTAACCATCTTGGTGGACCTTCTAGTCTCCATCCATTATTCCTTCCTTCCTTCCTTCTGGCCTTTTAGCTATGTCCTGGGAGTTATTCCCCAGGTATCCTTTGGAGTGACAGAGCATAGGAATTGTTGACTGCGTGTTTGGTTGTCACTGGAATTCACCTGCTCTGTTCTTGCTTTTATCTTTTCATCCTTTAACAATGGTTATGAATACCAAGCAAATGTTTAGTGTCAGCAAGTGAGATTTCATATCCCCTCCTTTCCTCTGTGCTAGAGAAAAACAAGCATCAATTTGGGATTCTCTCCCACTGAAAGGCACTTTGATGACTAAAGCTTTTTGTTTTCTTTTTTGGCTTGGATCAAAAGTAGGTGTTTTAGGAAGGAGTATGATCAAAGGATGCTTTGTTTTTTTTTCATTCATCATGAAGTGAGAATTATTTCTCTTTACCAGAACTGTAGCAGACAAATATATATGCAAAAAGGAGATACGAGAGACTGGCAAAATATGCATCAATCAAATATTTTGTGTTACAGCAACCAAAGCTAGTTTCTGGAAGGTAGAAGACAAAAAGAAAGATAATACCAATTAGGCAACAGAGTGTTTTACCTCCTCCAGATTTTACTGCAGACTTTTATACAAAATAGCATTTTGGTACCTGAAGGTCTCTACCCTTAAAGTCAGTAGGGTGTAAATTCAGAGGAAGGATGGTCTAACCCAAATGTAACTTGAAACAAGAAAATAAAGCTCTTGAACTGGCCTTCTCAAAGAAAGGAGCGATGCTGCTGGTTGCTTTCTGTCATCACCTAGTGGGACTGAAAACTGGGATCCTCCCCGAAGTGTTAGGACAGCAGTTGACAAATGAAGGTTACAGTTCTGCAGATTCTAAGCTTGCTCACTTTTAACTTTTTGATACTGTTAAACTTAATTGTATTTAATAGTGATTGTGTGCATTGTAGTGTAAACAATTGTAAATTGTAGTGTAATTGTAGTGTAAACATTGTAGTGTAACATCGTAAAAATTCTTGTAGCCCACTCAAGCTTTTATGTTTGGGAATGTATTGAGAATATAATATGCTGGTATCTGCATTCCTAACCAGTAATGAAATACAAATGTGGATCTCTCATCTAGGAATTATTTCTGGTAGAATATCAGTAGATCCAGGTTTTGTAAAGCAGGAGTTGCCCTGCTTTGTGCACCCCGTCTGGTGAGGCTGTGTGTAGGTGCTCTGATTACACTCAGGTATTTGGGTACTCCAGGCTGTGTGAGTTTTCAAGAGCTGCATCTGTTTTGAAGTGCTCATTGCAGCACCAGTGTACATGAAGAATTGCCCTTGGTTGTGAAAGTATGGCAGCATATTCCATAGAAATGTTACAGGAAGGGTCTTCTTGTTCTAGGAGCTCGCTCTCTTGTTCACACAGGCAAATGAGTTTTTATGGTTTTATTTAAAAGTTCACCAATCTTCACCTTAAAAATAGAGCACTAAAACCTGTTTAGTTACACCAAGTTTATGATTGCTAGAAAACTCCTGATTTAAATCTTATTTTTACTCAGGTGTATCATGCTAATGTATTATTGTACCAGTGTTATCCCTTAGAACTCTCCTCTATGAAGAGCCTGGTTGATGTTTGTCTTCAGTAATTATTTTCATCCCACTTAACATTGGTTTTGCTAAGCTACATTGGCTTTGCTTCTCTGAGGAGATCTGAGGAGTAGGTGTCAGGATAGCAGAGTAGCTATTTTTCTGCTCCTTCTGCTGTTCCAGTTCCCTTTTTGAGCAAGAGTGACCAGAACTGGTAGGATATGAGGAGGGATTTTACTGCTTTATGTGAGGACATTGCTGTCACCCAATTTCACACGCATTTGGAGCCTTTGGCAGCATCCTGCTTGGTACTCATTCTGGACTGCCATTTTCAGCTTTGTTTCTTCTTAATCACTTCCTACCATTCAACCACTGGTGGTGCAGTGGAATGCTGAGTGTGCAGGGATGCACAGTTGCTTCTGTTACTGGTCCTCTGGATCATACACTTCCTCTCTCTTACTATTAATGCCTCTTAAATTATTTTAAGTGGCACTTGGACTAAACTATTCCTACTTTCTGGACAAAGACAACTGAAAATTTTCCAGGAGAAAGTCTGCCATTAAACTGATGAAGGAACTATGCTTCTACTGATAGATACTTTTCTCCAACTCAGTAATCCTCTTTCTAACTAAAGCACAAAAGGCCAGCCCCTCTGGCACCTGAGTACACTTCTGTTGAGTTCTGAGCTACACTTAGTTCCTGCACCTGGCTGCAAGACCTCCGGCACTTCTTTGCAAAGAATCTGGTTATTCCTCTCTGATTTCTCCCTGTCAAGTTAATTTGCACTTCTGAAATCTTTTCCCAATCTTGCTTTTTGTAACAGAGTCACTGGAGGAGAATTGTTTGAAGACATAGTTGCAAGAGAATATTATAGTGAAGCAGATGCCAGGTAAGTAATTTGTTTTTCTAATGTTGCCTTTGATAGTTCTAGGATAGTTCCTTAAATACCCCTTGGTGTTTGGCATCAGTTTGCCTAGCAGTCTGTGAGACTCTAGGATTTCTCCTGGAGTTCTCCTAGACCTGGAAGGGCATGGGTTGGCATTTTGAGCTCACGACTATGTGATCGAGAACGCACATGAAGTCTTGGCATCTGCTGATCTGAAAAAGCCAAAATTGCACCTTAATTGGTTAAAATATGTAAATTTGTGAAGTAGTTAAAATATCACCCATTTTGCTCTTCTTCAAACTGGATGTAATAGTTCAGCTATCTCATCCATGGATTCTCACATTTACTGATCAAAGTTTGAAATACAAGAATTTTACATTAAATACAATTTTTTGTTCCCACTCCAGAATTGCTGATTTCCTTTTGCTACTTAAACATTTTGTTGTGTTTCATCAATAAGCAATTATATCGTACATCTCATAGTCTGAGCTCAAATATGAAATCTCTAGCAGTTTTCTGCAAGTGCTTGTTGAAAAGCTCAAAGAATAAGTTGACAATTAGAATAATTTCCATGCTGACATAAAATATCAGGCCAGTTTCCCATCTCGGAATCTGTTTGCCCTCATAGAATCTTAAATATTCTCGTATAATTATGACTCTTACACGTTGTTGTCAGTGACTTCAAAGAAGATAGGTTCTAGCACTGCACTCTTCACAGACGCTGATGTCAAAGTAAATATGAAGAATGCTCTTGTTTTTGTGTGCTTGTAGTCACACACCACCACTGATACATATTAATTCCTATCATTTGAAATTATGCCTTTACATTTGGAATTAATTGGCAGATGACAAGAAAAGATTAAGTGTTCCTAAGAATGGTGGTGGGATATTAATGAACAGACAAGAAATTATTCTGAGTATTAGGAAGCTTCCACTGGTTTTGCCCTTACTATGTCTGTAAGAATGGTAGAAGCATCTTTGCTTTAAACATTTACATACAGAAGAACACATAGCAAAAGCCACTGGAGAAAACAAAATTAGTGGTGTAGGTGGGGCTAAAGGAGAGGAGCTATGTTTAAAAACGTTTCCAAATTATTTTTTCCTGCTGTGATTGAAGTAAAATTTCTAATACTGATGCCAAAGGCCCCTATATGGTGTCCTTGTGTGTTTTTAAAGTACTCGGGAATTAAAAGGAAAAATTGCAGTGATGATTTTTTCTGTTGTAGAATTGTGACATATTGGAAGGGGCTGTGCATATATATATGTATAGGATATATATATGCATTTTATATATGCAGTAAAAGCTTGACCAAACAAGTTATGATGCATCTTTGTATTTTGTATATTTATATATTTATCTTGTATGTATATATATCTATATCTATATTTGTGCGTATCTATCTATATATATCTCTCTATACCTCTGTAGTGTGTGTGTATGTGTGTAACCCTGTAGAAATAGTGTCCCATATGGTTACATATCCTGAGATGTAACACTGGTCTGCTCCTGCAAGCCCTTCCTCATGCCAGTAGTTTAGACTCTCACAAACAGTCCAGTTCACTGAGTTGGGAGCTGCTTTCCTGAGGAAGGGTTTTCAGGCTTGGGCTCCAGTTACTGATTTATGGCCATTCCTTCTGAATTCCATGGTCAAAATGTTTTGGATGAGCAATATCAAATCCTTGGCTCTTGAATATTATATATTACTTATCATCACTCGTGCCACAAGGGTGTCTTAAAAAAAAAAAATTACAAGCTCTTGTGGTGCCAGAAAAACTGTCTGAAAAAGTTCCAGTGCTCTAAGAGATGAATATCTGAGTTGTGCTTTTTGGCATCATAGGCTGGCCAAAACTTGCAAACCTAGGCATGGAAAAATAGGTGCTAATTAAATTATTGAAAGCACCAGATGAAAATATTTGTCTAAATTTTTAATGTGGATTTTCATTTCACAGGTGACTCCTAACTAAACTAAAGCTTGACAGTATTTTAAATGAAAATGCATACCACCTTTTTGAACTACTTGGCTTTATTCTGCTAATAGTTAAAAAAAAAAATTCTGATAGCAATGGAAAATGTTTTGCTTTTCCTTAGCTTTTGACTTTTTTTGTTTCATTTGTTTTCTGTATATCATCTCATTTCTGAGCATTTTCTTGTTTCAACACTTGTTATAATGTTGACTTAACCACAAAAAATTAAGAAAACCAAAATATGCCACCAGTTGTTTTATTGCCTCTACTTTATTTTTGCTATAGCAGTTTTTGGAAACTGAAAAAATTCCATACTGCTGAATGAAACTACAGTCTAATGATTCTGTCTCATAGGTGTCACATGTTCCATGTGAAATGTCTTTTTTGGTTTGGTTTTGATTTTTTGTTTTGCTTTGTTTTTTGGATGTGTTGGAGCTGGAAATGTCCAGTTCAAAGCGCAATCAGGACTTGTCAAGAGGTGTAAAATTGTTTTTGTTCTTTACCTTTTTTTAAGTTTTGTTTTATTTTGTATTTAATGTGATTATGTGCCTTTAAAATGTTCTCCCTTCCATTCTGCCCTTGTATCTTTGCAGTCATTGTATACAGCAGATTCTAGAAAGTGTTAATCATTGTCATCTAAATGGCATAGTTCACAGAGACCTGAAGGTCAGTATCTGGTGCCCATCAATTGGATATAAGAATTTTGGGGTTTTTTTTCTGCTGGGTAGGGGCAGGGGGTGGGTTGTCTGCGATGTTCCCTTACCTCTCCCACTCACCTTCCAACCAACCAGTCCAACACATACTTGCATGACGCCTCTTTCCAGTTTGCAAGTCTACAGGCCTAGTATACATCATGGCAAAAGGGGGAATGGCTGCCCAGAAAGGCGCTGGATTCCCCCCCCCGTGCTGTCTGACGTGTCCGGTGCTGTGTTGGGGCTGTCCCTGTCTCGCTGTGTGGGCACACCTCTGGGAGGTGCCCTTGGCTGTGATGTATGTCAGCTTGCAGATGTGAGCACCACCGCTGTGCCGAGGGGTGCAGTGGCAGAGCAACGGGCGGCACGTTGCTGCACCGGGGCACGACGAGCCCTCAGGCAAGTGACACTAATTGCGGCCAAATTGGACTGCAGAGGTTAATCATTGACCTAAGACACCTGGCTCACAGCGGGGGATTGGGGTTGCTTCGATGCCCGCTGTGCTTTCTAACCGTTTCTACAAATTTTCAAGGCGTCTGCAAAGGCTCTGAGTAATGGAAAAGCACAGACGATGTCAAATATTTAATCCGACCTTGTCAATGAACTAGTGACAAAACTTTTCCCCTCTAAAAATTGCCATTGAACTAAAAATGGGTGCTAAATTAAGTCCGCCCTCAAGGCAGCTGCATGTCTCCAAGGCCAGCCCCTCGCTGCCACTCCCAGCACGCAGAGCCTGAGGCCGTCGTGCTCCGAGCGGGGCAGGACGGGGCGATGTGGGGTGTGGAGAGCGGCCGTGCCCGGCCCCGCCCCGCCCGGCCTCGCCCTCGCACCGCCGCCCCGTGTCCGTGCGGGCGGCGGGCACACGCTGGGAACTAACGGGCGCCCCTGGCGTTTGCATGCAGTCATTGCATTCAGCAGATCCTGGAGGCCGTGCTGCACTGCCATCAGATGGGCGTGGTCCATCGCGACCTCAAGGTGAGTGCTGCTGCTCCGCCACCCGCCCCGGAGCAGCGTCCAGCCCCGACAGGGTCTCCGGCAGCCGCGCTGGAAACGCTGCACTCTTCTACGTTTGGCCCTTTGGTTGGTTGATCTGTAACTTGGCTTCACCGGAGGAAACGTGCTCGAGGCTGGTGATCCCGGCCTGTGCAGCACCAGGCAGGGGCTGCCGGCACCTCTTGGCAGTGCCAGGAGAACAGGAGGTGCTTGTCCAGCATTCAGTGTATTCGTTGAACACATGGTCTTCCTCTGTGCCATCCAGAGCTTTTGGGGAAGGGCGTGGTGGGAATTCTCCATCTCTCATCAGCATAACTTGGAGTGCTTCTGGGAAGCACAATAACCTTTGCATGCTACGCATCTTAGTGACGGAAGGACAGCTGCTCTGGGATTGTTGGCACAAAGACCTCTCTCTCCTCCAGATGGTGACTGGGCTACAAAACGTCTTTAGGACATGGGAATTTCTGCAGTGTTCTCACCTCAGTCACCCAAGGAGTGCAGTTCCTTCCAGACAAACTTTAGCACTGGCATAGAAACCTGAGAAGGGAAACTCTTGTGTTAAGAAGAGCATTCCCTCTTTTTCAATCGTGTACCTATGTGAATGGCTGGAGACGTCTGCTGCAGGCATGCTCTCTGCATTTAAACCATGTTGACATGGAAAGAAACAAGTCAAGATCATTTCCTTTTAACTGTGAGGCTCAGAGAGGCAAGGCTGTCCCTGAGCTGGTAGTAAGCTCGCCTCGTGGATGAGGGAGAGAACTTAATTTGGGCACTTGGGCTTCATGATCCTCAAGGAAAAGAATATTGTTTATTTTGAAATCAGGTGGAAGTGCATTGTCTGAACTATCAGATCCTTTACAAAGGCAGAGAAAAAATGGTGTGTGGGCTAAGGCAGCAGAACAAACTAATCCCTTCTAGCGTGGCTTCTTGGGCTCTTGTTTTCCTTTCTTAATAAGTTATGGGAAGCAGAAATTTCCTCCTAGGATAGGGGTTTTCTAGTGGTTATCGTTAGTAATAATATTGGAATCAGAAGCCATCGTCTTCCTTGCCATCCTTCAATCCCAAATAAGCAACCGTTACTACCTGAATGTATGTTGTCCTCTAGGAACATAAAGGGTTATGCTCTGAAAGCTCAGAGAGCAGGATGGATTTCAAAGATGCAGACCCAAAGTTCTGTGCCAGTGTTGCCCTTCTGGATTTTCCTGTGTCACAGTTGCACAGCAGGAGACTGACAAGTCTCTATCCAGTCCATAAATCTTGCATGGCAGCTGGATAATGTGGAATGAGTTTAAATGAAAGGATTTCGAATTTGTCCAGCTGCTCCAGTGATTCCTGTCCTCACCATACGTGCAGTACTCTGCTTCCAGCGTCAGAAGGAATTTAAAAAACAAGATTGTTGCCATGAAAGCTGACAGAAATAGGAACATTTTCTTGTACTTTTCGTACATCCACACAAAAGAACTTTTTCTTTGGAAGTGCATTAAATCCAGCTGTTCCCTACTCCAAACCATGTGTGGATTTTTGATCTTGTCAAATCCAGGATGAATTGAGAAAACAGTGAGAAAAAGTGTTTCAGCCAAGCTGTGGTGCCCAGTTTCATTTCTGAAAGTGAAAACTTGTGGAAGCAGAAAACCATCCTTCCTCAGTTACTACGTTGTGGCAAAAGCCAAAAAAACCCAAGGACTGAAATGAGAGACTGTGGTGAAGTCCCAGGAGAACTCCGTGTGCCGAAAAGAAAATGCCAAGGCCCAAGACCAGAACTGCAAGACATGTAGAAGGTGGTTATGGGCTGGCATGGATCCTTGCAAAACTTAATGGATTTTTTTTTTTCTTTCCTCAGTAACTCAGTGCACAATTTGATAGTATGTTTGAGGCTGGGGAAGGCAGCGAGACAAGACTTTGGATTATCTCACTTTATTTCATTTTCCTTTGAGTGGAATATAATAGCAGATGGAGAGGAGCTTTTTGAACCACTCATGAGCTGCGGAAATGCTTCTTGATGCTCTGTTTGTAATCACTGGTGTAAGTCACAATGGTGGCAGATCCTAGATCCAGGAAGAACCCAACCTGTCTTTAACAGCCAGTAAATAGTGCTCTTCCAGGTAGGAATTCCAGTTCTTGTCAGTCAGCAGCACTGCTGCTTTTGTCAAACTGTGATTCTAACCCTCTTGCCTTCCTCCAAAAAGCGGCTGCTCTAGTTTTGTTCAAGGACAAACACACAGAGCCATAAGTACTTGACGTCTTAAACATTAAAGACCTTTGGAAAAACAACATAAATTCACATCAATTCATTTGTTAGTAATTTTAGCAGTTAACAACTGCCATTCTGCACGCTTGACTGCTGCCCATCCCCTGGGAACGCAAGGTGACACCGTTGAATCCAGAGTGTGAGTCCTGGAGTCCTGCGTGGCCCACACTGAGCTGTTAATGTTTCCCAAGTAATTGCAGTCATTCCAAGTTAATGCATGATAATTAGCCATGCCTTCTGTTAGCCTCAAATGACAGCTGCATGTTGATTGAGAGCACAGTCCCGCTTGGCATTGTCCAAAGGGCTCTTGTCTTTGGCATGGGAGTAAATTGGGAATCCTGGTGGAACGTACTCACCTTTGACAGGGGTGTTTCTGCAGAGCACTGTGACTGGCAGAGCAAATGTACATAAGGCAATTAGAAAAACATCCCAAGGGGAAAAAAAGAAACCAACATAAAACTGCCGACAGTAGAAAACACAAAGCTCCTGTTTTGAAGGAAATGCCTTTTTGGGAAGTATTATGTGCTTGGTGGGGTAGTGCTTGTGTTTCATCCAAGAGGGTGAGGCTTTTCACTGCTTTTGGCTTGCCTGAAGGTCGTGGCCAAACAGGATCATCCATTGCTTTAAGAGGTTTATGTAAGGACAGAGTTCCAGGAATTAATTACTGTGAACTTCTCTCACTCTGAGAGGAATCCTTCCACAACTATGTGAATGTGTGTCGAAATAAGTGTTGTTAAATGGCAGGGAGTGTGATGTTGCTTAAATCAGTGTTGATGAACCTAGAGAAGAGTCCTCAGCTGTGCACTCAGTGTGTCATATAATGTACTTGAGGTGGTCACTGATGATGTAAGTGATTATAACATACCTTATTCTCAGATTTTAAAAATGTGGAAATAGAAGATTCATCACATAACTAGTGCTGAAAAGTTTTTAATGCTGCCTGTCCTGTGTCAGAGCAAGAAAGGGATAAGTGAAGGAGTAGTTTGTAAACTGCTTTAAAAGTGTTCCTTTACAGTGTGGTGAGAGGGAAAAAAACACCTTTAGACTAAAGAGTTTGTCAGGGCCAAGCATGTTGTTGTTAATTAATAGAAGTATTACAGTGACTGAGATTTTAATTAGGCTCAAGCATATTTTGCTGGATACATGTATTAAAGATAGCCTCTGCTGAAAGAAGCTTATGCTCTTAATTGTTTCCAAACTCAGTACCTGCGTAGGATTAACTGTAATCGCATAAATAGCCCCTTGGAAGTGATATGATTGCTGCTGGATTTAACATGGAATACACGTTTAAGAGTTTGCAGGATTGGGTCTCCAGTGCCTGACTGGATATAGTAAAGTCTCTTGTCATAGACCGCTATAAAAATTGCTTCTGAAAAGTCACAGTCATAGCCTTGAAAGTGAGGGTTCGTTACTGTGTAAATGTAGAACAGAACCTTTTTTAAAAATCGTGGAGATAGGAAAGAAAGAGACAGCTAGAAAGTACTGTGAGTCACAGTTCTCTGAACTAATTTGTTGAATTCTGCAGTAAGTTATTTGTTTTTTTAAAGTAAACATTCCTCCAATAAAGTTGTGTTTGGACAATTTGCATTTGATGTATTTGCTAACGTAGATAAAAGGATTCATTATGAACAGCAGAATGAACACCATTGTTATGTTCATGTTTTTAAGTTTCCTTTAATTGTACTAGTGTACTGGCGCATTTGATTTCAGATGTGACCAATGTACCCTACAAAACAAGCAAAGTGGGGGCTTGCACTGACTGCCACTGTTATTTGTAAAGGCTCTCTGCATGCACAGCCCTGGGTGTGCTGCATTTGCTGAAAGATCTGCAATGTAAATACACCTGCCCTCTAAACACAAATATAATCATAGGGCTGGTGTTGTTAAGCTGTCATGCAAAACATTTCTGTTTGACAGTTACAGATGCCTGATCCTGCAAACTGCATTGGTTAGGCTGGTCGTTAAAGAATCCATGTCTTTGGGGGGCCTTTCTGCTGTATTTTTCCAGTAGGGAATCTCTGATGGTCTTGTCACACAAACAGTTCCATACACACCCGTCCTGGCCGACTCCTTCTCTCCACACTGCCCTTGGTCCTGCTGGCATGGGCTCACAGAGGCTCTTTATAGGCCTGCTGGTTCTTTCCAAGTAGGAATGGCAAGTGCAGGTTTTGCAATTTCATGGAGAAAGCCATTGGGTTTTTTTCTTTTTCACTCCTCTAAGTATTTGATCTTTTCCAGATTACCATAACTAAAAAAAAAAAAAGTGAAAACCTGTCTAAAATGTATTTACTTATCTTCTTATCTCAATTTTTTTCTCTCTCTGAATAAAGCCTGAGAACTTACTTCTAGCTAGCAAATCTAAGGGAGCGGCAGTAAAACTGGCGGACTTCGGGTTGGCTATAGAAGTCCAGGGAGAACAGCAAGCTTGGTTTGGTAAGTAAACATTATTTTTTTTCCTCACCATTTACTCAGCATAGCCATTAAACCTCCTAAGCTGCTCAGCTCTCACCCCGTGTAAAATGTGTGTGGAGCCTGGGAGGGAGATGGCTGGTTTCCCATCAGGTGCTCAGATGAGTAAGACAGTAGGTTAATACTGCTGAGTGTACTTGCCCACACATCAAAACATTTTGTCTGAACAATTCTCTATTGACTGCAAACACCTGAAAATTTTATCCTGAAGAACTTTAGAATGTGACTTGAATGGAAAAAATAAGGGGGTTGACTACCTGAGGCTGTAGACAGATACTAATTGCAGATTGCTTGTTACAGTTACCAGCTGCCCAGCTGGATATATTGGAAAATATTAGAAAATATTAATGCCAGTCATTTTAAATAATAGGACACGAACAAACGTGATGCACGTGTCTCACCTACCACCTTCTGAACAGATGTGAAGTACAGGATAAAACTTACTGTAAATCCCAGGTGGAAAAAAGTACAGAATGAAATATTGATAGCAGCTGCCTGTTCTCCCTTAGAGCAGCTAGAAAGTGCAGTTTGAAATGGAACAAAGTGGTGGTGAGCTTGCTGTCAAAGGCTGGAGTAGAAGCACAGAGGTTTTTGTGCAGGCAGGGAGGTGAAGGGTTGCAGTCGAGGCTGTAACTCCGTGTACTGCACAGGCAGTACCATTGGACATATGTTGGCAGCTTTATAAGCCAGCCTGTTGTTTTAAATCCCAGCCTTTATATAAATGGATTTCACTAATCCACAAAAGACAGAGGAGATTGCTCTTGCACATCAACAAATAGACCAGTACAAAAGGAGGGAAATAGAAACAATACAAAACACAAGTGGTTTGTTGCAATGGCAAAAACATCAGGTAAAAATTCAGAAGCACTTCAAGCAAAAAAACCTGCAGATTGAACTTGACTTCAGGAATATTTTCTGTACATAATGTGACTGCAGATGATGCAGAGGAGGTTGCAGTTCCCTGTAAAATCTTGCACTTTATTTTTCAGTCATTTGGTTCTGGTGAAGTGCTTGGTTTAGACTTGTAGGATCATGAGAACTTGGTAGAAAGGAACAGAATGTCTTCAAAATATATCTGTAAGGAAGAGTCAGAAAGATAATAAGAAGAAAGTAGTCTAATGTGCCTCTTTTAAAAAAAAAAAAAAAGTGGTACTCGATAAGACAAGTGGGTTCTGTGCCATTTTTGGAGCTTCCTCTGGAAAACCTTTCTGTAGTGTCCAAGTGCCTTCCTCCAGCTCTAGGGCTGTGTTAACGGGACAGAACATGAACTCCAATGCACTTGACATTTTGAAGTTTTTCTTGCTTTCAGCAGGATTTTCTGTGTTCCACTGGATTCTGCAGCACTTTGTGACTCTTGGCATGCTCTTATTCTAGCTATAGCGCTGCATCACTATGTTTTACTTCTTCTTCCTTTTTTCTCCTTGTCTCTTTTTTTTTGGGTGTAGTCCTCTGGCGTGATGGTCCCTTTTCTGCTTGAACCATGGCTGCCTCAGCAGGAAACAGGCTGGGGTTCTCTGTGTGTGGATACGATGGAATTCTGTCCTGGTTTGCATGTTTGCAAAGCAAACCTGTTCCTTGCCGGTTTGTAGGGAAGTGTTACAGGGCTAGGTGAAACCTCCTACCCTCTTGGCAGGTGTCTGATGTACTGGGAAGGTGTGAGGCAGGGAACTCAACCAGGATTTGTCCAGGGCCTCTGGACACTTATTTAAATCAGACAGTGACAGAATTCTTCAAGGTCCCTTCCAACTCAAACCATTCTATGGTTCTGTGTACTGAAAGCATACCAGTTACGTGTGTTTAGACCCATTCTGTATCTCCATCAAGAGATAAGTTTAGCAGAGCCCTGTATTTATTTTCGCTTTAAAGTTTATTTTCAAATGATGCATAAGAATGTTCAGTGAGCTGTGGTAAGTTTTAAAATCAAGACAACATTGTTTCCCCTTTAAAATGAGCAAAAATATTAATGCAGAGCCCTAGAAGGGATGTGAAGCAGCACTCTCTTTAAAGCTACTTAGAACATCCATATTTCAGCTTCTCCAAGGAGCTTAAGATGTGTTTCCTGTGTGATAGTACTCCTTAACAATTCATAGCTCTCATATCAGGAGACTGCAAACAACAAACTCATTTTTCATGACCATATTTTAGCTCTTTTCTCAGTAGAATATACAAAATGTGTTCCTTCATTTCCTGCTCCCACTCCAGAATAATTGCCAACTGCAGGGCAAGGGGCTCCTTTTTTCTGTAGCTGTGCACTTTACATGTTATCACTGTCTCTCAGGAGTTTTGTGGAATCCCGGTTGGTCTTGCACCGTGACATGTGGCCCTTTGTGAAAGCCACCAAATTCTCACCTTTTAAGAACTGCCAAGCATTTATTTTAGGCAAAGGTTCTGGAAAGAACAGACATACTCACTGAAATAGTGTGGACTGTTAATGATCATTAAGTTTTTATCCTTTACAGCATCCTAAGAACAGTAACTTTTATACCTACCTTTTGCATTTCTGCTAAGAGAAAGCAGTGCTGCTGGTCATGAATAAAGGATGAGGAATGTATAAATTTTAAAGGCTAGATTGCTTCAGAGATGCTTTCTGGAAATGTTCGTACAGAGCTTTCCAGAAGTGGAACCAACTTCATGGCAATGGGTTTTGCAGTGGAAAGATTGCATTAGGTGAAATATGGACAGCAAAGGCTGGGGAAGGATGGGCCTCATCTGGTGGACTTCATCCTAACTAATACTCAGTGGCACTCCAAGGAAAGCTAAGCCTGAATGTCTCTGAACATTTACTTTGCCACCATCTGGCTTTGGCTGAATTGGGTTTCCTCTTCTCTGTGAAGCATTTTGAACGGTGCTTTTATTCTCTTTTTTTCCTCCTAAATGATTTCTTTGCTTCTGCTCAGTCTAAACCTGTGTCTTGCTTGCTCACAAACTTGCCCTCCCGTAC
This sequence comes from Formicarius rufipectus, assembly GCA_013399695.1. Lineage (NCBI taxonomy): Eukaryota > Metazoa > Chordata > Aves > Passeriformes > Formicariidae > Formicarius > Formicarius rufipectus. The sequence continues at coordinate 87,659 of VXAU01004106.1, read as the reverse complement.
TACTGAAAGGAACTCTTTAAATGCTCCCTATATTTGCCAACATCACTTGATTTTTGCAGAGCAGGTCCACCTTTTGACAATAGTTGTCTTGCCTTTTGGCAGGCTTTGCTGGTACCCCGGGATACCTTTCTCCAGAAGTGTTACGAAAAGATCCTTATGGAAAACCTGTGGATATGTGGGCTTGTGGTAAGGAATTGCTTTAAAAGACTTGTCCAGTCCACTGTGGGGTGTTCTAAGGGTGAGAAATTATGTCCAGAATACACTATATTCTGCATGAGAAAATAGGTATTTAATAAAATTCAGCATTCATTGGATTTTTTGTTATTCTTCCGTCTTCTTTTTTTAAAAACGTAAGTATGTAGATGTGTTATCATGACATTCTTGGCCATGTCCACATAAGACACTTCTTAAAAGAGTAGCTGCAGGTATGTGATGCCTAACTAGTTAGAAAATTAACAGCTCATGCAGCGAGCTGGGCCTTAGTTTTGGTTCACAGGCAGCCTAAAATTTGATCTGACCAATATGCCACAACTGCAGGCAGAAACTGCAAAATTAAATGTTTTGGGAACTGGAGTACAGAGCAATTACTGTATCATCCAGCTCTTGACACAGTGTGGTCTGAGGCACTGGCAAGTGGCAGCTCCCCAGCTGAGAACAATGCCTGGTTTCCATATTTCACTTCTATCCACACTCTTATTTGATTGTAGTTATGAAAGCACTTTTCTTTAGCCTCAGTGAATCATCTCTGTAAGACTAGCAGTTTCCTACTGACTGTATACAGATAGATTGCATTGCCCAGATTTTCTTTGCATGAGATTAAGTGAAACAATCTTGCAGACACCAGTACAAACCATGATAAAACCAGAAGTAAAAAAGGCTTTGTCCTAGACCATCCAAAATCATGGACTATTATTTCTCCAGCTGTTTGCGGTTGGTGTTGTGTCAGATGCTCCTTGTCGTCCATGTTTCTACAGGAAGTTATCTTGTGAACCCCACTTTTTTCCCCAGTGTGAACAGGCAGCATTTTTCAGTGCCTGGGATAATGCTCTTGAGCCTTTTGTTTTCTGTAGTTTTTAGGTGCAAAATTCCTGGAGTTTGTGTCTTGAAATCCTTTAATCCTGGTATGAATTTTCTGCAGGAGTCATTCTGTATATCCTCCTGGTGGGATACCCTCCTTTCTGGGATGAAGACCAGCACAGGCTTTACCAACAGATCAAGGCTGGTGCTTACGATGTATGTACCATCCTCTGTCTCTTCTTGTATTTATAAATATGCCTCAAAATAGAAGTTTTCTAGGGTGAAAAGTGAAATCAGAATTTTTTCCTAATTGTTTTGTATTGCATATCTTTGGGTCACTCAAAATAGTAAATGTCGCTTTAGGAACATGACCCTTTTTGAAATATTCTACATGGCACCAAGCTTTCACTGTCTGGTCCTTGTGTGAATCCTACCAGCTTGTGTTATCCTGACAAGGCCGTTCTGACCTCTGTGAACTCCCAGGGGTCTGTGTTTTTCATTGTGATTTATCACTTCAATCAATCAGTTATTCTTAATTGTTTCTAAGAAGTCTCAAAGTCCCTAAATATACACCTGGATGCTGCTGTATTGCCCACTTTTGGAAATACAAGCCGCTGTAGAGCTTTGCAAGAGGAATAGTTCCATTAAATATAGGTATTCCAACAAAAAGCATTACAGTTGTTGGTAAATAAGAACTGATGATTTGATGCCATATGAACATCATCTTATTTTTATTATATTGAACAGGCAAAAGGCTGTTCATCCTCAGATTTAAGCAATTTGTTAATAGTGAAGGGGAAAAGGCAAAGCCTTATAATTTTTAAGCTCTGATTTGAATCCAGTAGTGAATCCATGTACATTTGATTTTTTTTGTCTCAAAGTTCCCCTCCCCAGAATGGGACACGGTGACTCCTGAAGCAAAAGACCTTATCAATAAAATGCTCACCATCAACCCAGCAAAACGTATCACAGCATCAGAAGCACTAAAGCATCCATGGATCTGTGTAAGTAATTTCCACAGATTTAACAGGATCACTGGGCAGACCAATCAGCATATAGTGGAAGTGTTGAGAATAACTTTTGTTCTTACTCATGCAGCTCTGTCACTGGAAATTGTAAGATTGTAATTACACAGATACAGTCCAGAGTGGTGTGTGTTGAGATCTCAGCCTGGGATAAGACTTGTGCAGAAATGAACTCCTTTGCCTTGACTTTGTGGTGCAGAAGTTCAGTGCCAAAATGAAGAGTGTTATTTTAAATTCTCAGTGAAAAAAAAACATGCAAGAAAGTGACTTTGAGTTAGGTAATAACACTTTGCCTCTTCATTTCCTTGTAGCCATTATGACAAGCCTGAAATGTAAAGGCAGGAAATTAAGGTACTTCTTACATGTCAGTTTGCAGGTAACAGGGTCTGCCTGGTTGTTTCTGAATCCAGGACTGCTTTCCACTTCTCAGGATATTGCACAGTGATTTTCAAGGGGATTTTGCACATAGAAAAGACTGAGTAAAATGAGCAGAACAGGATAGTCAGATAAGACAGAAATTCAAAGCCGAAGTGTTGCACCATGTGGGTTGTCATGTGTGTGCTGTAGAGTAACAAAACTGCTGAACAGCTGGATGAGTGCCTCCAAATAATTATTTTCTTCTTTTCTCAGCAACGTTCTACTGTTGCCTCTATGATGCACAGACAAGAGACTGTAGATTGCTTGAAGAAATTCAATGCGAGACGAAAACTAAAGGTAAGAATGAAAACTTGGCCTTGTGTTGCTTGTGTAAAACAAATGGTCTCCAAGTATATTTTTTCTCAACTATTATACTTAAAAGAACTGTTAGTAGGTTGTCAGCTTTTGGAATGAGGATCTTAAAAGCTTATTCTTTTGGATTATCCTTTGTTTTCTCCTGGCCAGACACGATAACTCTGTAGATGAAAACTTTTCTAATATGCATATTACAGATCAACTGCTATTCCTCCCTAAAAAAGCTTCTAAAGTCTGTTTCATATTCAGACATGCATTGTGCTGGTAGTTGCTGTGCCTGTGAGTACTCAGGGGTTGTGTATTACATGCTCAGAATTGACAAATATTTGAGATTGTCATGGTTGCTGATAGGTGTGTAATGAAGATGAAATGGCAGTGCACGCTCTCGTGACACGGACGTGAAAGGTCATGCATAGACAGACCACTCCTTCAGGGTTCTTTCAGTCATTGCTGTAATTTATGCATGTGCTCCTTTGTGCTGTGTCATGTCACATTCAGAACTTTTCACAAGTGTGATGCTAATTTGAGAAAATGTATGTGTACACAGGGGGCCATTTTGACAACAATGCTGGCTACCAGGAATTTCTCAGGTATGTTCATTGAGCTCCAGATTAATGCAGTCTTTATGTTTTGATGTCTGTGAAGAGCAAGATCTAATTAGAACTCAGTAGTACAGAAAGAACTCTGTTACTCAGGAGCATATAAATAGGATAAATCTGAAGTTGCTTCCCATGCAGAAGCAAATGAGAATTCAAACTACTGGGGTCAAAAAGATTCTCTTGTAGGTAACAGTCTAATTTTTCTGTGGAAGTTGAACTCCTGTCCTGTTCTTTGATTGTTACCTGTCAAAATACAGTGTTTTCCTGTCTCTTTTGGTGGAAGGAAGTTGGAAGTTCTGTGTATAGCTCCACATGCATAAGTCTCACCAAACAACATTTATAAACTTACTTCTTTCTGTGTGTGAAATGCCATCTCATGATTCTGTTACATCCTGTATTAAAAAAAAAAAAAAAAAAAAGACAACTACACGTTCATTTCTTTATTGTTTTGCTAAAGAGTAAGAAACAATAACACGAGTCCCTCTTTTACTTCTCTTCTAATGCCCAGCTGGATATAATAAAAGTTGATTCCTCCTCAGGAAATAATTTCTAGTGATGTCCTGGAGATTTAAATCTTTATGCTAAACAAATTTTAATAGCAAAGGTAAAATACTTCTGCTGTTAGTAATAGAACTGTCCTCTGTAGCAGTTTTGCCAAAATCTTGATGCTGTATTGAATTTTTTGTTTTGCCATTCAAGTTTTCAAGTGAATAGTGAACACCAGATTTAAAAATCAGTAATTCTGCACACCCTCCTACTCTGTGATATAACTGTTGGAGTGTAACGTAAATTGCTGTATGGACAAAAACATGGCAGTGCTTTGGGCATGTTTTGAATAATAAGCACTGACTCATCCCCCAAAAATTACATAATCATGAGTGCAAGAACAACTTGTTCAATTTGCATAGTACTTGAAATACAATTTCTTTCTTAGTAAGTTCCTTTATTTAATACACACCTAATCACAGGAGATTACATTTATTTAAATTACCTTGAGTTAGTGCTTAATGAATTGCCAGTGTCTGCCAATTCCCTTTAAAGGTGGGAGGGGCTGTAGGCTGCACATCTTGTAAAAATGAATTACTGTTAAATATCAAACAAATCATTCCTCATCCCTTTTCATAACTGTCACTCTCTGTATGTGTAAGAATCAAGTTCAGCTTCCATGAACCAAAAATGCTGAAATAGTTTTAAAACAGTATTTCAGCATGAAAAGCAGACAGGGGTTTTTGGTAATTTTTTTTTCACTTTTTTAAACTTATCATCTCATGTTTTACACCATAATGACCCATGTTTTTCATGATATTGTTTTGTTTTTTCAACTTATTTATTCATTGTATTTCGTTGCAAAGCATGCTTTTGAAGGTCATTTGTCCATAACGATGTGGTTATAAAAGTGTTTTATTTTCCTTTTTTTTCTTCCTTTTATGTGGAATGTGTATTTCTTGTGAGGTAAGACCCTCAGCACGTGAAAGGAACATACTTTTTCTTTTCTGAATCAACACTACTGTTTGTCCTCAGCCACTTTAATTTCTCCATGTTGTCACAACACCACTTCCCTTCAGTCTGCTTTCTGGCCTATTATTGCTGCCTAAGGTTTTATTTATAGCTCTTGCTTGTAGTTGCAAGAAATCTTTCATTGTGAGCTTAATTTAGAATATGCTGATTGCTTTCCTCCTGCAAATTCTTTAAATATTTGATTTGTATGCAGTATTTGTGATTAAAGAAAGATGACTCAAAATACTATTAAAAATAGATTGCAAGCCAAAAGCACCAGAGGCAGCGGAGCATGGAAAGTGTCCTGTAACATGGAATACTGCATCATAATCCACCCTGGGCACGTTTCACAGCGCACGCTGGCAGTGCCATACACACATACACGTGTTGGTACTGCTTTTACTGCCCTCATTTTATTGGCTTTCATTGACTTGTTTACGTAGAACATACAGTGTTTATTAAGCATTAGTAAAGAATGCTGAAGTTTCATGCTAAAGGACCTACAGCAGGCTATAAGAATTCATTGGTGTTTTCCCATATTTTTGCAAGGGTTGAGAGTATAAAAGAGGCTTTGAAAGCAGTTAGCTGCTGGGTTTTTTGCCCTTACGTTTCAGAAGTAGCTCCTCCCTTTGGCCTTCCCTGAAGTTAATGGAGTTCCCACAATATTTTTGGTAATGTAAAGTCTCAAGCCCTGTTGCATCAGATTCTGCAAGCACGCATCACAGCAGGGAGTGTCCTAGCTCAGAAATATAGGGAAAACTGTTTTCAATAGTTACTTACACAGTTCTGTAAATAAAAATGTCCAGCTGTGTAACACAGGCAAATTTATTTTTTTTTATTTTAGTTGCAAGTCGTGGCCTTGTGGGAGTTTTAATGCTAGTGTTGACTGATGCCCATAATTATTACACTGGGTTTGGAGGACTGATACATTAATGAAATTATGAACATTAGCCTGGATTTGCTTTCCAGATTTTTTTCATGTAAACAATACAATAATGGGCATAAATCACTTCTAAATGGTTGCTGAGGTGATCCTACATTTTCTGTACCCTAAAATGAGCACTTAATGCAGATGTAACTGGAAAATAAGCCACAATTACAAGAATTACCTTCAAGTGTAAACCACATGCTGGATAACTCTGATACCCTCAGCCAGTCTGAGCAGCCTTAGGCTTGCAAGGTCCCATTGGTTTGAGGTCTTTTTTAAAGGCAAGGATGGCAAAAATTATGGAAGCTCCATGTCAGGACTATCCCTTATATACAGAACAGCAATTTCTTACAACCTGAGCTGTGGAACACTTGCTGATAGGAAGATTGGGTCATAAACAAAAATAAAACCCGAACCACGGCAGGCTTGTTGTGTAATTTATTATTCCTCAAGTCTTTGGCAGTGAGTCATGAAGCCTTCACGCTTTAGTGAATAGCTTCTTTGGATTTGGTGGGTCAGCCAGCGTGCATTTCTGCTGGCAGTGTTTTCAGGTTCAGAGCCACGCTGTGCGTGTTCGCACGTTAGCCCTCCAAGTGCAGGAGTTGGGAATGATTTGGTGCCAGTTTCCAGTGGGGGAATTTAAAACCTGACATGTTAATAACAATAAGGCAAATGAAATTTTACCCATCAGAGACTCCACTGCTTTGAAGAAATTTGGTCAGCATACAGCAGGATTCAGAAAATAGCAGGTTTCCTTCACTGGAATCTGAGGGAAGGACTGGGGTTTGTTGTACTTGACTCCTGGGAATCAGCCCTCCAGAACAGCTCTTGGCTCCTCTCCTATTTGTCTTGCCCTTTCACGCAGTGGCAGTCCTGGTGGGAAATCCCCAAAGGTAGAACAGAAAGTATGGCATCTCCCTATGCTCTCTAGGTACCTTGTATCGATTACCTTTTTGTCACTGTCATACTAATAACATCAGTAAGATACCAGTGGGCTCCGCAAACACCTGGTCCAAGTTCCTGCCCTCCGAACAATCCTTTTTCATAGTTCTATCGAACTATCCCATCAACAAATACAAATATATTGCAGTTGGAAAAACGAATGTATCCAAAGCTGCTGCTTTACACTCACCTTGCTTCCATTTCCTCTCTGCCACCCAAGGAGCGCTCTCCCTGTATACGCAGTTAGCCTGCAGCTTTAATCAGTGGGAAAAGAGATGTGTGGTCATCTAAAGCATTGGTAGTTTCTGAAGGATTTCATTCCTCAGAGCAACAGAAGGAGGAAGTAAAAGCTGAGCACGTATCTGTGGAGCTGGGAGGCAGTGGGGGCTTGCTGTGTGACCTCAGGGGGAGCCTCCTGACATTGAAATTATTTGTCTTGTTTTACAGCAGCCAAGAGTTTACTGAAAAAGCCGGACGGAGTTAAGGTAGGTTAAACACGCGCTTCAAAATGTATCCTGTTAGTCACCACCTGCCTGCAACTTCTGCCAGGTTTTAGAATTGGTTATTGCTATTCCTTTGTCTATAGAATTCATTAATAAGTGCTTCTCACTATATATATGCAGTGGTTAAAGTTACTAGGTGAAGCTTAAAAGTGAAATAAAAGATACGCTTGCAAAACAAGCCTTAAATAAGTGGAAGATAGAAAACTACTGGAGAAAATGCTTTTCTTGCTATTTTAATGAAGGATGATTGTGTAATTATTGAAGTTACTAATTAGCTCATAATAATGGTTTGGTGGTGGGGATATTATCTTTGTAGGCAGCAGTGTTTATCTGTAGCTCTATTGCCTGTGTTTCCCCTTGACTTTTCATTAGATTTCATGGAAGACCAAAAGTTTTTGGGTAGGCTTGGCTCCACATGGGGTGTATTCTGCCAAATGTACTTGCTATAATTGGCAGAACTTGAGGGGTTTACTATCTCAACAAATCAACTCATCCTGACTAAGAGACCTTGCTAAGAAGGGAACATTTTGGCAGCTTTCGTATATGATTTAGAGCTCCTATTCCCATGTCACCAGATCCTGCAGGAGGAGAGGTGCTTCACAAATGAATGTTCTGGATAAATACTTCGGGGAAAAAAAGCCATTAAAAAAAAAAAAGCACTCAGGAGGAAATACATATTATTTCTTTTCTTGAAGAATTCCTGAAGACTACATAATATAATATAATGCCTCATGCTTGCGTTATAAGATTCAAAAGATATTCTTCTATGCTCTGTGTGTTTACTCAGAGGTGTGTCTTTGAAATTAATTTCAATTTTCTATTTAATCTTAATGTCTTACTTTAACAAAGCACTATCAACTTGGTTAAATACCAGATTTGCAGTATATTAGTGCCTATTCTCCGACTTCAGGGCACTTTTCTGATAAAAAAAATCAGGAGCCTGACCTAAAATGAGTTTGGTGTGATTTCAGTGCTTCTCACTGCCAAGCAGTAGATATCCTGGTTCCACAGAGAAGCACACGTTGAGTACTATTCAGTCTTTCCTGTGGAAAACCCCTAACATGTGTCATTGTGGAATATATAAATTTTATGCACTCATCTCTGACCAGCTTTTCCTTTTTAAATATTGTTCCTCCTACAGGTCTATGATGGTATTTGTTCTATCTCAATTCACATTATGATATGGGAAACAATTGTTGCCAAAATTTTGCCTAAATTGCACTCATTGGGATTTGATATTTTGAATTTCAGCACATGTTACGTGTCTGCTGTTTGCCTGCATGGTCATGTGGAGCAGAGGGAGTGTATTTACATCTGGGGAAGTCTGTTCTGTTGTTTCTGTTACTGAGCTATTGTAAACTCTGTAGCATTTTTCCACCCCTTCCTACAGCCTAAGATGCCTTTTTCTTATTAAAAAAAAAACAAAAGAGAAATATACTGTGCTCCGTGCATTGATACTGCAAATCCAACCAGTCACGTTTTCTTCTTTTCCTTTCTCTCTGACTGGTCAATTCAGAAAAGGAAGTCCAGTTCGAGTGTTCAGATGATGGTGAGGATCTTTATCGACAGATTTTTTTTCCTCCTGTGAAACGTTCACACTTAGAAACCAAACAGTTGCATTTAGCTTTGTTAACATACTGTGAGAAGCTGCGAGACTTTAAAGTACAACCCTGTGAGTTCTAAGCCTGCAGTTGCTGTATGCCATCCACAGTGAATCCTTCTGCCGTGCATTCAAGCAAATCTTTAATTTTTGTTAACCTGGGGACATACGAAAACAAAAAAGTAGATGTAACATCACCCAATGCAGCTGTCCTTAGTCAATAAGAATAGTAACAAATAATAATCTTGTAACAACCTTCTATTCATTTTTCAAACCTCCTTGTTTTAAAAGCTAATAGTATTAATGTCATAAAATGTAACCACATTGCACAGTGGAATAGTTCTGCATTAACTGAGCCACTACAGCACACGATGCCATGCTAAATGCTCAGGAGTAAAAAAGCCAATTTCCCAGCCTTTCCTTACTACAGTTTCCCAGCCAGCTTCTGTCACAGCTCAAGACTGTCACAGGATGTCCCAGCTGACAATTTCAATAACTTTTCTTTCTCCTCAACCTACTCTCCAGTCTTGTGTTCGTTTGGCCCCCGTGATGCCACACAGTAACCTCCTCTGTTCCTGTTTATTGTGGTTTCCAATCTGACCTGTGAGGTGTTCATGATGATAGGCTGTGCTATCAGCAGAGAGAAGGCCAATATCCCCCATCCACACCTGTCTCTGGGAAGCACAACTCCTAGAAAAGCACCAGTTGCTGGTGAGGTGTGAGCAGCCATGCAGTTGTGTAGGTAAATCACCTGTTCTTTGACTGAACATGGAATTCCAGGGGCAGGATCAGCAGTGTCCAAAGGAGGATCACTGGAAAGGTACAGTGTGGATATTTCCAGGATCCCAAACCTGAAGTGTGTGTTAACTTTTTGTACCATGCGAAATATAAAGCCCCAACACAGACATTTTGATTCTTAAAAATATTTTCATAATATTTGATACTATCCGAAGGCTAGTAGTGATTCCTACAGTCATGCCCAGCTGCTTGGAGCGTGTGTGTGTGTCTGTGTTGCACTGTCAGACCTCAGAGAGCGGCTTTCATCAAGCAGTGCCGTAGTGAAAACTCCTCCTTCACAACAAATAGAAGGTCACTGGTTAAGCACAAATCAACTTCAGAATAACTGTTTCATACGAAAATATTTTCCTCCTTTTGGAATGATTTCCCTTTGCTGTTAAAAATATGTGTAAAATACACCACGTGTGTTCAAAAATTCGTGTGTCTGTGTTCCATGAGAGAGAAACCATGTACAGCTTATTGCTGTCTGCCCTCTGAGTTTCCAAGGGTTTCGGCTATTCTGGATACACAGGCAAAATTACTGGATTTGGAATCCCATTATCTTTCTCTGCTGTTACTAATGAATGCTGGGTTCATGATATCATTCTGACAGTTTGCAATGTGTTCCCTGCGGTTTTCAACAGTAGCTGTAATGGGTATTGGTTATTTTTGTAGGGATTTCACCAAGGGAGTATGGACTCAAGCCTGCTTTCCTTACTCAGGCAAAACTGGAGTTGAAATTTGATTAACCTGCTTTCATTATGTATTCCACAACAAGCATTCATTCAGCACATCACTTTAGTTTTTGTGTTAAGCTACTACTGAATAAGACTATAAAATCTGGTGAAATCTTAGTTCCCCCCCATGTTTTTATTTATGTCTATTTGTCTTTTGTTAGGGCCTTTTTTATTCGTAGTCTCTCTGACTACACTGTCAGAAAAATATGAATTGGTAGTTATACAACGTGATATGTGGTTTTTCTCATGTTTGTAAGGTTTAGTTTGCTGTCAAGCAGCATTGTTTGGATTCTCACTATTTCCTCTTCTGAGAACTTTCATGTATTGATATGGATGGGGTGTTTTTACAGTTTTTTCCTGAGTAAGGAGTTCAGGTTCTGCCCATGTCAGAATCCCATAAATATCAAAGCAAAAGTAAAATACTTGCCAATAATTATGTCTCCCCATGAATGACTTTCTGCACAAAGGTGTTTGTTCTCTCCCTTCAGACAGCCTTGCCTTCAGACACCCTGCAGCTTAGGGTTGCCGTTGTGAAAAGATAAATGAAATTTATTTGGCAGTAACGAGGTCAAGTTGGGGCATAAACACTCGGAAACTCAATAATGGCTTATTTTCTCTTACTAACAATTTCTGTAGAAAGACCATTGTTTAAAGTAACTGCTTCTCATCTTCCTGCTGTAGAGCATCATGAACTTTGATTTTAAATCAAAGAAAATTATTTTATTCTATATGGGAGAACGGTTCCTATTATTCCTTTATATTCTTCAGAGCCTTATATTCTTCAAAGGAAATGCTGGGTAAGATAAGGAAATTTTCAATCTGTAGTTAATTACTGCAAATCCTGTTGACATTGCCATAATCTAGATATATCCTAAGGGAGATGCACTTACATTGCAGCCTTAATTCCTGCAATCCACAAGTCAGCTGCCATACCTGGCCCAAAGTAAAATAATCACCAAAAACTGCTGAGGACGTGAAAGTTCCATTGATTTCCATCTCTTTCACTTCCATGAAGTTAATTACATATCTAGAACAATCCATTAACAAAACCACGTCAGACTTCTTTACTTTGCATTGTGTATTTATTGCAAGTACTGTGGCTAGAAGGTTCAGAGTCTTTGCAGACAACATATACATCTTGACAGCCAGTTCTGCATGCTGCTTTGAACCCCTTGTTAAAATTAGATATGACTGAAGTGCGCATAATTTTTTTTTCCTAATTATTGTTAGAGAGAAAAAATTACATCTTCAAACCCATAGTACTATACTTGAATCTTGCTTCTTAGTGCATGTAAAAAGTGGCTTGGTACATTGGTTTTAGTATTTCCATTCTTCCCATACCATGGTGTTAATGAAAGCTAAATCTTAAAGAATGGATTTAAAGAATCAGATACCTTTAAACTTAGTGCTAAATGGTTTAATTTGAATTAACCTAGTGTACAGATAAAAGCCAGAAGTCTTGTAAAGGTGTAGTACTGTGCTAAGCTTAACAAGTACCCCGGTGGCCTATGTGGAAGGTTTAAACAGCTATGCACTGATTGGTGGAGCAGGACTATAGTGTGAGACCTCACACTTCCAGCTTATAGTACTAAAATGGAAGGGCTGGTCATAGCCCCTAGTTCTTTTTGTTGGTAATAGCACCCAAACAGCTAAATGGGCACCAATTTCTTTCTACCATCAGTCCTATTTATTCGGATATGGAAGCAGAAGCCAGTAGAACAAAATAGATTCCTGGAGAGCTACGAATAATTAAATAATCAAATTTTATTTATAGGAGTGATAATGAATTCAAGATACAGAACTACAGGGTGCAATTGCTTAATACTGTTACATATCACGTAATGGCTATTTAGGACTTTCTTCAGACCCATATAATTCCTTATTCTTCTTACATGTGATTAGCTGCTGCTTAAGGGCTCTGCTTTGTTAAGTGTCACTGGAGTCATCTGTGCCTCATACAGACCTTGGAGCAGTGGCTCTGCAAGGCCATAGCCAGCCCGTGGGGAGGAGCTGGCAGCCAGCTCCTGGAGCTATTGTTAGTGCTCCTGCCAGTTCATGAGTTCATCTTTCTGTGATTCTTTATTTCCATATCTATATCTGTCCATAGATATCTATGTCTGCCTATAGATGTTCTATACACAGAGATATAGATACGGTGCCTACTGTGAGTTCTAAGGCCTGTCTGTTTCTATTTTCTGCATACCTACAGATAAACAACAAAACCAACGTGGTAACCAGCCCCAAGGAAAATATTCCTACCCCGGCGCTGGTATACCTGGAATTTTCCTTCTCATGCGCTCTTGAAGTTTTTGACTGTCTTCTGTTTGTTCTTCCTTCTTGGCTTTTGTTTTCTTTTTTTTTCTTTTTTTTCTTTTTTTTTTTTTTTTTGCTTTTTCATGCATTTACTCTGTTTGCTTTCTAAAAACAGGTTTTGGAAAACCTTTTTGTTTGAATTTTGCTGTCTTATTTTTTGTGAGGAAGTCCATTAGAGCGTGTTTATTGACAGAAAATGTTAAATGGAAGCTGGATGCGGTAGAGTTGTAGTGTTTGTAACTGTAGCTGAATTTTTTGCATGCTGTGCCAGAAAGTGAGTAGAATGCGCTTGATGATGCTCTTAGCTCTTTGCCTGATGACTGTTTCCACCTTTTGATGTTAACCTTTTGCACCAAAAAAATTTTTAAAAAGCATCTCTAATAGTTTCTCTGATGTCTTACTATAAGTATTGATATCCAGGAGAGCTAACAGGAGTATTGCTAGGCTGCCATAAACCAGACCTTATTCAGATTTTCATTCCATGTTTCCTGAAACTCAGCAGGACTTTGCAAGTCTTCTCTGGGATCAAGAGGCACCTAGAGCTAAGCATTTTTTGCTGGTTTCTCTTCCATTTAAATCAGCAGGAGACATTACTCATTAATAAGCTCTCTTAGGGATGTGTTACTAATCAAAGTGACGTTCTTGAGTGTTTATTGCAGTCTTGCTTTTATTAGTAGCTCTGTTTCTGAGGCATCTGTGTGTTACTGGGCACACAAATGTAAATGTGACATATTATTTCCCATATGCACGTATAACTTTGAAAGTGTGGGTAATTCACACCCATTTGAAGCGATTTTTCCTCTGGAATTTTTTAGAGCAGCTGGCACTGCCACACACACTAAGTAATTCCCAAGTACCAGCAAGCAGGTTTCATGCAAGAGTATATGGCACTCTGTTCCCAGACAGAGCTGTGCCCAACGGTCCGTGCTGAAAGTGTGCTGGCTGCCTGCCATTTCAAAGATTATTGAATCTTTTTTGAAGAGGAAAGGATTAGGGGAAATTACACTTTAAAATTACATGAAGATACTTCTCTCTTGCTTTTATGCTGCTCTGCCAAGGCAGCAATTGGTAGTAATTTACGCCTTCCAAAACATGGGAGTGTTTAGGCATAGCCACCTCATCCTTAATCCTTATCAATTCATCTGTGTTTTGATTTGATCCTTTAATACTAACACAAGTAAACATGATTAAAGAGAAGAGGTCATTTGTGGTGACCCTTCCTGGCCTGGTGCAGACTGGAAAGCACAGGAAGCATTTTGCCTGCCCTGATGCAGAAGAGCCTCTGCAGGTCTCCAGAGCTTCAAAGCCCTGCACGCATCAGTCCTGAATAAGGTCTCTGCATGCTGCTACATTAGGTGAGATGGCCTTTTTTGCTGGCTTGCTGTTGAGGAAATCTGTGTTAGAGACATCCAGTTTCACCCCCTGGCGACAGTTAATGTTTAACTCTTGTCAGTGTTTAGCATTTGTGAGCTGGCTCTTCTTGCACTCCCTCACACCAATGAAAATGTATTTACCAATGGGAACTCTTTCTCTCTTTATTTTGTTCTTGCTCAGGAGCCCCAAACTACAGTAATCCACAATCCTGATGGAAATAAGGTATTCAGAAAGAATCAACTCCATCTTGCTTTTCCACACCACGCATTCCATCCACCACTATTCCATAGCAAAACAGGGCCGTCCCAGGAACATGTGATGGAACAGTGTCATTGTTGCGTTTGTTGCACGTGGTGTGTCTTGAGCCTGTTCCCATCTGTGTCCATCCTCTGGGTGCTGAGCTTCTGGAGCTCTTGGGGGCGATTGGCAGAGCTCAGTGCCCAACGCAGCCCAGCTTGGCCTGTTCTGAGAGTGTGGTGAGACAGTCTTGACGAGTTCTGTGTGCAGGTGTCACCTCAGACAAAGATGTGGTTGCAGTTTTTTTCCCATCTGCTGCTCCTCAGCATGCTTACACACCCTGGTGTGGCGTGTCCTCTGCACAGGACTTTGGTTTTCTTCCATAACATCACTGAGCAGTCTCAAAACAGTTTTCACGTCTCAAGTGACAAAGAGGTCTTTTGATTTTCACATGTTTTCTTCGTGCTCCTTTCTTTTTCTTGTGTATTGTGATGTTTGCATCTGGCAGCTGATCCCTAAAACGTGTTTTGTTTTGTTTTTTTCATGCATGGACTTGAAAAGAGCCAGGAAATACCATCATTTACATATAACACATGTTCCTAGGTTTCCTGGATAGAGTTTACTCTTCAACAAGAGTTTCGCTGTTTGCAGTGTTGCCTTAAAGAATTGACATCTCATTTCTCTAGTCTTAACTCCCCGCAGTTGTTTCATAGGAGAAGGGTTGGATCTGAGTGACAGAATAACGCATGCAGATGTTCCTTAAGCATGGAAGTGCTGGTGGTGTGTGTTGTGCCGTGTGTCCCATTCCTCTATGTGCCCTGCACCTCTTGATCACAGAACTTCTGTTTTTGTGTTACTACTTTCTCAACTCCCCAAGTTTAAACCCGTAGGCAACGAGCAGCCTGTGTTTGAACACCAGGCTGATCTTTATCGCTGAAGTGCGCTAAAGCCCAGAACACCCCGATAAAACACGGGCATGACTACATCTACTTCATTTCATTATGTAACCCCAGCAGTTGAGATACTCAGTGTCCCAAAAGGTCACAGCAAACAAACGAACCACTCAGTGCGGAGAGTTCCTCCGAAATTTGTCTGAAAGACTGACTGTTGTAGTATGGCAACTGGAGCGGGTGCTTCAGTGGTAGAGGCTACATCTGCCCTGTGAGCTTTGCATGGTGTTTACAGCTCCTGTTTGTGTCAGGTTTTTGTTCACTCGTAAGTACTTCACCTAATACTGTGGCAGAGCATGATACATCCGTGTAGAGTGAAATGTCTAACACAGCCAGGGCAGGGACAGCATGGTGGCTCCTTCAGTTTTCTTTGTGTGTGAATTAATTCCTGTAGTTCAACTCATGAATGCACATATGTTTTGGGGTTTTTTTTAAGGTCTGAGTAATGCATTAGCCTTTTGAACGTTCCTTTGGCTCAGCCTCGTGAGAATACAGGAAATGAAGGGCACTGGCAAATTTACCTTTTAGCATTTATTTGTAAAATCCTGTAAAGAATTAAATACAATACTAATCCTGTCTTCTCTCACGCAGATAAAAACAGATTAGTTATTCCTTTTTGTTATTGAGCTGTGAGTTTTGACAAGAATAATTCTACTTTTCAAGAAAACATACAGATAAAAAAATCAAGCTTAAAAACTTGCCAGCTCCCTGAAGCTGTTAGATTTGACAGTGCCCTGTTGAATTTGCCTGTAATATATCATGTTTCTGGTAATTCATCAAAGACTGAGATCCAACATCCTTGCCTTTTTAACAGTGTGATGGCTTAAGAATAAACTGTCTGATAGATGAGTCATTCCTCTGCATGACTGGCTGGTTGAAGAATACTGCTACAGAGATGCCTTAGTTTGTCAGAGTTCTTACCAGATATTTATCAATTCTCCACCTTCTTCAGAGATTAAAAAAAATTATCACAACAGCAGTATAAAACCGTGAGAATGTGATCCAGTGTGCTCAAAATCACTGTGAGACTTCATTTTAATACACATTACATAAGTCACGTGAGCAGCAAATTGGTTGTAAACTGTAACATGCAGAACTCTGCATCATTAGAAGGTGGAAATGGAATGGAATGACTTATTTTGCACAGTTGGTTTAATCACTAAGCTTAAAATGGCAAGCTCTCCTACTTGGCTGATGTAATTCATATGACATTTCAGACGGACTTTGTACAGTTGGATGTTAAAGGAAAAAAGTTTCCTGTACATTCCTGTGAAGTAAAAGCATCAGACAGCAGGAAATGTGTTTCTGTTCCCTACTGTAGAGAACAGCAATGTTTGCCATCCCTTTCAGGTGGAAATGTCTTAATCAGTGTGTGACCATTTGTTTGTGAATGACATCCCACCCTGCTTCAAGGCTTTGCATGACTCCTGTAACTAATCCTGTCCTTTTCCGAGGCACGCAAATAAGGCTTGGCTTGTTTTATACATTCTACTCATATTTACTTCTCAACAGGAATCAACAGAGAGTTCCAACACAACCATCGAAGATGAGGATGTGAAAGGTAGGATTTTAAGCTTGAAGCATTTGGAGAAGCAGTAACATGAGTTTTGTGAATGTCTCTCAGTAGGTCAATAAGCGCAGAAACCCCTAATGAATCCTATGAGAGAATGCTAATTTTTCTTCTTGAAAAGAAGTTCCTCATGATATATTTCAGGCCGTGACTTTTCAGTTCCTAGAATACCATTTTCCATTGTTTTGGGATTAAGAATATAAAGTTACTGCTTTTTTACTAAGATACTAGTTCCAGTAATAGTAGAAGTAGATTAAAATTGTGTAAGTCAGTGCTTTGTAACTCTCAGTTTATGTTTAGCATGCATTTGTGTTTTGGGATTTTTTTCGTTTGTTCATGGTTCTTTTTTGGTTTTGTTTTGGTTTTATTGTCACCATTTTCATTTTTATTCTGTTCAGATGCCAGTGTATTTTTGTGGTTTTTCTTTTGTTCTGTCCACACACTTCTTTTAATCTTCTTTTATTGTTAAAAAAACTGAATTTTTTTATAAACTTCATTTTGTAACTTCACAGATAATATTTTTGTTTACATTTTTTCTCCCTCTAAATATTATGCTATAATGATACTCATACCTACTTTAATAACTATGTTTTAAAACACAGGGTTTGAAAAAGAGAGAATTAGGTTTGTGTATGTCTGATTCACAGAAAAGATTGGGGTTTGGCCTTGAGGAACAATGTGGTATCTACAGATGAGAGTGGATGCAACCTGCTGGTGGTGGTTTGAGATAATGTGAAATGAGAGAACAATTACAGGGATCTGCAGCTGATGCATAGGAAAATACAGTGTCATTTACCTTTATTCGTAGCATGCTATATTTCTTCCTTCAAACTAATACATGTGGCTTAGCAACCAAGCTCATTAAATGAATAATTTAATTATAGAGCCTCTGTGAGGATGAAAAGTGATGTTATTACGGTAGGAATTTTTGAAACTCCTATCTGAAGCTCAGTGTTAGTTATGAAAAAAACCCAACAATGAAAAGGATTCGCCTAGTTCTGCTGTACCCCAGTGAAGAGCAGGTTGGATGGCCACAACAAGTGGTGTTCCCAAGCCAGCAAAGAGGATCTTGCATTAATCCCAGGGCTGAGGAGCAAGATACGGGCTGCGTTTCATTTTCTGTTCATTTAAAGGACAAGTGTGATCTCCCTGTTATTAATTGCTCAGAAGCTTGCTTGTTGTTCACTTTTTAGTATTCCTCTCACACTTCCCATCTTTCTGCTGGAGGCTGCTGTTCACATTGTTTTATTTTAAATTAAAGCTAACAGTGCCCCCAGGGTCTAATTTGTAGAATGATTCAGGGAATAGGCAGTCCTGCAACCCTGGCAGCTAATACAAGCTCAAGCTTCATGCTTTAGCAAGGCACTTAGGAAAGATTATTCCCCCCTTACACCAAGCTTAATTCTGGATGTGGATTTTCTCGGAGAGCAGTGAGAAAGTTGTGCTTTTGTCGGGAACAGCCATTGGAGATAAAATACTGATAGGGACAAGTGGATTTCAGAGGTAGGGGAGAGAGTTCTGCCAGATGACTGACTGTCCAGGTCCTTGCGTGTCAGCTCAAGATGATGTTTGTCCCCGCATTTGAGACTTGGAAGGAATGTTTTCCACCTGAGGTGATAAAGAACCTTAAAAATAATTTTGCTTTTCTTCGCAGTGTGGAGAGCAACATGGAAAGAGGGTCTCTCCTTCCTGTGAAGGAGAGGGGGAATGCAGTTGCCACTCTGTGACTGAAAAAGTAGTATTAGCATATTCTGTAGTGTTGCAGCACGACCCACAGCTCCCAGGAAATGACTCTGCTAAGGCATGGGTTCCGTGCACTGGATTCCTCCTACCTAAACACGGTGTGTAGGCTGCACGGACAGGTATAAGGTCCCTCCCTGTGTGCACACCACCAGCCGACACACACCAGAAACATTCAGATGTGAATCAAGTGCTTTTCTTCTTCTTTGTTGATCCAGCTGCCTAAAGCAGTGTGGATCGGAGGTCTGGGGGTCACTCCAGGAGCAGCACGGTTGTGTTTTGTGTGCCCAGTGGAGTGTGTGCACACATGTGTCTGTGCAGGGTATTACAAATAGAGTGATTCACTGAGAAAGGGAGCCACTAAAACTGTCTTTTATGAGCTGTCAAAAATGTGGCTGTAGGAACAGATTTTGCACTCCTGTCTGCCAAGGAATGCATGCAACATTCTCCTCTCATATCAGGATCTCACTCTATTTTCACTTTTGAAGGTAGGTGTTTAACTTGAAGGCAGTAAAGTCAGGCTTGCTTTTCATGTTATTTACTGAAAATCTTAGTGTCTGCAACTTTGCCTTGCTTATGTATACATTTGCGTCTTTTAGGGCTGGAACATATTTCTTCTGCTAGAAACAGTGTTTGGCAAACAACAGTGAGTTTTAATAATTCAAGGAATAGCCTAATTCTGTAATTTGAGTCTGAAGTGACTTGAAGCTGTAGTTCAAGGCTCCTTGCTGACATAAAATTGTGAGATTAACCATTGATCATTGGCTTGTCTGCATGCCAGTGTTTCCTCCTAAATATGGCAGGAGTGGACAGAAAGAACATGCTGAGAATTGTACCGTAGGCAATGCCTCCTTCTGGGATTGCTTGTGGGATTTCTCCTTCCTATAGTAATGAGATGGAACTCTTGAGCAGCATCTCTGTGATAGGAGATTGATTTAAGTAATGCTGTAGAGTACCACTGTTATTTTTGTCCAGCAATGCCCACAGGCTTTCAGAAAGGTGAGTTGTTAAATTTATCATAGACAGCAGATCTGGATTTCTCATGGTATCTTTTTGCCCCTGGAAATGAATTAATGAAAGCACTGGTAAGAATGATGATTCCCAATGGGGAAATTTGGGGAGTTGTAGGGCACTTACAGATTAGGTAAATTGTGGCTAATCTTGCTACTTAATGCATCTGTAAGGTACATTGCTTTGAAATATTTCATATATTGGTATTTCATGTTATCCCTGTTGGGTTTGTTTTATTTAACAGTAGAAATAAATTAATTTAAACTATTTATTTTCAAACATACATTCCTGAAAAACCATTCAAATTTCTAAGAAAAGCTCTTTCCAAGCCTTGTGTATCTCCAGACTGGATACAGGGGTAAATCTGCGCTGGCATCTGAACAGAGTCACTCATGCCCACAACTTTTGCAACTGTTCTTTGGCACCCACACTGCCCCCTGAAAGTCCATTGTTAACATTGTTTGTGTGCTCAAAGATTTTCTGAGTTCTTGTTGCTTGTAATTAAATTATCATTATTTTTCTTTTGGCCTTCTTTTTTTCTTCCTTCACATGTACTTGACCCTCACACAGCTCTCACAAAGGAGGGGGACATGGAGAGGTTGAGTTCCACCCACCACTCCTCCTCTTCCATTGCTTCTTCATCCCACTGGTCACCACCCTTGCCGTGCCCCAGCGGCCGCTCCTGCTGCCAGTGCCTGCTGCGGAGTCTGATCACACTCTACCTCTTCATCTTTGTTTGTTCATATGTTGTGTTTCTTTCCATCAATTCAGCGGGCAAGTCCATGAGAAATGCAAACTCAGAGAGTCAATCGCTTGAGTCTGAGCTCTCCCACTCCACTCCTTCCTCTGTACTATGTAAGTTGAGAGCCCTGTCTGTTCAGATGGTCTCCTTTGCCTCTCTTCCCTCCCCACCATCTGAAAGCAGCACAAAAAAGGTCACTGCTATGATCTGCCTGATGTAGGAATGACCTGCTCTTAGGGTTGACAAAAGAACAGAATATATTTCTTTAGATATTTATTTCTTGGCGAGGTGTTATTAATTGGAAAAATATTTCCTGTAACAGCAGGATAAACAGGTCTGTGTTTCAGAAAGCTGTGTCTTGCAGAGCTAGTCTTTGCAGTGGTTTTCAGCTTAGAGGAAGATTTGACTCTCACCTCTGGCTTGGATCCTGGATAGGTTCTCATGATTAATGACCAGTGGTGCTTATTATATCAAGTTACTTTCTTGAGCATCACTGTTGGCAAACCAACCTTAAAGCTGCTGTGACAGCTGTTAGTGTGCAGCGTTGATCCGACAACTGAGAGGTGCCATGGGGGAGATCTGTGCTCATTAGTGACCATCCAACTGCAGAGGAAATCTCTAGTGTCAGTAGGCTTTGTTTGAGCACTGAAAATATGAGAGGGAAAAGGCATTGTCTTAGTAGCTGATATGACATAAAGGACATGAGTAGACAATTTCTCATTTATAAATTAACTCAGGAATTCTTTAGGGTGGGAGGGACCTTGTGGGTTGAAACACAAGGCTGTGTGTCATTGGCCTGAACCTTAATTTATATCAGTGGGATTTTTGGTGGGTACAGCTAGTGCGGATGAGGGGCATCGGTCCCCAAGATGATGGGCTTCCTCCAGTCACAACTTTGCCAGGTAATGCTGAAAGAGAGTTTCATTCCGAGGGAGGAACAGGATAGTCTGTACCGATACAGGGAGGACTGCATGTCAAATTGGAACCACTAATTCTGACAGGGCAAACAGCTCGGAGCCTTACAAAAGAGAGGATGTGATAGCAGGGATATGGGCCTGTGCAACACTGACAGCAGCCATATATGCCGTAGGGCATTCATTCCATCCCCAGGAGTATCCCCAGGACGGCCATTGTGTGCCCAGGTATTCAGGTCTGAATGCTGCAGCCTCGCATTTCCCACTTCACTGAGTAGGCAACAGTGCAAAGATGGCTGTTAATATTTAAACATAGATGTTCATTGCTGATTTCATTACCAAATTTAGGAACCATGGCACTATTTTTTAAAGGTAATGCAGTTTTCCTGAGTAAAATAGGCAAATGCTGCATTTCTTAGAATTATTATTTGAAGGTTATTGTTTCTATTATCTCAACACATCGCATTGCTTTTTAAAACTTATTTACATAAAAGAAGATGCAGAATTGAGAGTCAATATTGATTTTCACACTAGCGAACAGTGAGATTTCTCTGAATGGGCAGAGTGATTTTGCAGGAGCACAGTTTAAATAAAAACGTGCACAGCAGCAAACCTTGTTAATGTCTTGGTTATCAAGACTTCATACAACCTTTCTGGAGACAGCCACCAGATGCCATGATTGAAGGAACCTACTGGGAAACTATGGTGGGCTTTCTTGTGAGTGCACTGTCCATGATACAGCTTTGATCTGAGACTATAGGTGATTTGTCATAAAAATAAACATTTGCCAACATTTGCTATGCTGTGTAAATACTAGCGTTGTTTTTTAGTAGAGTCATGTAAAGAGAGAGCATCTTTAGACATAATTGATTTCACATAAAGAGAAATGTACTATATAGGGCATGTGACAAGTGGCTTAACATCAATTTGTGGTGAAGGTTTAAGTAGAAGGTCCATTCATTTTGTTGTGGCTGTTTTGTCAGTACAGGGTAGAAAAGTGCTGGGATAATTTTTCATATACTTGCCTAAACAGCTAATGAATTGATTTTTTTTTCACTAGGGCAGTAGCAGGCTTAGTGCTTTTCAGAAAGGTGAAAACAGCCAATAACCTAAATAAAATGCTGCAAATCATCCAACCATATCATAATGTGATGAATCAGAATGAATCTTTGGAATCAGCAGGCTCTAGGAAAATGATGTTACATGTAACTTGACAACTCAGATGTCTTAGTCCATGTCAAAGTTTAAGGTTAAGCAGTGAGGTGAGAGGTAAGATCTGGTCTTATATACACTGAATCTTGCTTGATAACTTCTTAAAGAGAAGTCCCCTGGAGAATACCCTGTCATCTGAGGCTCTGCATCTTTCTTGTGTAGGTCTGAGACCCCATCAGTTGTCTATTCATGCAGCAGCTTCTTTTATTTTCTTTACAGAAATTATTTACTTGGAATATTTGTGACATAAGCAGTAAGAGAAATTATCAGCAGAGAACTTTCTAATATTGGTGTGATGAGGATAACTTGGAAGAACACCGTGTGATGTTTAGCAGTCTGTGCTGTAAAGTCAAATGAAATCTGGTACATCCACACAGCCAGGGCTTGTTACACAACACAGGATAAATTTTCTAGTCCCTTCCTCTTCCTTTTCAACCTTTGGTTATTTTCAGAGTGTAGGAATAGCGTCAGGGCCTATGCACTGTCCATATAACTGCTGTTTGTTGGATGATGTTCAGATGAGAAGTGAAGCTGGGTTCCCCCACACTGTGCGATTCCATTGGAGCAAACCAGTGTCGCCTTGGTATGGACTGTCCTGTTTTAGAACAACAGCACAATGGGTAGGATTTGTCTCCTGAGATTTAGCTACCCTCCCCAGTGCAGATATCTGTATTTGAGCTAGTTATCTAGACTCCCTTTAGTCAATGCAAATAGGTCAGATGAGTCACACTTGTCTTAAATATCTATATTAGGATATGATGAATTTTGCCCTCAAAGTGCTTATTTCTCTCCATTGACTGTAAGGGAGGAGAGCTGAAAGAACAAACTCACTTGTCTGTACTTATACATGTCCAGGATGTTGTGAGATTAATCCAATCTGAGGTGTACCAAGATGTGTAGCTAAGATTACTGAGCTGAAAAGTTTTAAGGGTTTTTTGCCTTAAGAAACAACATGAGAGCAAGTCAGAAGCAAAATCATTTTAATCATCTTGGAGTGCAGATCTGGAACCAGGCTACCTTGTTCTTCTAGAAAGGTGCTTTACTCCTTAACCATGGCAGTGCAGTGATTGCACAGATGACAGCAGAAAGATGCTCCAGGATCTGAATGAAGCATCTGTTATTCTCAGAAGTAAATTACTGGTCTCAGTCCTGAAAAAAAAGATGGGTAATATGGTGGTCAGTGAGTTGTGAGGGGTTCTTTTTTGGGTTTCACTAGAAGTGAAGTTTCTGGTACATGTATTTCTGAAGGCATCATTTTCTCTAATGTGCAGCTCAGTTTTGTCCTGCACCTTCTCTGTGCAATTAAAATAACAAAATACCCATCATTTCAGCATGATTTTTGTAGATTGAATTTATGCATTGGGGCAACGGGAGGGGATGAAAAGCCCCAGAGTTCCCTCCTGGAACGGTTTTTGCAGTTATTTTGTACCTTTTTTTTTTTTCCCCTGTGATGCTTGATTTCACTAGGTGGGAGACTGCTCCTTGTAGGTTTAAAATATTGATAGTGTTAGATGCTTTTAACTTAAATGGTGTTCTGCTCATTCTCTGTTCTTTAGATATGAGTGTTAATAGTGTTCTTTAATTGTGAAAGGTTATCCCTCACCCTGTAGCTGAGCAGGAAAAAAAGGTAGAGAAATATAGCTCGAGGTTAATGACTCATTTGAAGTCAACATATGTGCTACAGCAGTGCTGCAGAAATCATTTTAGCCAGTGTTAGAAAATGTTCCTGTTTGTTCTCTTATTATTTGGTCTTTTTATAGCTCTTCTTCATAATATTTTTGCTTGAACTGCCTTTGTATTAGTCATAAACCTTCTCGCCTGCCAAAGCAGGGATTGTATTTTTTTGAACTGCTAAGACCTTATTAATTATCTTAAGTCACTGAGCCTGTGGGGTAAGAGTTCTATTTAGAGAGTAGGTCCATGGTCTTTTCTTTAATGTGTTTACTCCATGGGTATTCTGAGCAGAGAGTGTAAAACCCACCATGTTTCCCACACAAGCTTGCCATATCTACAGTGTGTTTCATTATCAGTTGGCTCTGCACCTTAGACTTCTTTTAACAATGTTCTTCCTTCACATCTCAGTTGTTTTAAAGACACCAGATGTATTTCTGCTCAGTCATCCCTTGCTTACAGAGAGTAGACAATTTTATGCCATGGAAAGCCATTGATATATTCTAAGAAACCATGGATGTGTCAGGCTTTAATTTTTTAATAGAATTTCACCACACCCCATAGAGAGAGCAACTGAACCATTTTTATCAGAGTCTCATTACAGTTGTCAGTTTTCTTTGGAAAGTTTAGTTTCCTTAGTTTTACTTAGGAAGTCCTTGCTGCACATCAGATGAAAAGTATAATAGCATAAAATTGCCACTGTACATCAAACAGCATAATTGTCCTACAATCCAATACAAGCCAAGTTTATTATTGGATAAAAGAATAAATAATGAAAAAATCAAATGAGAGTGGTGATTACAAGTGACAGTTATCTGGCAGATGGGAACTGGCCAGATGCCTCTTCCTTAATGCCTTGTGTGTTCGTTTGTTGTCCTGGTATGGATTGTAATGTGTATTTAGATGGAACAAAAATGGGGTGTTACGTGGAGTCCATGAAATTTATAATGAAAATTTGCTCATTTTTTTACCTCTCTAAGAACTGTCAGTTATTTCTGTCAGATGTCTGCAATAGCAGGACCTTGTTCCTGCCACCTACCAATACCCTTTTCACCTTAGTTCGTCTCCAAAGCCCTCCCTTGTTTCTTCCTTTGCGCTAAGAATAAGCACATGGATTTGTTTTGGTGCACATGGCCACCAAGTCATGGCTACATTTTCCTTCTGTTGCTTTCCAGTGTCCTTCCAATTTTCTGCTTGTTGTATTTCAGTTTTCCCATCTCCTTTCTATTCCTCCCTTCCTTGCTTCCAGGTTAACCCAGGTTAAACCTCTGCTTCCAAGACAGTGGAGCAGAAATACTTCTGGTATCTATTTGTAGTGTGTCTCCCTGTGTACCTACAGAAGAAGGTGCAAAAGCCAAGATAAACAAAAAAAAACGCCCCCCCCCCCAAAGAATCAGGAAAAGGTTGCTGTAAAACCACAGTGGCTACTGAGATTTTTTAATTAGTCTAATATCGGCTGTTATTTCATACTGTCTGGTCCTTGACCATTTTCTCCTTGCAATGAGTAAGGGCTGCGAAGGAGGCAAAGGGTTTTACACATAGGATAGATCATTTCTGGAAATCCACTTCCTAAATTATGCTCCACCTCTGCCTTTGGTTCTGACAAGGAGACTGTACATGATATCACTAAATAGGAAGACATCTACTCTTTTCTACTATGTGTGTCATTGTGTGTTGCTGAAAGGTAAGAGTAGCATACTTGCTTTCATAGTGTTGCACGTGGTGCTTGTAATTTTGTAGAAAAAATGAGAGCTGAGTTGAAAGACAGATGATTTGGCAACATCTTCCTGTTCCTGACAGTCCACATGGTGAAGTGTGAGGTCTTTCCACAAGCACGGGAAGAACTGACAGTAGTGCTGGAGTGGGATACAGGTTGATCGGAGCCAGTGGTAACTGCTGTAATCTCCTTTACTGGCTTTGCTGGCCTGGAGAGCTTCCTGATGGATGTGGTTTATATCCACAGACAGGTCTGCAGACACAGCTCTACTAGTTGTTAGTGCAGCCCAGAGAAACTTTACTGGAGCCATATTCTGCAATATTAGGTGGCTTCTGTCAGAAAGCTTCATGAGAACATACATTCTGCTGCAGTTTCATTTTGGAACTAAAAGAAAAAGCAACAATTTGGCAATACAGTTCAATTTCTCCCTTCTGGGGTTGATGTTGAATTACATCTTTTATATCTCCCCATCAAA
Organism: Formicarius rufipectus; assembly: GCA_013399695.1. NCBI lineage: Eukaryota > Metazoa > Chordata > Aves > Passeriformes > Formicariidae > Formicarius > Formicarius rufipectus. The sequence goes on along the minus strand of VXAU01004106.1, from coordinate 61,376 downwards.
GGTACGATGGTAAGACTTGGGAAAGAGATGACTGATGTTAGTGAAAAAGGGAATATTGCCAGTTGTCTTGAACCAAAATTACATGTCCATGTGGTTTTGTGTCTCTTGTGTGTGGAAACTACAGTACCTTAGATGTATTTGTTGCTTGCATTGTTAGCCATTAGTGATCTCATGATCATGTAGCAGCTGATCAGAGATTTTTGCCTTATTTCCCAGTGGCTGATTTAATAGTCTGTAATTTCCTAGTCTCTGATTGAAATGTGTTGCTGAGCTATTTAATGAAATCCTTTAGCTCCATTATATTTATGTAAGATGTTGCATGTAAAACTAGTAATTTCTTCACTGCACGGGGTTGGCATATGCTGGTTTTTATTTGCCAGCCTTCTGTAACACTGGACCATTATTTCTTATTCAGCCATCCTACCACTTGGTGGGTGCTGACAATGCCACACAGAGTCCAGGCAGTCCAGTCTGTGTCGTTTAAGCACACGGCAGTAGAGGCATTGTTGGCCTCTTCATTAAAAGTCTTTGTTCTTTCCACAATTCTTGTGAAAAATAAGGCAATTCACACTTGAAATACTCTTAGCTATCATGCTGTCTAGTAGACAAGAGCTGCTCACAGGAAGTCTCACTGGACTTTTATATCCACTTTTTTCTCCCTCATGTCTTTCACCGCTGGTTTCTTTTGGGCTCTTTTTGTTTGAACATATTAGATATGCACTTAGGAAAAGGGTAACACCACCATGCCAGTTCTTGAGCACAGCATTGGAGATGTACTTTCTGTATGTGCTCCCTAACTTTTCTTTTTGAAGAGGAATGTGATCTCTCTCAGTCCTTTTGTTTTAACGTTCCAGGCATGTCTCTGTGTGAGTGTGTTAGTGGTCAAACCCACATGTAGGAGTGTGCAGCAGAGTTAAAACTGTTGCTTGCACCAGCCCGGTTGCTTGCATTTATTTTTCTTTCAAGCTTAGGTCTTCCAGATAGGTTCTTTGGTGTTTAAGAAGTAAACACTGTTATTTATAGACCTACATGGATACGTGTGCATTTTATGGGATCCATGAGCTCTGTGCCAGAGGATCTTCGTTAGAGGCATAGAGTCCAAATTCATTTTTACTTAAATGTTCGCATCTGGCCAAAGCAAACAGCAAGTGTTGAAAAGATTCCTGAAAATCAGCAGTAGGCACAGAAAAGGTCAAGGCCTCCTGTGTATACGAAACACAGAGCATTGTTTGTTAAACAATAATCAGTTTCCTTGAGTTTGAAGTTAAGAGTCCAGCCTTGGTTTGTTTTGCTTTTTAAACAGCAGACCCTTCAGTGAAGATGATTAGAAGTATGAAAGGAAAATGGATTGATCTTGACATGTGTTTAATTTCCTCATGGATACAGGAGTGCGCTGAAGGCAAATCAGTGTAAAGCAGCAATATACCCTCATGTCCTTTGGCCATAGAGAGGAAGAGAGGTGCCTCCTGTGCCAGCTGAGGGATGACAGGATACCTGTCAGCTGTCACCTTCCACTTTGTCTTCAGCCTAAGATTGGTTTGTGTCTCTCCCCAGCTCGCAAGCAGGAGATTATCAAGGTGACCGAGCAGTTGATTGAAGCCATCAACAACGGGGACTTCGAAGCTTACACGTGAGTGTCTCATTTGGGAGGGAGTGAGGAGAGCTGATGTGTTTGGCACTCTGTGCATTTACCTGGGAGTGCCTGTGCTTGTATGTATGTGCTGTTGTAATTCCTCCTCAGGAAATACAGAACACCATGGCTGCTTTGCTCTGGCTTACACATTGCCAGTTTCAGGGGAGCTGCTTGTGTAAACCTTCTGTAGTTAAAACAAAGTAATGAAATCTTGCCTAAATACTGATGTGAGACACAAAAAACCCCTTTGGATTGCACAGCTGCAGTTTTCAGAGTCACATGTGACAATTTCTACTTGTGAATATAATACCCACCACTGAATGTGGGACCTTCTTTGGTAGACTTTTTTGGTGAAAAGATGATGTTTAGCAAGTTCAGTCCACCTGAAGTGAGCTGCCAATGGTACTAATTCAGTGAAACCAGAACGTCGCTCCTTCTCTTCTTTTAAATTGTGTTCTGTTCCGGTGTAATGGCTCAGTTAAGTGACATGTCTGATTGGAATAAAGGAAACTTATAAAAATTATCTTTCCAAAGCTGTGTTCCATAACCACTCATTACAAAAATGCCCTCTTTCCCACAGAAAAATCTGTGATCCAGGCCTTACGTCTTTTGAACCTGAAGCTTTGGGTAATCTGGTAGAAGGGATGGACTTTCACCGGTTTTACTTTGAAAATGGTAAACATTCCTTTTTCATTTCCAAATCCTCATCTGTTCCTTGTGGCAGTGTTTTAGCACTTTGGTTTGGGAGTGCATTGATTTGGGCAGGGCAAGGAGATGTTCTTTTTGCCAGAGTTCTGCTCTTTGTTTCTGCTGTGCTCACTCACATATCACAGGGCACCTCAGGTAGTGGAGGAAAGTTTCATATATTTCTCATTTATTTCTTTTTCTTCTGGGGAAATAGATGTGCTTAAAATAAAGATCACTAAATCACATGGTGACAGAGATTGCAACCAACAGTCAGAATTTGCAGTGAATATGTGATTGTAGTCACTCAGTCTGTACTGCTGAGGAGCTGCTCAGCTGCCTCTCTACTGGAGGATATATGTGTAGATATGAAAACAGAAATTTCTATTTGTTTGCATATATATGCTACAGTCAGGTAATCTGTAAGAACATAAAATTATCCATAGAATGGATTTAATAAAGTTTTGGGGGATCATGTAATGTAAGTAAGCCATTTTGGAGCTGCCGTGACTTGATAGAAAATACAGTATTGTAAATTAAGGTATCAGTTTATTCAGTGAGTTCTGAGCAATGTCTGATCATAAAATGGGATTACAGTATTCCTAAACCTAAATATCCCTAATTAAATGGGATTATCATATGCCTAAATTCTCTTCCATCTCCAAAGCAGCTTTTTATGTGTTTTTCCTTATAATTTCTCCTTTCATTACCATCATTTTTAGTTTTCACAGATATTAGCATTTAATGAAATATGATACAAGATTAAGTTAAAAATTGAATTATTTTGTCTGGAAATATTAGGAACAAATGTTATTAGACAGAAGAGTGAAACTGAAATATTGGGAAACTCAAGGTGGTGGCCTCCCCTTTATTGTAATAGTGTGTAATATGCTCTATTCAGCATTTGACTTGAAGCTGTGACTGTGCTCATTTCTACACTGCCCCCGAGTTGTCAGTCACGGCTATGGGTAAACAACCATTATTAATTCCTATCCGCTAAGCTTGATGCTTTTGCTTGCTAAAGAGGCTGAGGTTATTTTGTCTTCCCCTGAGAAAAATCTCCCTTCTCCTCCCCGTGCGTGTGTTTGGTTCACAGCTCTGTCCAAGAGCAACAAGCCAATCCACACGATCATCCTGAACCCGCACGTGCACCTGGTGGGCGAGGACGCGGCGTGCATCGCCTACATCCGGCTGACGCAGTACATGGACGGCGCCGGCATGCCCAAGACCATGCAGTCGGAGGAGACGCGCGTGTGGCACCGCCGCGACGGCAAGTGGCAGAACGTGCACTTCCACCGCTCGGGCTCGCCCACCGTGCCCATCAAGTAAGACCCAGCTCTTAGGGCAGGCTTAGGGCAGGCCGTGCAGCCCTCAGAGCTGCCCGACCGACTGCGAGCCTCCCGGTAGCGTCATTGCTTGTGGTTGCTTGTCGTGTTTTATATTCACCTGTGCTGCTGGGGCAAAGACTTGTAAAATAGTGCGCTTCTCACGTGTTGTTTCCAACTGTGATGCCCGCTGACCCAGCTCGGCTGGCAGCTGGAAGAGGAGGATAACATTTTAGTGTGGATAAGGCTTCATAGAAGTCACGCAGAACAGGGTTAGAAAATCTGAAATAGGATTTGTGGAGTATCTGGAGAAATAGAAAGCAAGCGGAAATGTGGGCTGACCAGAAAGTTTCAAGGCAGAAGTATAGCTGTCCTGAAAAGCTGAAGTTTGACTAATGTTTATTATGGTTCCAAGCCGCATGTGCTTACTCAGGCCTAGGTATGTTCACTGCAAGTTGTTTTGGAGCCAGTTTACGTATTTAATTTGTCAATTAAGTCATCCCATCCAGTAGCTGCCACATTCTTATCTCTTTCCTCATGCTCTCCTTGCTTAACTGCCAAGTAGTGCCTGTCTTGCAAGTCTGCCATCGTGTGGGTCAGTCTCACGTCTCTGCCAGCACCGTTCCTGTCCTGTTGCTTTGGGCCTTCCCACACCCTCAAAGTCAGCCGTGACCCAAATTCCTGGAGCCACACTGTCAGCAGCATTAATTACAGCACACTCATAGTTACAGTAACAAGATAAAGTGTTTGGAGCCTCCTCAGCAGGTTCTGCTCAGGCCCTCAGCTTCCCTCCCTCCTGCAGCCTTCTCTAATGAGCCCAAACCTCGCTGACTTCTGGCTTAGGCTGGGCCCTTTCCAAATCAGGCATCACTGACACAGATTCAGTTGTGAGCCCTCTGGATAGGATATAATTGCATTTGTGTGAGGTGTCTTAATGCTGACAATGGCTGCATTTCCTGTTACCGATGTGAAGGGCTTAGATTTCATCCTTCAAACTTCATCATGTCTCCTGTTTTACTTCTTGCAACACTCTTCTCCTGTATGAAATGATACTTGATAAAGTAAGTAACATGACAGAATGAGGTGTTAAACTTCCACGGGGATGAAATTTTTATTTTTTTTTTTATTTAGGAAAAAAAGAATTTGATTATTTAGTGATAACTATTTTATTTCAAAATGTGAAACCAATGGGAACAGGAAGCACATCACCCTTAGTTTCTCACATTCCAGATGCATTGCTGATGTTTAAACAGGCAATATTGAAAGAGTAGCTACACTTGCTTGAAATGCAGTGATAGGTAGATGTTTGGTGTTTTCATAAAGGAGTGTTTTGTCAAGGGATCTGACCTGGGTGTGTGCAGAGCCAGAAAGCCCAAGTGAAGCAGGTCCATTACGCTCTGAACAGTGTGTGTTTACAGCAGAATGACATAAATTGGAGTAGAGGATTATGTAATCTTTTCCTTTGTTTTTTTTTCCCCCCACTATTTTTTTGGGAAGGGCTGTTTTTTGTGGCTGCTCATGCTCTCTAGTAAAGATAAGAATTTCTGAGACTGCTAAGAATGGAAGGAAAAGCAGCCCTCAGGAAATTTTTTTGAGACTGCAGGATTTTGTCTGTGTCAGTGGATGTTCAAACCTAAGGGATCAAACAGAGGAAGTTTCAGGATTGCAAGAGGGTGTCCAAGCTGAAACGGTCACAGAGGAAGAGCCTTAGACTCAGGCTTAAGGAGTGATTCCCTGAGTCAGCAACACAGCCCTGGGTATGTAGCACTGGCAACAATATCACATAAATCCCATACCTAACTCTAGTCTTGAATTCAGAGAGGGTTTGGACTTGCTCTGTCTCTGTTCTCAAATACCTTTCTCTGATGATTGGAAGCCTCACTTTCCGGTGTAAAGTTTAGTCGTATTCCATGTTTCCTTGGTTATTCTTGTTCCATCCTTGTTCTTCTGTGCTGGGGGTAAGTGTGCAGACATGAGCTGGTTCATAGGAAGGCTTATCAGATCACTTCCCACCTTCTGTTTTCGTGGGGTAAATAACCAATATTAACTGAGCTGGCTGGTTTTGGTAGGATCTCCATTTTCCTTAACAGGAAATTACCTTGATAGCTCTTCACTGTCTTTTTTCATTTGAGATTGGTCTTTATCTTGGATTCGTCTGAAATACACTGTCCAGTTGTTGTCAGGGCTTTATTTAACTCCACTGTGTGTTTCTTTTCCCTGCTGTGTTCTGGCATAGTTTTACACTTTTCTCATCTGCATCACATCAGCAGCTCATCTGAGCCAGCCAACCATTTTTCCTCAGCTCTCTTTTCCAACCACTGAGCAGGTGGGACCTTTGGCTGAGAATGCAGCTTTGCACTTCTGTTATTTCTGGATTACCTGGCCCTCAAGGTGATTCAGTTCTTCTTGCACAATGCACCTGTTTTCCTTCCTTTCTTATTACAGTGCCTTCCACTAAGTGTAAATAGCCTGCCTGAGATCAGTCTTGCTGCTTGTGCTCAGGACTATTGAGTCCCCTCTAGGCTGATGGTTCCCCTTTCAGCCCAAACACTGCTGTTTTTCCTTTAGTTATTTTACATATTCTTTCTTTATTTCCCATGTTCTCAAGTCTGAGTGGAGGATTCCCGGGTAGCACCATGCTAGAATCAATTTGGAGGACACATCCTTGACCACCTTTTAAACTTCCCAAAACTTCACTTTTCCCAGTCAGAGCAGCAATAACTCCAGTGTAGAAAACTACATAAGAAATCTATTCAAAATAATTCTTCTAGTTTGTCCTTCCTTTATTTGATATGTATACAGTCTACAGCTACTTATTTAATTATTACCAATGCACAGTAGTTAATAATGGCATTTCCATAATAAAAAAGTATCTTACACATCACATCTGAAGAGGAATTTCAGACCTAATAAAGTCCCAAAAGCAATTATAGCTGTGATCTGCTTTTGCAAATGTCATATCCTAGATGATGTTAAATCAGTTGCTGCAAGTGCAGTAGCTTGTTTGTTTTCTTGACTGCAGGAAGGGTGTGCATGAATCTAGAGGTATATCTGAGCTGTTCCGTAGCTACAGGTATAGGAAGATGTTTCCATACGGCAGAGAACTTGTTTGGAAAAGGATATGAGCACAAATATGTACCTAGTTTATAAATAAATTTTATTTGTAGTTTTTCTGGAAGTCAGACAAGGCAAACCTGGGTTTCTGTCTTGTCCATTTTCTCTCTGAGTGATACAAGTGATGGTAGGAATTTCTCCTCTGAGTCCATGTTCTTAAGAACCTATGCTAATGTGTTTCTTCAGAACGGTGTCTGCCTGTCCACGGAGAGTGGACCTGCCCGGAAGGGGCAGTCAAAGGGCTGTTGGACCTACCACTGACTCCCAAACCTAACCTGGGCCTGAATGAGGCTTATGTTCCCTCGTTTATCACAGCTTGCAGCTTCTTACCCTTTAATAAGTGAAATGGCAAGCAGCAGGTTAGCTGAGTAAGGTGTGTGTTCTGTGTTTGTGCAGTGCCTAGCGCAGAGGGACGCCCACCACGGCTCCGGCCCCTAGATGCTACGGTAATGCAAGTCATGTTACAACCTGAGCTAGTTAAACACTTCCTTGCATCCTCCTTTTCTTCCCTTTTCTCTCTGCGTGTGGCTCTGGCATGTCTTGCATGTTCCTGACATCTGACTCTTCCTTGTTACTTGGTTCATTTCTGTACGAGGCCCTCAGTCCATGGCAGTGCCTGCAATGTCCATGCTGAGGATGTGAAGTTACACTCAGAGACTTTGAACTCTGCTCTCCCTCCTATAAGGAATCCCCTTAAGGCGCTTTGGCTTTCTGCCTCAGTTTCCTTTTTTATTTTAACAGCCTCTCTGGCATCTTGTAAAGATGGAAAATGTCTGTAAAGTGGTTTGAAAAATAAAAGAATGCTTTCCCTCAGCGTTTGGGTTTTTTTCTTTCCCCCCCAATATCGTATTACATTATCTTGAGAAGGTTTGGTTTTTTTCAATAGCATTGGCTAACACTTGAGCATGTATTGTTATTGCAGTGGTGATATTACCAGTAATGGAAATCTGTTTTCTTTTTCTCCTTCCTCCTAGCTAAAAATATCAGCGGTGCCGCTCTTGCATTTTCTGTACCCAACGCACCCGGTTGATTACCATCTTGGCCATCCCGTTCTCTTCATGCATGTTTCTGAGTGCATGGAGTTGTGAAGGTTCTTCATGTAACACATTTGTGATGCACCACGTTGCTGTATATTCCATCTGTACACTGTTAGCATTTCAATGAAGGCGATGTTCCATGCAAATAGAGGATAACAAGGAGTAAAAGGCAAAAAATAAATTATTGGATGGACAGCAGTAGATACACAACACGTCTGTCACTTCCTCCATTTATGCCAAGTTTTGTCAGACAACTTTAAAAACTATCCTGTTTATTAAAAAAAAAGGAAAAAAAAAAAAGAAAAAGTATATTTTACCTTCTTTTTTTAAGAACTGTTTTTTGACTCCTCCTTTTCTCCCAAGTCCCAGGATTTTGCTTTGGTTCTGGTAGGAACGGTTAGGATTTCCGCTGGCAGCTCCGTTACTGTAAAACAGATCTTTATTACAGCGCCTAGATGGACGAAATCACTGGTTAATGTGGAAGTGATAATATCTTGGCTTTGGATCAGCTGAAGCCTTCGTAGTGTATTAGTCTGTGTAAACTGGAAAAATCTCCTCTTTTGCTGGCTTGGCCGCTTCGGAATTAACTGTCAGTGTTCTGGTGAGTCAGCAGCTTCTGCTTTCCCTTGGAGTCCTTTTTTGCTTTCTTACTTTGCTTAGCTGAAAATTTCTATTGGGTAATTAAGGAAAATGAAAAATTGTAAGGACTTAAGAATTGAGAGGCAGTTTTCAAGGATTAAAATGGAAGGAGAGAGAAAAAATTTTACCGCTTTTAGGATGTACTGTAAATTTTTTAAGGAGGCTTTAAAAAAATGTAACATATAATATGTTGGTTAATCTATAGACCAGTTGTGTGGTTCATATAATCAAGAAATATTAGGCCTTAAAGCTGAATATGAAGAGTTTACTTACATTACACTGCTGCTGTTGCTTCTCTGGAAATGGATTATGGATGCACCAGTTCTACCACAGATTTGTCTCCCCTCCCCGCCCTCAGCGCACTGTTGGTTCCTTAGACCAGTGGTGCAGCATCCACTGACGAGCCCAGCTGTTCCCACAGCCATTGCCATGGCTTTGGCCAAAGGAGGGGCACTGCTGCCCGTGCAGAACACAGCCCTTGTACCAGGGACGAGTTTTCCCTCCCTCAGGTTGCTGTGAAAACACATCCTTGCCAGAATGTAGGTTTGCTGCCCTGCATTGCCGACAGCGGGGTGTGGGGCTGGGTGGCTCCCATTCGCCGGGGCAGTGGTTCTGTGGGCAGGGCTCCCTGCTCTGCACAGCAATCCACCGTGCAGGGGCATGTCCATCACACTCCTTCTCAGCTGCCCAGAACTTACAGCTCAGCAGCCGCCAGTTTTTAAAATGGGAAAGCTTCCTAATTTGTACCATTTCACCTTTCTGTGTTGATTACTAATCAAAAGCAGTTCTTAAACATGTCGATGTTGTTACTAGTGGATGTATGGTAGATGGATTTAAGCTTCTCTGATAATTACTACACAATTTTAAACAATATATATTTAAAATAAGCATCTACAATAAATGTGTTGAGCCATATTAACCTGCCGATGGGATCTGTGAAAAAAGTAATGGCCTCATTTTTTTCTCATTAATTTCTTTACTTTTTTTTTCTTTTTTTTTTTTTTTTTTGTGAAGCGGCTATAAGTGGCATAACTGTATTTAAAATTAACAAATTAGGTGTAGGGTGTTTTTTTTATACTTCTAACATAGCATGTGGTGTTGACGTATTACTGTAGACCAAGTTTGTCTTCCACACCAAGATGCGAGGAAATTGTGATTTGTTCTCTCCACCACAACTGAATTATACACTTCTGTCATTTTGAAACACTGCAGTTTACCATGGGACACAGTGTACATATTTCTTGCCATAATGGTAAATGATTGATATATTTAAGGATTAATAAATTTGTGATTTCTGCTGACATCGTGCTTGTGTTTTAATTTCCCAAGTAATTGTGATCTTCGTGCTGGAGAACCTGCAGTGTGTGCTTGAATTAAGATATTGGGGACTCAGATGCAATGTCTTAGAATTTTCAGTTTGGAAATAGGAGTATTTGATTTTGTGCTTTGTCTTTGGGTCAGTTCTGAAGTGCCTTTCCTGAGGGCCCACCTGTACACAGCTCATGCTCAACTTTGTTGATGGACTTTGCACATAACCTTGTACTCGTAGGTCCCTATTTAGAAATGTTCTGGTACTTTGCGTGTTTCTGTAGCTGCCTTGCAGTGTTTCATATACATGCTCAGCCTGTAACACAAGAGTCTCTAAGAGCAGTTATTGTATGTTAAATAACACCATAAAATATATATGGTAGTGCATTAATGTCCATAAATAATTAGCATTTAAAATAATGTACCAGTTAAAAGCTTTTATATGTGTCTGTAGTGATTTTAGGCTTTCTTAAACCCTGTTGAGCAGCAACTGAGAACAGTCTTTTATACCAGCAGAGCAGGACGGAGCAGAGGAGACGACCCACAGCCTTCCCGGGGCAGGGTACACAGAGCTGGATGGCTGCAAGGCCAGGGCAGCGTAGCTGGAGCAGCGGCATCGGTGAGGGACACAGAGCCAGAGCCTGGGTTGGTCACAGCTTCACTGCTTCTTTCTGGGTGGCATTTTGCAAACAAAAAAGAAAATTACTCTGGAGAAAGCTCAGGGGGTTGGAATTTTTCAGTAAACCCCAGGAGAAGCAAAAGCGGTTTAGTCTGTTGGGAAGTTTTAAGTTTTGTCATGTCACTACTTCGTTTGCTCATTTTTTCCAGTAAGTGCTATCCCAGAAATCAGTTTGATTTCCATGTTCAGAGTGCTCCTGCAGAAAGCTGTTTGACAGCAGTGGAATTGCTACTGATTTCAAGTATGCAGAGAAGAGAGATCAGTGAGTGAAGCAAACTGTTGAGCAGGGGGATGGGAGAATATATTTCCTAAATACCAGGTTGAAGATTTGGGAGAGGGCCAGGGTTTGGGGATTTTTTTAATGGTTATGGGTGTCCTTTTATAGCATAAATATTTTAATCTGCTGCCTCCTGGTGGCTTTTGTGATGCTGTTTTCTATTTAGGAATGCACAGGAAGATGCTGTTTGTTCTGAGCAGGAAGGAACCCAGTGCTTTCAGGCATTCACTTTTTAATGTGAATAAGGAACATAGAACATTTGAGAGCCTGGAAATTACCATTTCCTGGGTTGTGAATATACCCTATACACATACCTAGTCCTCTTTTATAAAAAAGGGCTCCCAGGACACAGATAAGAGAAGCAACATCTCTTAGAGTTGTGTATTAAATCCAGAGTTCATTGTGTCAAAGATTAACTTTGCTGTTTCTTCAGTGAGTTATTAATCTTTGGCAATTTATTGTCTCCTTGGGCTGTGTGCTCACAGAAAACAGAATTACTTAGCTCTTCTCAGAGCTTTTCTTTCTTTCTTTCTTAAATTTGTACAGTCATACTTTATATATTACCCATCTTGAGAAAATACCATTATTCCAAAAATGAACTGTGTTAGTCAAAGAATTGATCCAAATTGCTTCAGGATTTTCAGCTTCTTTTTCGTAACAGATAATTAGTGAAATACAGACAGATGTGGGTGAATGAGAGTCCAGTGCTGCGAAGAGCAACTGCTGAAGCCCTGTTTCCTTCAGGAAAATAGAAGTATAGGGAGGTTCTCATACCCACAAAAGGGGAGCCTATGTAGGCCTCACATGAAAGGAAGCCTACACAGAGCAGACCACAAGCCTTTCCTTTCTTCTGTCTTGCACAGAGACCTGTGAGTGAGCAGGACAAGTTGCAGGATCTGCTTCCAAGGCAGCATGCTTGTGGAAAGAGGAGGAGACAGCAGTCCTGCTCACATGCTGCACAACTGCAGGCAGTAAGTTTGGGAAAGAGGAGAACATGTAATCACAGAATGTGAGGGGAGGAGAATCAATATAAAAAAGAGAAGCTGATAGAAACCAGGGTTTGCAAGGGGAAGAGGCAGAGCAGTATTTCTGTGTTGCAGAAATGTCACATTCTTTAAAGCTTTTGCCAGAACTCAGCTGTGGGGCTGGACCATCTTAAGAATTAAGTTGAAATTTGGCCCATAGAACCTTTTTTCTCATAATGACCGCTAAGGAGTTAATGAAGTTAAATAGCCGGAATGTGGCAAGTGGTTGGGACAGGGTTGGTTCCTTAAAATAGCAAAGGCTGGGGCCTTGGTCATACAGTTACTCACTCTGGTATTCCCTGAAGTCAGACCACGATGCAAAGATGCTGTCTCATGTCAGGGGCAGGAGTAACAGCAGTGCCTGCCACCAGGTTTCCTCTTGCTGTCAGGTAATTCCCAGTGTCCAGCAAGCTGCTGTGGGAGGAGGGGGAACTATTGGTACACAGCCCACTGCATTGAGAGACAATTCATGGCAAAGGGAACAGCCTGGACAGGGAAGGAGGAGGCCACTCCGCTCTTTGACCACTCCTTTTCCCACCCTTCCCAGGCATTTGGTGCTGGCTCTGAGGGATAACAGCTGCCCGGGGCGAGGTGGTGACACTTACAGGGCCTTAAGTAGCACACGTAGTCAAGGGACTGTGTCAGCAACAACCGGTCTGACAGCAGAGGTAAGAGCCAGTTTGTGAGCCAGGAAGCTCAGTCTGTAAACAGAGTTATTGCTCAACACTGGTGCCTAAACAGAAGCCAAACCCTCCGTAAGGCAGGAGGAGAAAGTACCACCAAGCACATCTGTCTTGTCAGAGCAAGACATCAACTTAATTAAACATCACATCAACCTGCTGCCGTGTCCTGTGCACTGGAGAGGGGGTAAGTACCAGAGAAGAAGCAAGAGTTTGGCTTCACTCACTTTGTTAAGGTCCTCAGAAAAACCCAGGCACCTGAACACCTACTCCCTAACTGAAGTGGTGGTCTCTGGGGATTTTTTCTCAACAGAACTATGAAGACAGTAAAGCACAGAAGCTGGGCTATGCCAAAACTTGCCTGTGTTTTTTCACTGGAGCATATCTGATCAGAGAGAGCTGTAATTCAAAGTCTAATCTTACTGAAAAGTTACTCTAAACAGGATTTTGAGTACAGCAGAGTACATAGCATATGTAGAAGAGGGATTGGTAGCATGCCCAGCCTTCTGTTTGCAGGTTCTTTCTCTGATCCTTTGGTTGGCCCTGGGCTGCCTGGAGGGTATGGTATATATCTGTGCACTTCTGACTGATGAGGCAATTCCCATTTCCATGCCATCATTGCTCTCCTTCGTATTGTTAATGTTCACACCATCTCTAAACCCTGGAGAACCGTGAGTTCAAGGGTTCTGTGAAAGGGAACCAAACTGCCCTTCAGTTAAAGACTTAAATACACTCTATGTATGTATTCTGAAGAACCTGGGAATATTAACTGCTCTGCAGCATCTGAGAGGAGCCAGGTGTTAGCACCAAAGCACTGCATATAAATGGGTGTTTTCTGTGTGATAGAGGCAGACACAGCAGCAGCAGGCTGATCTCATGGCCTGGATGGAGAACACTGGCAGGGGTCAGGGAGACGTGCTTAGGGGTTTTACTCTTTTTCAGTCAGGCCAGGAATCTTGAGTGTGTCCCTCGTGCAAGGCTGGTGCCATAACCACTGAGTGAATATCTGAGACAATTTTTCTCCATTTTTCCACTGAAAAATAAGTAGGAAAATATCTCATATGTGTTTCAATATGGTTTTAAACAATTTGTCAAAACCTGCCCAGTGACAAGAGCAGAAAGGATCCCTTTCCCTGGGCATCTGTCAAGTGAAGGTGCCACAAAGGTTACGAAGTGATGCTGAGAACTAATTTACAGGAGGGCAAGAAACAGTGCAAGTCACTTTACTTAAACTGGTGGATATGTTTGATGGTTTCAGTATGTGAGCAGGTACAAATAACTAAGGCTGGAAAGGCCTCAGTGCTTTTCTGATCCCCTCTTTGCAGTGGGTTTCCAGGAGGTGCTTTCTAAGTGTTCATTCTCCTCTGTAGCTGAATGGGAATCTCGGTGTTTGAGTCTCTCCATATTCACACCTTTCCATAAACAGCTTCCCAGTTCAGGCCAGTTTTTCACACATGACAAGGCAGAGCTACTTTACATCCCACAAGTCTGAGGCTGCCTGCCAGAAGGATTAGAGGGGTGTGTTTGAGGGAGTGCAAGAGCCAGGGGATGAGGAGGCCTCAGCGGCTCACACTGCTCATCTCTGAGGAGGAGTGGCTGGCACGAAGATCCAAACATTCTGATGGTGAGAGGAGAAAGCAGGCTGAGATTTCTCTGCTGTTAGAGCCTCTCTGCTGCTCCCTGCCCCTCCACTCAAGACTCGCCTCTTCCCTGCACTACTTGTTCCTTGCCTTCCTCCCCTTCCCAGACCTCCTCTGCCTCCCCTGCAAGGAACCCTGGGGTTCTCATCACATGCCATTTATCCTGTTAAAAGCAGTGACAACATGTGCCGCTCCTCAAAATGAATGATTTACTTCTGGGTCTGAAACTCTACTCCCTCCATCCTCATTTTTTTCCACTTAGCTGACATGTCCCCCTTTTAGGTGGAACCCGCTCCTGGGGCACAGCCAGCAGCAGGAACAATAGGCAGCATTACTGGGAGTATTGCCCTGGTGTTTGCGAGGCTTCTAAAAGCATTAGCTAATTAATCCTCACTAGGTCACTGGCAGTGGACATCACTTACCTGGTTTTAGGCCTGAAAAGCTGGCAGGGTGGGTTTTGCCCGAGGCCGCAAAGTTGATGGGTAACAGGGAAACCCTAGTGCAGGGGTGTTTCATTCCATGAGTGACAGTGATTACAGTCTGTGGGTGAAGGATTTATGACCAGAAGTAGAAGGAGAGCTGAGAGCGCCTCATGCTCGCTCACTGCCCGGCCCATAGCACAGCACAGTTTGTGGCACTTGCTCACATTCCAAGTCCTCCTCACAGGAACCTTTCTGCTTCCCAAGCCAGTGGGGAAGAGTTGGGGTCCCAAGTGAGTTCCCTCTGAAAAGCCAGTTTCACATCCATCCAGGCACCCAGAACTCTGCAGCAGTTCCCAGATCTGAGAAAAGCCACATCACAGCATTCCAAAGGCATGTACCACTGTCCTCTGGTCACACTGGTTAATCATATTAGCCAAACCAAACTTCCTGCCAGCATCTGTCAGCAGTTCAAAGGCAACACAGCTGTAAAACATTAGCACTGTCTTGTCTTGGTACATCCACAAGAGAACACCACCAAAAGCCCTTCCCAGAAAACTCCAAACCCAAAGTTATTAGAGTTTTTGGTTTTGTGTTTTTTGGTGTTTTTTTTTCTTTTTTTTTGCCACTGATACTGACCTACAAGAGCAAAAAGAACCTGATCTGATATTTAGATGCCAGATGAATCTTTCTTTTTGGCCGTTAGACAAATGGAGTAGATTTGAGATGATGATGATGATCAATGGAGAAGATGTAATTAGAAGGCTTTGGTTTTGCAGTGACTTGGTTAAAATGTAATGCTGCAGAGCACAGTCTGAAGCATAACAGAAGGTTCTGTTGCATATTTTTCGTAGGTCCCTTTTTTCAAGCTGAGGTCTGACAAAGGATTAACAGCAGTTTAATGATCAGCCCAAGATAGCTCCACTGCCTGTACTAGGAGATGATACCAGATTTTCTGGGTCCTACTCCAGGTCCCTGAATGCAAAGAAATCAATACTGTTGATAGATCACAGAATGGTTTGGGTTGGAAGGGACCTCAAAGATCATCTTGTTCCACCCCCTGCAATGGGCAGGGACACCTTCCCCTAGCCCAGGTTGCTCCAAGCCCCATCCAGCCTGGCCTTGGGCACTTCCAGGGATAGGGCAGCCACAGCTTCTCTATCCAGTCTGTTCCCATGTCATTGCTGTGACATTCTGTCACCTGGCCATGGCTACAAAGATGCAGCTCTGTTCTGTGGGCTGAAAACACTTGAGGCAGTCCAGAGGCTAATACAGGAGAGGTGACCACTCAGGTGACTGGTGTCCTCAGCCTGTAGTCAAGTGTGATGATGAAAAAGGGGAGTCAGGGATACTCAAAATTCTTCACCCTTTCATTAGCATCTGCTTGCAGAGCTCAGTGCTGGGTTTTTATTGCCTTTCAGAACAATGGGCTTGGATAACAGAGTTTAGGTACATTCTTATTCTCAACAGAAAGTTCCCTCCACTTGCTACACTTTCTTCCTTCTTCCAGGAGGCAGGATTTACATACACAAGACATGAAATAAATCTCTTCAGTTTACAACTTCCATCTCATTTGGGGTAACTGGTGCCTTTGTGGGAGCTATGGAAAAAAACAAGGCCTATGTTTTTCCTGCTCCTTCAAGAAAATTAAAAGATACAAATGGGATGTAAACTGAACCAAGTTTGGATTTACAGCACAGAGCTTCTTAGGCCCTAAGTGCCTTTGAGATAATTCATAGTTTGTGATGGCCACAGCACAGCTTGTAGGGCTGCAGTGAAGTCATTTGAGCTGCACACAGATGGATTTGACCAGAACTGCTTGTTTGTGTCAGATAATGCGGACTTTCTGTTACAGTCTGTGGCAAGAGTCTGATTTGATCAGCTGGCCCATCCCCACATGGAAATAACCCCACAAGAGGCATTTGTTATTTCTGCAGCCTTTTATTGGAGTACCTACTTTTTATTGTTGTCAGCAGTGATTATGATGGTGAAAAATTTGAGCACAACCTAGATAAATGAATGCATAGTTTTGTCTATGATAAATGCATAGTTTTATCTATAACATCCCTTTTGCCTCACTGCTGCCAGCCAGTCTGTCTCCCCTCAGCAGTCAGCATAGGTCAGGTGAGTGAGGAATGAGATGCTTTTAATTCATAACTCAGGATAACATTTGAGAAGTTTCAGGAATGCTTCTTACAGATGAGCTGCAACTTCTCATAGGAGCTTGGTTTCAGGGAACGAAGCAGTGGTTAGGAAGAGAGAAAATGGAAGCGTGAGGGAGAGAAGTATTGCGTTCACATCTTCCATTTCCTCTTTAGACTGTAATTTTCCCTTTCTCCTTTGCAGTCAAATAATAAAGTGTGAGTTCAGTGGCAGGTGACAGTGTAGAGATGATACAGGCACAGCATAGGTTTTCTCATCCCCTTCTGCTACACATATCTTCTTTGAGCTGCACTTAGTCATGTGAGCTATCATAGATCCTGAGGAACAGAGGAAAGCAGAATAACACAAGCAGTTTATAGACATTGTAAATAAAAGGAACTCAGCTTTCATTTTGAAAAAGAAGGCCATTTTCAGAAACATGGAATGAGCCTAAAAGTATTTCTAGTGAAAGTATAAGACTGATTCTCTGTGTTGGTGTGAAAGTCTGACCATTTTTCTTGCTCATGTGTCCTAAAAATACCAGCTGGTGGTAAAAGATTTCTTTTGGTGATGTTGTTCAGCCCTATTCCTAATTCAAGGGCCTGTGGCAGACCAAGGGACCACACATCCTCACTGACAACTGTGTTCAACACCATTTCAGAGACCATCCTCCACCCAGCAGACAACTGAAGTGGTAACCTGGGGCTGAAGCAGGTTACCTCTGACAGACACAGGGAGGAGCACTTTTGTTTTGGAGCCCACCCAAAACTGCCCAAGGGAATTTTGAGCATTAACATCTCTATAGACCGCGTTGGTGGTTTCAGTGGCTTCTACAAAGAGGATTTTTTAATGTCACTCTGCCAACACCTCGAGGTGTGCACAGAATACATGGTGTGCTGACCACTGGCAACCTACAGTCCCCCAGTGAGGGGCGGCCCAGCTGTGGCAGCATCAGACCATGACACGTAAGTACAGTGCTCCTGTAACCCATGGAACAGGCAGCTTAGGGGGTGCTGAATGTGAGTGGTATAAAAGCTGAGTACAGGCTTAGTACAGTCACACACTTGGACTTTGATGCACTTCCTGGTACTAATTTGGGGCTGTAATCAATGGCTTGAACTGAGAAGGAACTCTGCTGAGTCTAATTCAAGCCTGATAGCAAAAGAATGCTGAAGGTGCTCGTAGACATGAGCTAGGAGCTTAACATTTGTAAGGGATTTAGAGGTCCTGTTGCCATCAAACCGGATCTGGATTCCCACACTCAGTTTTACCCATCTCCTCCTCTGTATTTCAACTTCCCACAGGATTGGGTGTTCTGCTGTTTCTGCAATGTATTTATTTGTTAGTGTTGTCCCCGGAAGGGGCTTTCTCTTTCATGCTGAAACACTGTCCAGGAGAGCAGCCAGAGAACATGGTCACTGTTCAAAATTCAAGTGACTTAATGTCCAGAATCTGCAATGGCTTTTCTGGTGCCTTTGAATTGTCAGGCAAGACCATAAATGCCAGCCTCTAAAAAGTGTAATTCAGAGCCTCTGGTGCAAAGACCTCAGAGAAATGGCAATTTTTTCAGCAGTTTGGAGTAAATGCACAAAACCTGCTCTATGCTGTTCAGTCGTGACACTCAGATAATAAAACAAGCGGGCCAGGGAAATTTAGAGCAGAAGCAAAGCCCTCTAGGCAACAATGTAATATAATACAGAAAAGATATAACTCAATTGGAAATAGCCAGCTGGCACTAATGGCTCATTCGTTTAGACTCATATTTCTGGGCTGTCTGGCTTTTGGTGAGGTGGGAGCACAGAAAATCAGGCCTGCCTGCCAGTGGCTATCAATAAAAGCACTGTTAAATGGAGCCATGGCTCTGCAAACCTCCCTGATAATGGAAATGGTTTGAGGAAGCTGCCAAGGACCTGAGCTTTGTCTTTTCAGGTGTCTGACTGTTTCCTAAAACTGTGTCTCATAAGGCAGTGTTGATGAGGGGGGAACAGACACATCCCACACGTGGCCAAGGTGCAGAGCTCTACTGGGCACGTAAGGGAGGCCTTAGCTGTGGCTGGGCTACACCAACAAAACCCGCTTCGGAGGAGAACAGGAGACCTGCTGTGCAACACAGCTTGACATTTAACCTCCATACAGCTGTTACTGCACTGCTGTTGGTTGTAATTACTTCATAAAGAACCACGGACTCACAGGATTTCAGATTGGAAGGGCCCTTGAAGACCATCTGGTTCCAAGGCCCTGCCATGGGCAAGGACACCGTCCACTAGCCCAGGTTGCTGCAAGCCCTGTCCAGCCTGGCCTGGAACACTTACAGGGATAGGGCAGCCACAGCTGCTCCATGCCAGGGCCTCACCACCCTCACAGGGAGGAATTTCTTCCCAATATCCCAATTAACCCTGCCCTCTGGCAGTTTGAGGCTGTTCTCCCTTGTCTAGTCACACCATGCCCCTGTAACAAGTCCCTCTCTGGCTCTCCTCTACCTCCCTTAGCTGCAGTTTCTCCACACATGCACGTGTGTGTACATATATATATTTGTGTGTATGTGCATGTTCATTTGGCAGGGTTTTTTCCTCATTTTGTCAGTCATTCTTTTACCTTTTCAAAGAGCAAATATAACAACACCTGGTGGTGATTTGAGTTGGCTCTTTAAAGATTGATTCAGTCCTTCCCTGATTTTGGGAATTGCCTGCACCTGGGAGAGGGAGGGCTGGGTAAGGTGCCAGGTGACTCCCATTCCCTATCAGGAGAGGGGCGGGGCGAGCATGAAGGGGGGCCTGAGGAAGGAGAGGGTCACACGTCCTCTGCTCCTCAGAATAAAACCTGCAGTGAGCAGAGATGAAATCTTTTGGAATTCTTGGTACAAGTTGGACTGCTTCAGCCTTAGACTGTCCTGGGAGCTGTCTACAAACTGTGAGTGCTCTCCTTTTGGCCTTGTTGTATACTGTGGCGATGTGGTAGGACTGGGAGGGGAGGAGGCTGACAGAAGTAAGTAAAAACTGTGGATGTGTTTTTAAGAGTTGTTTTGTTGATGTGAGTTTCTGGTAGGAAAGCAGTGGTGTGACCCTGCTTTAACAGGTTACTCTGGTGTAAGAACTTGCATAAAAGTCACTTTTGTGGCCCTGGTGTGTGTGCATGGCCTTAAATCTTACACAGTCAAGAAAAGCATTTGGAAGCATTCCACTAGCCAGTGCTGTTTATTTTATCTCTTGTGCTTTGCGGAGGAGGCTTTAATTTTAAAAGCTGTCTATTAAATACAGAAAATGGAGTATCAGTCTGCTAGGCAAGCTTCCTCCTGTGCTAGCACACAGCTGCTCTTCAGATTCAGCTGGAGCATGTGGAGCTTGGTTAAGTGATGTGTGTCATTTTTGGAGGGAGCTTTTAGCTCTGTGCAAGTCACAGTGTGAGGGTATGTAGTTAAATGTGCTCGTTTATTTTCCATGACTTGGAGTTAAATGCCTTTTTGGGACTAATGTGCTGCTGCTCATATTCCTTATTTATGAAAATGTTGTTTATAAGGGTGACTGGTTTGGTGTTACTGAGAACTGCCCTGGATATGCACCACAGCTTGGGCTGTTCAGTGTGCTCAGAATTACCCACACCTTGATTAAACTAATGGGACTGGTGGGTTTCTGTGGTTCTTAAAAGGTGCTGATTGCAGTAGGTGCTCAGGCAGCTGAAAGAAATTATCCAATGCCCTGACTGCTACTGATTATTTCCACCTGTTCCTGATCAATCTGGTCAGACTAGGGGAGGAACAAGAGTGTGCAAGTCTTGGTTTGTTATGAGGCTATATGGGTGAATATTGGTGTACTCCTTTGATGGCAAATAACTTCCTGCCTTATTTTTTCACGGATTGATAAATGCTGAAATAATTAACTGTATTGAGATGATTTTAAAGTTGTGTGCTGATTATGAGATGTTCACTTGAAGTATTTCTTTACTGGCAATGGTATCTTTGTCACTTATTCTGGCACCACTGGGATGAGGTGGGGCCACAGTTCAGCTTTGGCTATAACAACAAAATGATCTGAGTGTCTTACTGGTTTTCTCAGATGTGCATGTGGCTGCGATGTATTTATGTGGATTTCATTGTTTGAACAAAGAATTGCTTGTGCAAATACACTTGATATGCTCTTTAGTGCCCTGTCAAAGCCTATGTGCATGAAGCAGGTGAACTCTGTTGTGGTTTTCACCATGAAAGGCTGTAGAAGTCATGTTTCTCCCTCCTTCCATCCAAGCAAAACTTGGTATGGTTTTAGGTGTGTTGGCCTAATTTCAGCCTTGTAACTAAGGCTTGCAACCTATGAATTAGAAAACAAAGATGGAAAATTATTTGTCAAAACTGGATGTTAACCTGTCACTCTGGAGTTTTGGGAATGGGGGAGAAGCGTCATTTTACTTGAGTATGTGCTTATCAGAGATAAATGTTTCACTTCAATGTGATTTTTCTCTGTGAAAATGGCTTGTGGATGAATGTTGTCTCGGAAATCACTTAAGGATTCAGGAGGGCAATGCTCAATGCTTGGAGCTTAACAACAATTTTGCAGTGGTTTTGCTTTACTGTGGGCTTAAAGAAACTCCTCTCTGCCAGGTGTAGGTGAACCTTTCTGGTTGGGCTTCAAAGGCAGGCACATCCTTTCACCTATGGGGAGGGGAAAGTGAAATGGTGGTTTGCATCCCTCCCCTCTTCTGTTGCATTTTCAAATGCTTTGTTTGCTGCGTCTTTAAATACCAACTGAATAAAATATGGAACTTGTCTGTAGTTGTGTTTGGTTACTCTAGTTAACCTATTCTGATGTTGTTGTAACACACACTCAGTTTAGAATCACAAAAGATTTTCAGTACAGGGATATTAGGAAGTGGCTGTAACTCCTGTTCTCCAGTGTGGTTAGTAAAACACTGAACTGTTCAACTGCAGCGCTTTTAATTTGTTATAAAAACCCTCTGAAGGCTCAGGTTGGACCCAGGGGGCTTAGGCTGTGTCTGCTGTTCTGAGAATCAGGTCCAGGGAAGCACTCTGAGTGTCAATAAATACGCAAGTGCTTTAGTTCAAAATTTGGAATACTGGGAAGTTCTGTGCTGATACTAAACTGACTGCAAAAACCTTGTGGGCCTTGGGAGGTGTTCCTCCATGAGACACTGGTGATTTGCTGCACTCTGGTGGCTGTTGGGTAGGAGCCTTGTGCAGGCTCAGCTGTTCTCGCAGAGAGCAGTGGTTGTTTCTGCCGCACCTCAGAAAGGTCCAACCAACTCTTTTAAGTTTCCTTTTAGTTGCCCTCATTTTTGTTTTCTGTTTAAATTAGACTGCTGAGTGGGAGGCTGGGACTGATCCCCCTTCTTCACCTTATTCCAAGAGTAGTCTGTTCAGTGTCTTGAATTCATGTACTTCTCTAGATCTGTTGTCTTTTCCCTTGATATTGTCCATCTCAGCACTAAGCCAGGATCCTGTAGAGATAGAAGTACTGAGAGCAACCTGTGTTGTGTCCCCGGGACGAATGGCTGGTAGATGATGTTACTGCACTGTCAGCAAATCACTGACTGAAGCCAGAGGGGCTCTGCACTCAGAGCACTTGTTTCTGTAACACTTTAAAATGTGCCTTGGAAAGGCTGTCTCTGAAATGACACTTCTCCCTTGTAATCTCCGAAATGTTGGCTAAGAGTGAAGTCAGTGATATAGTTGAGATTTTTCTTTGGGGGTTTATAGACTGGGGAGTGTCACAGGCAGAATGGGAGCTTCAGACCAAGTTCCATGGAGAAGCTCCTGTTGAATCATGAGGTGCAGAAGGATGTCCTGGCATTCTGAACTTTCCAGAAAGGGGTCTGGGTGTGGCTGGATCTCAGTTTAGCCTGATTTGGGATTATACAGGTGCAGCTGAACCCTTAGGCAACTTTGTCCTGCAGGATTAAGGATGGCAAACCAAATAAAGGAATTGTTTTAGTAATACCAATATACTTAAGTAATGATCATGGTGGTTCAACTGAAACACTTTAATCAGAATTATTTACTACCTAGTATGGAGAGCTGGAAAACTGCTAGTGTGTGCCCTATTTTTCAGGGAATATTGAACCAATGACATTAGTGCTCGCAAACTCAATTATTAAGTAGAGATTGATGTTGCTCATCCTTTCCAACAACCATGGGACAATCTTTTTCTGATCTTGATGGGAGACACCACTCCAGGGAGGAATCTCCACACACAGTCCAGGAAGGGTTATGTCAGAAGATCCGGCTGTTCAAAAATGGGACTGGACTTCAGTTGTATGAAAAGACTGTCAGCTGTGTGTCAAGGCCAGTGGTGTCAGCTCAGCAAATTTAGATAACTTAGCAGTTTTGTGACTTGTTTGTTCTTTTATTACCTCTGCTACATTATCTCGCTGGGGGAGTGCTTAACTTTGGGACTGAGTCAGTCTGGTTTCAGCTTTCTTAAACCCCCAAAGTAGCGTGACACTCTTCTTTTGTCACCACTGACAGCTTTGCAAGGTAGGGGGGTTGTCAGAGCTGTTTTACCCCCACTCCACGCGGAGCATCCTACTATAGAATGACTCGTCTTACTGGCATTACTCCAGAGTCTTAAAGAATTTTCCTTGTACCTACCTTGCTTTACCTTGATGTTCTCCAGCTCAGAGTTAAGCCAGCATGCTGGCAGGACTGGGAGCAGCCTGTCTGACATGCGCCTGGGGTGAGTGGCTTGAAGGTTATTTCACTGCCTTGCTAGCAAGTCACAGACCAAAGCCAGAGGGGCTGTGCAGTTCTAGCACTGGTTTTGATGTGCCTTAAAACAGGATGGGCTGTCTCCAATGTTTTCCCAGGTCCTCTCCCTGGCTTAGGTTAATGTTGAAGCCAGTGATGTAATGGGGATTTTGTTTTGGGGTTCATCAAGGGGGAGGGTGTCACAAGCAAAACAGGAGCTCCAGACAGACTTGCAGCACTGCTCGAGCCTTTCATAGCCACTGGTGGTACATTTAATCCTATTACTCTGACAGCTGCTATGGAGTCTTTTTCACACAGGAACACAGAGCTGAAACTGTAGCATTGCAAAGAGGAAGGTAATACTCATGGGCAGCCACCTGCTGAAACATGAAGAGCCGAAAGGGAACACCAGTTACTGAATTGGATTGAGACATTTCTGTGTTTATTTGGGCTTTTTAAATTAAGCTTCAGTTTAATTATAGGGCAGTGAGGTGACAGGTGAGCTCAGTTTTAGCCTTGAGCTGAGCAACAGCAATGTTGGGCCTCCAGTGATGACCACTGGATTTAGTATACAAAGCTGGTGTCAGGTTCATTCAAAACAGCTCAAGTCTCAGCAAAAAAGAAGTTGAGTTGATGGTGTGGATCTGAAGAGTGGGGGAAGAGGAGGGAGTTGATTGTTGAAATAAGTGGGTGCCCTCATTAGACATTGAGAGACCTGGAAATGTCATGTTTGCTCAGTGGACAAAAGGGTCCAGGGCTGTGATGGTGAGAGGGGGTTTCCTGTTTAGGGATGGTTGTGTGGCTGCCTGTCCTTGTTTGGGGTTATTAACAAGCTCAAGAATTGAGTTCTGGGTTCAGTCCTGGGTCTAACAACCTTCCAGTATGCAGGTGGGAGGAGTGTTTTCCTCGTATCCTTACAGTGCATCAGGAATAGGTTCTCTCACGGCTTACCTTATTCCCTTTACTTGTACACACCTAATTAAAGCAACCTATGCCTGAGGGACTCCTGGGTATTTAATTGCTCTCCTGGTATTCAGAGACAGGAAGCAGTCCTGGCAGGGAAAGCCAGAATGGACTGCCCCATGGCTGCTACCACTGCTGGGAAGAGGGACAGGCCCTGGAAGACAAACCAGCTCTGTGCAGGGCAGTGAAAAGGTGGCAAAGACTGAGGAGACAGCTCCTCTTTGTGGCACTGGGGCTGCACTGATGAAAATTGCCACCAGTGAGGTCTTACCAGGTTATTTTGAGTCCTGACAACCCTTGAACGGGCTGTTCTGAGATGCTGCTTCTTAGGCAAGAGCTTGCAGGGATTGCGGAGTTCATAGCTGGGACAAGGTCCAGGTGGAGCTGTTTGTGCCTTTTTTACTCAGGAAAATATATTAAATTGGGAAGTTGCCCACTATCAAAGGCCAGAAGGTATAGGCTGTGGTGTATGGAGTACAGAATTCAGACATGGCCCATGTGTGGGATGAGCTGTCAGATGGAAATTCAGTGTGTGTGTCTTGTGCCCCACTTCATTCTGTGTGGGGAGTCCACATGTTGTAGGCAGCACGGTTCAGGGAGGACCTGACAGGATGCTCCACCAGCTGTGGAATGTTAAGTAACTGCACAGATGTCTAGAATGAGACACTGGAGAGGTTCCCCCCATTAGGGATAATGACTGAAGGACACAACTCCCACAGCTGGCGCCTGGCTCCCTTTGGTGGCTGTTGCTGCCTGGATCCTCAGAGGTGGTTACACGTTGCTGAACAGCTCTGCTGGTCATACACCCCAGCTGTCCTGCAGGCTTAGCTGGGCAAGAGAGGCAGGAGGCAGCAGAATCTCTGGTGATAAAACTCATTTTTGAGCTGCTTTACAGTCAGAGTGAAAAAAGCTTGATATAACTTGTTTTATAAATGCCCTCTGTTTTAGAACCAGTTGGTATTTATTTATATGCAGAAAGAGTGTTTGGTTTTTCAAGGTGGAAGGCAAGAGTGACTTTAGTACACCTGAATTGTTGCTGCCACTTACTAGGTCATTAAAAACACAAAGTTAGTCCCTGGATTTAATTACTTGTTTGCAAAAAAAATACGACTCACTTCAGATAAGATGTTTAGGTATTTAGCAGAACTGACCAAGTCTTCCAGAACAGTGTTTGTATCTGGGAGTGATGATGAGGCTCAAACCGGTCAGGCTGGGATTTAAAAACATGTTCCAAACAGTAGTAGCCTTACCTGTAAGGTGTCCCAGTTCCCTGCTGGCCTCACACATTCCAGGACAACAGAATGCTGCATGGGAAGAGCAGGCATTGGGTTATTCCCTGTTACTCCTGTCTTACTTCCCAGTTGTCCTCAGGCCAGTGTGATGGTAGTGTGGTGCAGGGAGTGTTGTTTGCTGGGGGGGGGTTGAGTTGGATTTGTTGAGTGTTGGACTCTTTCCTGTACAGCTGTCTTGGATTGGAAAAAGGGTAAGAGAAAATAGTTGGTAGCTTTTGGTTTAAGGACTCACCTTGAGGTCTTGCTGTGTCTGTGATGAGTGAATGGTGGTTTGGTGCCACCTGTACCAGGCTCTGAGTTTATAGGGAGTAAACTTAAATTGGCACCATACTATATACTCTTCCCAATATTTTCTGTGCATGGTGTGAATATAAGACCTGAAAGAATTTCACCCTATATTTTTCTTCCCTATCTTTCTTTGGGTGAGAAACTGCTGGTAGTGGGCACTGGAAAAGGCATTGACTGTAGCAAACAGTGGGGTACGTTTGAAGGAAACTCTGCCATTTTATGCCCACTAAAATAACGAGAAAACAAGGCTAGATTACCCTTTAGAAATGAATACCAATAATTCTTAATAAAAATTTTATGTGACTTAGAACAGACTGACACCTATCAGTGGTGCTGCATGGCAGAATTAAATAGATCCTGAAGCTGGGTACAGAGGAGTTGTAATTCCCTCATCCTGCTGTAGCAGTAGTAGTAAAGCAAGTGATCCACCATTTCTACATTTAACACTTGTACATTTTTATTTAGTTAAATCAGCCATTGTACACATTGCAGCTATGTATTGTTAGTGTTGTATCTTTTTAGTTTTTAACTAATACATGCCCTCATAGATATATTCAATTAGTGTTATCACCATGGGAACAAGATGCTGATTCGTCAACTTAAAATTCACTTCTTCTCACAGTATTCAAGTTCTCTGATAACACAGCAAAAAATCAAAATAAGAGGTGATTAACCATTATGCTGTTACACAGAACATCATCTGCACCGCAAAGAACACAACAGAAATGCATTTCTTGAGAGCCCCATCCTCGAAGACCCTCCCACGCTGTCTCGGACAGTGAGGAAGCCACGATGTGCCATGGCATGTGCCATCGTAGGTCTCGTTCGGTTTGGCTGCCAAAACACTTTTTTCTTTAAGCTTTTTTTTTTTTCTTGCCTGCCCAAAAAGTGTCAGCACGGCACCTCAGGTGGTTCTGCCTGCAGGAAGCCAGAACTGCAGAGATGTTTCCATGCTTTTGGCATCATTACCTTAATGAGGAAGTGCCCTTGTTCTGAGCACTGAGTGAGTCGTTAAAAAAAACAAAGAACCCTATAACTGCAGAAGGCCAGATAAGCTCGGACAAAGGATTGCTCCTTGGTGAGAGGTTGGTTTTATTCTGGTGTCTACTATTAAAAAATTAATTAATAGCTGTTTAAAAACATTAAGTTAGTGTGTTTGTGTGTATGTGTGTGATGTTAAAACCCTACAGAGCTCCCTCCATTAAATATTAAGGTACAGAACACCCAAAACTTCAGATCCCTGTGTTCCCTTTTTGGAAAATAAAAGTGCAGACATGCTATTGTGGTTTTCAGAGGGTCAGTTTAGAAATATATATATTATATATAGTTACATAACAAAATATGAACAGAAACTGGCTGCTGAGGATCGTGAGCACTTGTTCTTTAAAAAACACTCGATTGGAAGGTAAAAACTGCTCGCTCAGTGCTAAGAGGGCGAAGAAGCTGACATGGTTCTAGGAGGGTTTGATTCTGACCTTGGAATGCCACATGCACAGATCAGCTAAGAGGCAATCTCGATAAAACACGGTGAATTAGTTATTCTCCCTGTATAGTGGGTAAGTCTTTTTCCCATAGTTATCTACAGTGCAGTGGCCAGCAGGAAGTACCACCAGTGGGTTGGTGAGGTTGCCTAAGCGGTGATGGAAATGGGAGACTACTGGAGTTGGAATTGTTTAATAGACTCTGCCCCAGGTCTGGATCTAACAGGCTGCAATACCGTAGGGGGGTGTGCCGTAGCTAGAGCTTGGAGCAACTCTGGTACCTAACAGGGTGTTATTTCTTGGATTTTTGTTCTGGAAATCTTTCAGTGGCTGTCAGAAGGTCTTAACAGTATTAATGGCCACAGGCATCTGTTATGCATGTGAACAGCTGAGTTTCCAGGTGCTTAGCCTGGCTCTTAGAGCCGTTAAACTACAAGAGCTCCCCAAACCATAGGTGTTAGGGCTCAGTAGCTCCACAGCACTTCCTCCTCAGTCAGTGTGTGCTTGCAGTCGACGGGGCGATGTCGAGCCATCGGTCGCCATTCCACAGCGTCGCTGCACAGTGGTAGCCACGGGCAGTGTGTTTCCTGCAGTCTTGTAAGTCCAAATACTCTGGCTATTTACAGTTTACATGTGCACTCTCTTGTACATAGTCACTGGAAGAGGCCTGTAGATGAAGGCGGTTCTAGGAGCGCAGGGACAGAGAGAAGCAGTGGTGCTGACAAGGAGGAGGTGCGGCGAGGGATCAGTCATCCTGCCTGAAGGATGCTATCTTTGGTCACAAATTAGCTTACAGGGTAAAAAAGAATGAAAACACAACATGGATCTTAGGGTGGGGAAGAACTGAATTCACTGCAGCTGCAGGAGGAGAAATAGCAGTGACTGGAGCAATGCTGTCGGTCATGACGTCAACCACCCGAGGAAAGGTGATGGCTGCGTATGGGACAGAGGGTGATGTGGAGCTACAGAGGGGCAGCAGCTTCTCACTTGGCCTCCTGTTTCCAGTCCTCTTGGCAGAAGTGCCGAAGAAGCTGCTGGAGGTCGTGCTGGAGGTCATCCCTGGGGAGTGCTTCTGGGGTGTCTTCCAGCTCTTCTATGTGAACATGTTTTCCACACCGATCCTTCATCACGGTCCTCTTCTGAGTGCTAGCTTTACTTAGTGTTGTCCTGCAACAAAACAAAGCAGAGGAGTGACTTAGAAAGCCCCCAGACCCTGAAGGTGTGAGACAACTGGCTTGTTCAACTCCAGTTTTCAGCTCCTAAGGAAGAGCTGGATGTGCTGGATGCACTGCACAGCAACATATTACCAGAACTTCATCAAATCAGCCCTGACAAAGGACTTGCTACATGTAGGTTAAAGCTCTGGGTAGGGATTCCTGGATCACCATGCTGCAAGACATGGACATGCAGAAAAGAACTGAGGTGAGAGATGAGCAGCATTCCCACAGCACTGGAACTTCAGTGCTCAGCTGATATACAGTGCCTGTATATCAGCACAGATGTGACAGTGTGGGGATGACTGGTAGTGCCAATAAAGGTCCTAATAGGTGTTTGTGCTACATATTCGTAGATTCTAATATAGCTGTATAATTTCTCACCCTTAAAGTCCCAGTGCAGAGCTATTAGAACCATTTTCTCAGGGTTTTTGCCACACTCTTGAAATTGTTTACCATTCTTTTCAAGGAAGATATTTTAGCCATGGCGTCTTGTTTGGGACACATTCAAAGAAGGACAGAGTAAGACATGATTGTAGTCAAAGCAGAAGGCCGAGAAACCCTGGCGAAGTGGCAAAGGAATGTGTGTATTATGATGTAAAGAAATCCGAGATCTTGAGACCTCAGACTCAATTCCAGGGAGCTATACCAAGGGGCAGACCCGAGGATGGTGCCAGGGGCAGACAATTTTCAGGTTGGAGGTATCTATTGGGTATGATAATTAACTAGTGTTACCAATTAGTAAGAAATTCCTGCCGTATCGTGCACCTGTGTATTTTGCCGCACCTCAAAGTGCTTTCAGTGACAGATCGCTTCATGTCATCTATGCTAATATTGTCTGGAAAGTTCTTTCCTTCCATTTTAGGCAACGTCCCCTTAACATAAGTTTTCCAAGTGAGTTATACCTGCCCAGTGCATAACACTTCTTCCCCTGACACTATGTTAGTAGTTTTCTTTAGTACTTTTGCAAGTCAAGCTGAATCCACTCATTTACTGTGAGTCTGTTAATTCTTTTCAAGCAATCCTTTTCTGATGTGCCAAGCCAAACCTTTTAATTATTGATCCATCTTCTTTCTTGATTTCTTTCTCTACTAAAACAGGCAGTTGGAGTTTCATGTGGTTACCTGTATAGCTCAAAGCCTCC
The DNA here is from genome assembly GCA_013399695.1 of Formicarius rufipectus. Taxonomy (NCBI): domain Eukaryota; kingdom Metazoa; phylum Chordata; class Aves; order Passeriformes; family Formicariidae; genus Formicarius; species Formicarius rufipectus. The sequence goes on along the minus strand of VXAU01004106.1, from coordinate 31,701 downwards.
AATGAAAACATAAACTTCAAATTAAAAGAAAACCAAAACACCTGAAGCATAAGATAATGGCTGTTCCCACTTTGGTTCTTCCTATGAAGGCAGTGCAGTACTGAGAAAATGCTAAACAGGCAACTAAATGAAGCAGTTGCTTTCCATTTGCATCCCTTCTAACACAACCCTCCCCCCCACCCCAGGAGATCAGATCCAGTTTCATTGCAGTGATAACTGTATCAAAGCCTGTCTCTGTACTCTCTCCTCCTTCTGCACATTCAGACTTGTGGATTTAGTGAGGTGGAAGCTGGGAACTAAGTGTTTATTCCCTAGCTGTTTCTTTGGACCTCGACCTGAAAGTTTTCTCATTGTTTGGTTTTGGTGAGGAATGGGGAATCTGGCTCCTGCCCTAGATCCCCAAAGGGAAATTTGGCACCTCAGTCCAGTAGGTTTGTGCTCAATGTCCTCCAAGCTGCCCTGGAGAAAAGGTAACATCCTGGACATCGCCATTCATGTTTTTATGTGCTGTTATTATCTCACATTAAAAATCCAAACAATATACATACATTGCATCTACTGCCATACCTTTTACCTACTTATCTGTTTTTATCTATTTAAGCCTCTAAGATATGCTACTCAAAGGGACAATCAACTGGATTTACAGTGATGCACTACTGGCTGCTCACAGCAAAACCACACAACTATACTAATTCAGTATTGCTTTTCTCTTACTGACCTGTAAGGCCATGAGAAAAAGGATTAAAACCAGAAAAGTGCTCACTGGCTTAGCAGCTATTTGTTCTTTCAAGGACACTCACATCACAGACTCTTTACCCAGTGAGTGCACTTAACTGTACCCATGTCTAAAATTATTAATCTTTACCAGCATCCACACCCAAGATTTCCAGCAGCTTCCCGTAAAACCTCTATGATGTGTTTTTCTCAGGATCTTAACAGGTTAATTCTGCAATGTCAGCTACCCCTACACGTTCTTTATAGGCTGATCTTTATAACATGGCTGAGTATAACAACAGAGCTTCAGACTCAGCCACTAAGTCCAGCTGCTCCACCAACAAAAACTCTCAATAGAGGTGAATTTGTCCCCAGGGAGGTTGCAACGCTCCTGTTAATGCTTTATTCAAAGTTATGTGTACCTCTTCAAAGTCCTCTTTGGCTGATGGAAGATCAGAAGCTAAGCTGGCATCCCCCAGGTGTTTCTCCGTCCTCTCTCCATGCACTACAGTGGTCTTGATGACTTTGCTGACCTTCCGGCCTTCCACTGGTTCTGACTGGAATTTGGAGGCACTGGGCATGATAGCAGGCTCAGACAGGGTCACCTGTAAGGTTAGACAGCAGAAACATGCTGGAGACAAATGCCATACTGCATGATTTGTTCTGGCAAAATATGACTTTCATGCCTATGCACTCCATATAGAGAACTGTAGCTCTGTTAGGGTCAGCTAACAAAATAAGAAGACTGTTTTCTTGTTACCTTCCTTCTAGAGGATTAATTCTGATGAGGAACTCTGGCAAGAAAAAAATCAATGACATTTTTTGTATTCCTAATAGCCATTTATTACATGTTGCTTTCAAGCCTGGGTCTGCTAAAAGCAGACCCCATTCCCAGCTTCTGGCCCTGTGTCACAACTTAGTTTTGCTTATCCAAGTGTCTGCAGGGCCTCACAGGGCATGATGTCAGGAAAAGGTAGACTGAAAAGCACTCACCTTTTCAGGTTGTTTCTACACCTGGCTCTAAAACAGTTAAACTTCATCTATCTATAGAGTTTTAGGGCTTAGTGGTACAGTGAACAGGAAAAGATGCAGAGACTAAAACCATGACTGGGGTGCTGCTGCTCTGTAGCCTCACAAGGCAAGAACCACCCACCTCTGACTGCTCACTGTCGCTCTTCAGCACAACACGCTTCACGACTTTGGAGTAGCCATCTCCTTCTTCAATGGTGACAGGTGTTTGTGGTGCTCCTTGCATTAGGACTTCCTCTTTTTCTGTGCCATCTGGAGAAACGTACCGCCGGATGACCTTCCGAGTGACCTGTGGGGATGACATGAAGCTGAGTCCCAAAGGAGTTATCAACATATTTCTCCTTGTTCCCTGTATAGCATTTTCCACTCAGAGGGCACTTCTTCCTTCACGAAAGAACCTGCACAGATGGCTTAGTGTTTGACTCTTCCCCACAAACACTCACAAGGATGTGCAGGAACACTGCCAATTGATGCCTTTGCCGTACTCCAGTTTCCACATAGCAAAGCTTCCAGGAATTTACTTCAGCAATGGGCACAACAGGCAGTGGAGTGACTCCCTAAAGCAGCGATTGCAGTATGCCAGACAGAAAATACCCTTCACAACTGCACAACCACTGCAAAACATTTTCAGACTGCCATTTTCACAAAGGTTTCAGAAAGAAATAGGTGAGTGGCTTATCAAATGCATAGAAAGATTCATGGTCGTGAGCACTGCTGCACTAGTGAGCTTGAATGGACCTACTGAAGAAACTTCATCTGATGCTTGAGCTCCTGAGGCACTGGCAAGCAAAGGAAGGAGAGCAGAAGACAATTACAGGGTTCAAGATGAGATATGTTTCTCAGGAGGATGGATATGCATCCTTCTATGGATGACCCAGAGCTTTACATGGCATGTCCGTGGACCTAACCATAAGAATAGGGTCATGCTAACACCTGTGCAACAAAACCCAGGAATATTTGGCTGGGGCAGTTTATTCTGATATGAATTCAAGAAGGTCCTTTTTAAAAAGAAACAAGTTACCTGTAAAACATGTGGCTCTATGCAGTTTTCACTGTCTCTAACAGGAAAATTAACAAAGTATGTTCTCTTGGGTTATATGCTGTAACACAGAATGATCTTGAGAAGCAAAATAATTGTTTCAACTTTGGTATCTCTCATGAACAGAAATTCCTGTTCCTTTCACTCTTAACTCTGCAAATTACGCCCCTTCACAGCAGAACGCTTGCAATATATATGAATGCTTTTATCCTTCCTTTTATAGGATAGGAAGAAGGTGGGAAGGGGCAGAACTGACAATACCTTCTTTACCACTGTGTGGCCATGTTCATCTGTATACTGCTCTTCCGTGACTGTTTCTGGTGGCATGTCAGGCATATTATCAGCCTGTATGACAAAGAACACAGTGGTGTGAAGTGAGGCTTTTGTGTGACTCACTTGAAATAAGCAATTTTCAAGTTGGTTAATTGGTTACAGAATAGGAAAAGAATTGAGAAATGTTATAAAAAAGATCTGCAAATAAATCCTTAGAAAGGCATGCAAAGAGAAGTTATGCCACAGCAGACGGGCAAAGGTATGTTAGTTGACGGTGTTGTGTACAGGTCTGACAAGTCTTCATTTTTCTCCTACCACAGCATCTAGTGGAGTTTAGAGTTGGGTTAGCAGTACTACTGTAATCCAGAGGTACTGGAATGGCTTATCCAATGCCCATGCATTATCTGGGAGCAGCCCAACGTGAGCTGTGACAGCTGCCACGTGGCTGTCTCTGTATTCCTGGTCCTACAGCCCCACGGGCTCATGCAGTCATTCACCACTCAGTACCTGAATGATCACCCGGCGACGAACCACCCTGGTTGTGACCATCTCATCCTCATCCGAGCTCATCTCGAGCCCACCCAGCTCCTCTGCTAGCTCCTGGGGGAAGCATGGAGGCAAAGCTCTGCTGTGTGTGGCACTAGCAATATTTTCAGCTTCTGTTTCACTACACCAGCTCTGGCATTTCTACATATTGCACACCGTTTGTGTTAATGGCCCAGAGACATATGTAAAAGCCTTTCAATCCTCTGTACCAAGAAATACAGACTGCAGGATAGACACAGTAGGACTACACAGTTTTAACTAGAGGACAGTGCAGCAGTAGCCTGAACACTAGAAAGATCAAGAAAAGTTAGTAACTAGTGCTGAAGTTCTCTCTCCTGCACAGGGAAGAGTTAAAAATCTGAAGATTTTAAAAATCTAAAGCAAAGAGAGGCTGAAAAGAATGACTTGGAAATAGCAGTAGTATGAAAGCATAAAAGGGAAAATAAATCAGGAGTGTGCATTTTGTTTTGGTGGTGCTAGTTGTTTTAAAGGCAGCCTTTCCTCCAAGCAGGCCTTGTACTGAGCCCTGCTGTAGCTACTCTTTCAATCATCTGACACACTTTAAATTCTACCTTCTTCTGAGACCCCAGAGGCAGAGCTCTGAAACCCTCCATTCTGGAGGTGGTACATTTGGTCATGTAAACAGCAAAGACAGAGGAGCCTATTTCTAATAAATGCCAAGGTGAACTGTCAAGACAGGAAACAACTTCTGCTGCAGAAGAATTGTGCTCTCGCTGCTGTAACTTAACTAATGAAATTAAGTGTCCAATGATGGCTTGTCCTTATCACAGGCAAAACAAGCTGTTTATTCTTAAACCTTTATCTGGCAAGGAATTTTAATACTCCACTAAAAGCCATACGGTCGCTTTCTTTCCTTGCCTCCTGATGTCTTCTCCTCTCAGCACATTGCAATAAAGCCCCTTTGTCTCACACACCCGAAGACCTGCCTCAGTTCTTGATGTTCTCTTCCCTCCCCCAGCTCCATCTCTCTTTAGTGCCTGCATGCTACATAAACACATTCTTCCTGCACAACCTGCCGCCTCTTTTCCATCTCACCAACTTCAGAGATCTTTCATGATGCTCTGGGCTAGTCTTGCCTTTTACTGTTTCTATTTTGTTTTCCACTACAACTGTTTCAGATTTTTGTTGTACACTGTTTGTTTTTGCACCAGTTACTGACACCCTTTCTCACAGGCACACATGTAACTGTCACAGACCAGAGGTCAAGTAAGGGCAGAGCAGAACCAGAGCTACAGCCTAGACTTCAGGATCTTGGCATTGCTTCAGCTTTGCAAACCTCTACAGGAATGCCTTTAGCTAACCCTTCTCACCACAGAGGGAGGGAGAAAAGTCTTAGTGGCAGACAGGGATTAATTAAAAATGCTCTCATTTTAAGGAATGAGTGAGACATAAAAATCTTTTGTGTTCATTACCTTTTCTAAAGATTCCTCTTCATAGTCCCTTCCAGACTTCTCTGTCTGCTCATCCATTGACTCCACTATCACAAGACTAGTTCTCCTGGGAGAGGGGTCATCCTGGTGGAGCTGGGGCTCCTCAGGCTCCTGGATGATGGGAGAGTCACTTCTCTGTGCAGAGGATGGGGGCTGTGGGGGTGGCTTCTCTGGTTCTCCCTTTGCTGTGCTTGCTGCTTTCCCAGTTAGCGCTGCCATAGACTGCTCTGTTCCTGGGCTTGTGACGCTGTGAATTACAGGTCCAAGGAAGTTACCACCATGCAGTGCTTCCCAAGCACAGAAAATGGAACATGATGCACTGAATATTTTTGTGTCACCTGTTGTCTAACAAAGTCTAGAAATAACTGGTACTCCTTGACAGAAGTACACTGGAATCCAGCTGGGAATCCCTCTCCTCAAGGGACTCTCCAACTGAATATCCAAACCTTGCACCCAATTCTGCAACACTTGGTATTTGTAAAGTATTTCACTGAGCTTCACTCTCACTTGTGCCCTCACATCTCTATATATTACCCAGCATTATTTTAGGGAAAGAGACTGAGAAGCAACTACTACATTAATTACAATCCATTAAGCTGCAGAAGAGGAAAGACCAACTTCTATATAGAATTCTAGAACCTTACCAAACAGAAATAAACTTAGGAGAGAATTTGATATTCTTTGTGTTACTATTCTGATGGCTGAACAGTGCTAAGATTTCACTGCTATTTCAAGTTACTTAAACCTATTCTGACATGTCACTACGTAACATACATATTAAGGTAACACATCTAATTCAAGCATATGTACATGCAATATTATTGTATAATTCCTCTGAGAACATCTTCCTTACAAGCACTGCTCTTTTTGCCTAACTGTGCACAGAAATCCTCTGCCTTGCTGTTTTCTGCCTCCCATACTCTCTCCTGGATGTAAAGTATATCCTAAGCAAACAAATCCCCCAAAGATCATTTGCTGGACTCAACTGCCCTTTGAGTGTTTGGAGCTGCATCTCCACATTGCAGTTAATCACTGTTCAACCTGATCAACCCTGGGGAGAGGTCTCAGTGTGGTCATATGATTAGGGACGGTGTGGAGAAAGAAACATGATCTGTTTCTAACAAAACCAACCCCACTGACATCCCCACATAAGAATTAGGAGTTAATTCCACAAAGTTTAACATTACCTCCCATCTAACACAAATTATTCACAGTTTGGGAAAAAACCCACCCCACCTCTACAATTAACCCTTTTCATTGTCATATGCACTAGACTTGATTATTGCTTCCTGTTCACAGTGACAAACTGACTTTCTCTCCTGAGCCTTAATGCTTCCTCCACGTGGATTAAAAAATCAAGCCTGGGCACAACTGGAGAAAAATGACACAGCATTCAAATGTTTTGAAGAAAACTGTAAAAATCCTCTCATTACACCAAGAAGAGAGAATCTGTTCCACAGGGGTTTCACTCTGCTCTTCTGACACTTACAAATATTCATGTTGTGAAGCAGATGGTTTTCCTGGCACATCTTGGGGTTTCCCTGAGAATTCAGTTTCTACTTGTTCCTTATGTGCTTGCCTCAGGAGCTCAGCCATGGATACCTCTGCCTCGCTCCTGGGAGTACTGTCCTGAAAAGGAGAATAACTGGCAGACACTTCTTCCTCAGACACCAGAGGAGGGTGTTCTGTTGGCTCACTGTCCTTGGATATTCTGTGGTGGTCTTGCTTGTGTCTCGAGCTGTACACTTCTTCCTGCAGTGCAGAAAACCCTTCAAAAAACAGACAGGAGAAGATGTCATTACAAAAATGCAGGAAGTGCATTTAAAATTCTTGCGTGGAACACATTACCTGAAATTCTTAAACATCTTGTGTGGGACAGGACATAACCTCTCTGAGTAGCTGAAGTAACACTGGAGTACCACTACTATTGCCAAATTTGGCCAGTAACAGACAAAATAAAATACACTCAGAAATTTGCCTAAAGTAATTAATTTTGAAGCCTTCAGAGTTATTAAAGAAGATTCACAACAGGATATGGTACAAGAACTAGCTCGTTTAGCATTTAAGCGCTTCAAAGCATATAACCACATCCCCCCAGCTCAACCCTGATCTCAAAGTATCACTACTGGATTCACAAATTTGGAAGTGCTTCTTCAGTTTACAATCAATGACCCAATCCACCCAAGTTTTAAACTTCAGAAATGGAACCAAATCCCAGCAGACTTAAAATACCCTGGATACTTGAATCCAAAGGTTAGGTTCGAGTATGGAGTAGTTTTCCTTTTACAAATTTCAGTGCAATCCTAATACAACCTTCTGCATTGTCATGAAAGTACTTGTGTAAGCAAAACAACCCCAACAGACTAGGCAAAAGTCTCTGAGCCCTTTATTTGCTGGCTAAGAATGGGCTGAGGTGCAGATCCTGCCCCTGGTGAGACAATGGCCTGGGAGATGATGCCATGCCTGCTTTTACCCGCAGTGTGTGTACCTTCCAATGAGACTGCCGTGCTCAAACACTCGAGGGCAGGAACTCCTGCACAGCCTGAGCAGCCATTTACCTTCACTGTGGTCCAAGCCTATGGACTGTTCCATTTCCGAGTAGGAGCGCGGGCCGTGGCCCTGCGTGGCGTCAATGCCGCTGGTCTCCATCAGGTGCACGATGTCCATCCGGTTGATTTTCGTAAGACACTGGGTCAGATTTGTATCTGTGACATCAGCATGACACCACATAGTGAGTTCAGATTACACAGGGTCTCTCCCTTCTGTTTTCTATATGAAGGGCATATGTGGGATACGGACTGATATCATATATGTAAATTATAGATGCATACAGAAGCACTGTAATGTAAAATCTAAACAGAATTAAATGGCTGCCTGTAAAAATCAGCACCCTTTGAATTTTCCTTTAATAACTTTTTTCTTGTCTGTTTTACAGACAAGACCAGAAATAACATTAAGTACAACCCACGGTCATTCTTACTGGAAAAATCACAAAGGGAAAACTTTCCCTTTGTGATTACAACACACACACCTGTCACTTCAAGCAGCAAACAGAGACAGTTCTGTGGTAACAGGAAACAAACCTGTAGCGTGTTTGCCGTCCCTTTCAAGCCAGTATTTGAGGAGGGCGTGGCTCTGGTCCTGAAGTGAATTGGGATTTTCAATTCGGATCTGGTGAATTTGCTCTTCTGTGAAATCCAGTTCTCTTGCTAGCTCTGAAAAAGAAATCCACCTCTGTAAGGTCATCTACTACTCCCCTGGGCTTGTTCCATTTAAATAAAATAAAATGTCCGTGAGTTACAGTTCAACTCCCAAACCTGAAAAAACATGAAACTGATGCCTTTTCAGTGAAAAAACCCAAATGCTATTTCACCCTCTACAGTAATATTTGATCAAATAATCTTTAATATAAGCAGTCTTTAGCATAATAAAATAAAAAGGAGTATTTATGGAGGTCCATTACCCCACCCTCCCTAAAATGCTAGAGAACATTCATGTACGAATGAGCATCCTTTTTTTTCTGATTTTATTTTCAGAGCTGATATTCACTTCTGTTACATTTTCAGCATATTCCTAATCTGTTACATTGCTCAAGTCCTAGTCCTACTGATTTCATGATAATCCATGTTGGGATGAGTGACACATGCTCCCAGTTCTCCACAGATTGAAGCACAGGACAGGAAAGAGATGAGTAACACAATCAGAAAAGTATCAGTGATTTTTTTGCATGTACTCTGAGGACACATAAAAACACTATGATCTTCATTATCAAGACATTAAAGTGTTTTCCCTGGTACACAGCTCTTCCTTAACTCCCCGAGCCTGGCTTATTTTCAGGAGCATGATGCTGTGCAGTGTGACACAGCACAGAGATTTCTGCACAGCTTGGTCTTTGGAAGAGTCTGAGCTAATTTTCAGTGACATCTGCATTTCATTCTGTTAATTTGTCCCCAGTTCCATTTGCTGCCTCAGGTCTATTAAATACACAATATTAAAGTGACTGTTAAGAATAGGTTCCTTGTTATCCATTTTAAGAATCTTAGTAACCCCAAGTAAGGTGATAGAATAGTTCTATAACACATCTTTAGATCGTCAGGAAACCGTCTAAAATAAACATGAAAAGGGTGTGGATCGCTCCCCTCCTTTTTCTCTGGAGCAGAAGATATGCATTTTACCTGTCCAGCTGAATCCAAGATGATCAGCGATGTGGGCCAGTCTTTCCTCTGTCCTTTCCTGATCATCCTGCTGATCTAAAGGTCAAAGAGAGCCACAAGTTGCCTTTTATAAGTTAAAAAACACAGTTGATAGAGCCCAAGAAGGGAAGATGCTGATTTTTCTAACTGCTGTGTCTAAAAGTGGACAGGCTACATAACTAAAGTGGGGGCTATAAATCCCCAGGTTAAAAAATAAAACCAAAAAAGCTTGATTTTTCAAAAAGCACAGGACTATCTACGTTTTCTATTTGAAAATCAGGCTTTCCAATGAAAATCTAAGCTGGGGCTGAAGCGCCTACTGTATCTATTTGGGCCAAGCATTTCATTCTAAAAGTTCTAACATTCAATTGACTAAGTGGAGAGCTGTAGTTTTCCATGCCTCCTTAGTAAATGCCAGGGGTGAAGAATTCATTGAAATTGGTGCTTCTGATTACATCCTTTCTGTAGTAAGCAAAGTTTTGTTCAGAGAGTCCATACAGCACTTTGGGTTACAGTCTGTATTTGAGACGTTGTTAATTTAAATGTCTTTGACCCTTTAGATTAGGGAGTGAGACAAAATACTCATACCAAAGGCAAGGAAAAATCAGATGGTCATTTGTCAGTCTTCATTTATTTCACTAACGTGAGACTGACAGCTCCTCCCATCCCCAAAGCCAGTTTGAGGATGGCAGAGTTGGAGTTGTGATTTTCCCTGAATGCACACACAGATTGTGGTACCTCCAATTCAGGAAATTGCTTAGGGTTCATGGAACATGCACGTGCCATGTCAGCTCCCCGATTCCCACTATGGCTACTCAGCAGGAGTGCACAAGTAGGCGAGAGGAAAATCAGGCACCAGAAAACTTGCACTAGTTACTGGTGACTCAGAGTTTCCTTGAAACACAGATCATCAAAAAAAAAAAAAAAAAAGAAAAAGCTTAATTTTTTAGAACTTCCACACGTCTTTGTCTAACAACTCAAAGCAATATAAATTTGCCTGTTTTGCTTTCAATCTATGCCCAAACATTTTGTTATTATTACTAATTTTGTTATTAGTAAAAGTTAATAGTTAGTAATAGGGCAAGGGAAAGTCAAAAGCCAAAACGTGCATGACCTAAGCAATTGATTTAATGGTAAACCAATACTTATTTTTAGAAGTGTTTTTGTTTCTTGAGGTAACACTTCCCATAAGCATTTATGGTTTGCAATCTTGAGATCAGTTCACAGACAAGAACACAGACACAACACAAAAAAAAACCAAACACAGCTCACAGGGGAAAAAAAAATGCACAACTAACCACCAAAAGCTGAAAAGAAAATGCCACACACGTTACACCTGCACACAGACACACACGCACACCCCAAAGGAAACAAAAACCAAAAAAGTTTAATTCATGACATGCGTCGCACAGGGAATCCCAGTCGTTGGCAAATACCTTCAGCATGGTCATGGACATTTTCGTCAGGGATACGTTCAATCTGAGTCTCTACAGACTCATCCCAAATGGGTCTGGTGTCAAAGATGTCTTCAGGAACTGACTGCTGAGTCTCACTGGATGGCACATTTTCAATAACTGAAACTTCTAGGGCACTACTGCTTTCATCATCTGAAACTAATTCTTGTTCTCTCTCTGACTGTGTGAGTCTTTCCACTAATTTAGAAGCTTCATCACTAATTTCTTCAAAGAACTCTATGGAGTTTTTGTAAAGATCAAAAAAGTGGTCCTTACTTTCTTTTGTGGGACTAAAAGTACCGTGGGAGCCTGAAGTGCTTCTGCTTTTAACTGGCAACCGTGATGAAAATACCTTTGATCTTGCTGTTGCTGCCTCATCTGAGTCTAACTCAAACTTCATCTCTCTCTCCCTCTCTCTGGTCTCTGCGTCTGCCTCAGCATAACTCCTAGCTTTGATTGAGCGCTTAGTCTTTGGGTCCACGGGACTACTCGCGTCAGATTCCGATTTACTCCGGTTGTCTGGTTTCGTAGGTACAGCACTTGTCACGTCCAGAGCTTGGGGTGCCTCCAGCTTGCGGGCAGACGTGTCTGGGTATGCATATTGTGGTTCAGCTTTCTGGGAAGAGGTTTTGATGGGAATTTTAGACTTTGGTTTCACTTGGTCGTCTTTTCCTTCACACTGTGAACTGTCCAGGAAGTCATCCGGGGAAAGGCTCTCATTTTCTGATGGTTGCGATGTGGCAGCAGCTGTTCTGACAGGGATTTTGGATTTGCTTTCACAAGGCACACTCTCCATTACAGCAGTGGGGATTTCAATCACAGATCTCTGTTCCTCTGGGGAAGAGTCCGGGGACTCCTCGCCCTGTTCGGAACTAACTGATCTAGTGACTTTGGAGAAATCTAATTCATCTTCTACTGCACACTGCTCAGGAGAGATGGGGCAAGGCACCTGACTGCTATCGACCGTGTCGGTCTCTGGTCTGGAGAGGGGCTCAGCTTCAGAGGCAGCAGTTTCTTTCTTTGGTGATTTTGAAGAAGCTGAAATACCCATTTTAATCGGAATTCTGGATTTAAGATCTGCTTTTGAGGTGCCTGTGCTGACACCTTCATCTGTCATTTCTTCTGATTTATCACCAGACTCAGGTGATGGGGGTGAGTGTTTCAGTGCGTCTTTTTCTTGTATATCTGACTCTTCTGCTTCTGAGGGTGCAAAGGGCTCCAGTGAGCCCTTCAGCTTAGAAGGCTCTTCCTCTGCTGCTTCTTTCACTTCTTCAGATAACAGAACTTCTTCCTGAGGCTCCTGCCCACCCTGGAAGAAGTGAAAGCTTTCTTCCGGGTAGTTCCGCTTGGTCATGTCAATGGCTCCACTTCTAGTCATCTCAAACAACTTGCCTTCCTGAAAAAGAAAAGGATTTTGTTCACTGAGTGGTGTCCCTTCTTCAGTAGGTGTCCTGGCCGGTGTTGTGTCAGGGGTTGTGCCTTGTGATCGCCTGTCTACCATCAACCCAAATATCTTTTGTTCCTCTTCTTTCACTCGAGCTTCAAAAGCTTCATCATCTTCGCGTATTTCGCTCCACATGTCAGAATCCACATCAGTTCTAGTGATGACAACTGGACCCATCGATTTCTCTGTTTTATCTCTCATATCCTCAAGGGCAGATTCAGCTAATTGTGTGGAATCTGAGGACACAGACCCTTGTGACATTGTCTGAAATCCGTCCTCAGGCTTGGGCGGCTCTATTTCCATATATATTTCCTCTGAAGAGCAATATTCACTGCCTGTGTCTCTGCTAAGTAAAGCTTCACCAGTCTGATCTTTCCCTTCTGCAATAGAATAGATTTCCCTAGAAAGCAGACTTCTACCAGATCCTGCCTCACCTTCAGAGTCAACAAAGAAATGTCCAGAAGACACATTTTCATAAGGGCTCACTATATATGGAGCACTGCTATCAATGGCATCTGCCACACTGTCAAATTCCACTGTTTCAGTGGTAAGGGATGAATACTCTGGTAAGGGTTCCTCAGCAGGACTGTCTCTTTGGGATGTTTCAAAACCTGTATCTGCTTTTCCCGAATCCCTTCCCAAAGCAGAATAGTGAGTGGTATCATCTTCCTCCAGTTTGCTGTCTTGTGGTACAGGGTACTCAGCGGTACCGTGTCCACAAGAAAGGCCATCTGCCTTCTCTGAGACAGCTCCTGTAGAAACGAGATCTCTGTGTGTTAATGATACTGCGGGTTTGACAGCTATTCCAGTAGCATCATATTGCTCAAGTGTTAATAAAGACTCAACAGGAACTTCTTTTTGAGGACTGTCACCAGCAGAGTGACAGAGAGCACCCCCAGGTTGTGGGACCAGGCCGTCCAGACTGACTGTCTCACAGTCACCTGTACTGTCACAACATTTAGATTCAGCACAACCATCGGAATGACAGGTGCCCGATTCTCCCGTGGAAGCCTTACAGCTGTGCCCAAGGATAAGTGGTTCCTCTGTGTCACCTCTGCCTGCTGCTTGAACTGCACCTATCCCGACAGAGCACTGCTGGGAATCAATGGGTTGGAAACCTGCTTCGTCTGGGCTAGAGCTGGACTCCATACTGGATGGTAAAGGTGAGGGTGGCTGCACTCGGATCACAGGCTCCATTAAGAGGCCTGAGTCAGCTTCTTTTTTGAGCCGAGTCAATTCTGGCTCGCTCTCTGAGGAGGAAGAGCTTTTCCTAGATTCAGCTGCAGGTGTGACCACTGTAGGTATATCTTTCTCCACTGCTGCTGTTGGCTCTGGTGCTTCAGTTTCACATATTGCTGCTTCTGAGCTGGCAGCTACAGAGGATTCATCCTGCTTGCGATTCTTTTTGTAATCTCTCTTCTGTTTTGCTTCTTGTTCCAATTCATCGAACATTTTGATTTTGGTCACCATTTTAAACATCTCCTCTTCTGGAGTGAATCTCTTCTTTGGTTCACTTTCCACATCATCCTCTGGCTCTTCATTGACTTCAGGGATCGTGGCCGACTTTGGTATGTTTGACAGGGACTGCAAGTCTGCCGTTTTAGGTGTGATTTCATAGCTAATTTCTTCCGAACTAGGAGTTTCGGGTGAAACTGGACTTTTCCCCGAACTCTCCATGAGGGATGTTTGCTCTAGACTGTCATCATCAGCACTCCCCTCAGGGTCACGGAGAATCCTGGAACGCACTGATGCCAGCTCTGGGCAGCCTTCTCCTTTGCTAAGAACAGACTGCAGAGGACCCTGCCCCAAAATACAGGCCTTCACTGTTGGTTCTACGGGGCTGCTTTCAAGGGAATCACGGCAGGGAGACTCTTTCATAGGACTGGGCTCCAAAGAGTCAGGTGTTTTGTGTGATGAGTTATCTTCCAGCACTGGGCTTGCTTCCAGGGAGTCTTTATGACTTATAGTCAAAGAGTCATCTGCAACTGGGCTAAAGCTTTCACTATCATGGCTAGCAAGTGCAAGTTCCAATTTCTGGGGACTTCTAACCGCAACATGGCGTTCACAGGTTATATCCTTTTCTTTCTCTAAAGCAGTGTCATGTGTTTCAGAAGACTTAGTGAAATGTGCAGTGGTTCTGGATTCTTTATCCCTGCTAATATCTTTGATAACGGAAGCTGAGCTACTTTCTTTATCAGCCTCTTCTTCAGAGGCTGTAGGTACACGCTCTTCTGATACACAGTCAGAATGAGACTTACTAGTCTCAGTAACAGCATCTAGCTGTCTCTCAGTAATACCTTTTTCATCTTCCTTTGAGGAGACTTCCTTCGGAGAGCACGTTTCAGCTGTTGGGTGTGCTCTAGCCGCTCCTTTAGCTTCTTCAGTTTGCCCATCAGTTTTCTTTGGTGAGAATGAAAGGCTTTCGGGGCTCGTTTCTGGAGTCTCTGCCAGACCCTCATGCTTGTAACTTTCCTCAGAGCTGATCTGAGGGGTTCCATCAAGTAGACTGCCTGGAGAGTCAGCCACACCTTCGTGTTTAAGGCTCTCTGAGCTCCCATCAAAAGCACCACTTTGCAGGGAAAGAGCAGGAAGGAATTCATCTTTCCCGTACTCTGTGGGAAAAGTAACGCCGAAAGGACTGGTCAAGACTTGTTCCAAGTTAAGTTCTCCCTTCTCTGTGACTGAGAGGTGTCGGAACTGTTGGTATTTGTCGTTATCCTCCAGTTCTTCTTTAATGACATCAGAAAAGTCTGTTGAGGTTTTCCTGTCAGGGCTAATCTGGAAGTCAGGATCTCCTTGGTCATCAGAAGTCCTGCCCTTCCCAGACGCTGTTTCTTTGGCACTTGCATCAACTACTACAGGAGGGAGAGGTTCGGTTGGCTTTTTGCTGCTCTGCTCTTTCGCCTGCTCTTTACCACCAGCTTTCTTGGTAGTTTCGGTGGTCGAACTTGGTGTTTTTCCTTTTTTGGATTGCGGCTCTTTCTCTGCTTTTGGTACCGTGCTCGGTTTGTCCTTCTGTTTGTCTGTCTTGAGGCTTGGAACTCGCCTCGTTTCGCTCTGCGCAGGAGTTGTTTTCCTTCGGGTCGTTTCCTTCTCAGGGGCCTGTTGCTTCTGTTTGACAGACTTGTGCTCAAACAGCCCAGATATGTTCTTGGACGGGTCCTGCCCTGACTGGAAGGCTTTCATCAGCTCACGAACTGACATGGTCTCTTCAAGCCTCTCAGTCTTAGAAGAAGGTGAGACGGGCGGTTGGGCTTTGTGTGCTACTGGTTTTTTGACCTGTGCTGGTTTTTTAGGTGTCTTTTCAGCAGGGCTTTCTTTTGCTTGAACTCTGATGGGGAGTTTGGACCGTACTTTTTGCTCATCTTCCACTCGTTTCTGGAGAGCTTTCACTTTGTCTTTTATTGAGCCAATGGGGGTTTCCTCGATAACAGGGGACACGGCTTTAGCCTCTGGAGCAGCTGTGACCTTCAAGCCAGGTTCCCCGCCCGGAGACTCATCTGCAGAGAGTTTTGGTAGTCTCAGCTTTTCTCCACAGCTCTGTGCCTTGCCTTCCTTTGGCTTTGGCTTGTCTCTTAATTTGGTCCTAACAGGCTTCTTAACTTCTGAGGCTGCCTTCTGTTGCTCCTTTCCAGTTTTTGGAGATTCTTTTCCTCCTTTTTCAGAATCCCTGCTTATTGCTACAGCTTCAAACTTCTCTTCTACTAAGTCTCCTTGTAAGGCTTGTGGCTGTACCTCCTGAAGAGAAACGTTTGTTTTTAAATCCTCTACCTTTCCTGTCCTGCCTGGCTCCTTCTTTTTTGTTGTCCCTTTGTCTCCCCTGACTTCTGTGCAGACCAGCTCTGTGACTTCTGAAGGAGCATTTCTTCTGGCCTCTTCAATTTCTTCATCGCTGACAATGATCCATTCTTCTTCTATGGGTTCTTGTTTGGAAAGAGACTTCTGCAAAACATGTTCTTCCCTGGTATAGGATCCACCTCTCAGAATTTCATTTACTTTTTCTAAGTCCTCTTTCACTCTTTCAACTATTTCAAAAGGCTCTCCTGGCTCTTCTTCAGCCGGTTTTCCAAGATCTTTCACTTTAATGGAGGCTGATTTATCAGAAGAGTCAGTTGTCAGGATGGCAGTCATTTTGATCAAGTCTTGTTTCATCTCAGAAACTTCAGACAACAGGTCTGGACTGGCTAGTACAGGGACTTCATTAACCAGATGGCTTTTCAGGATAGATGTTTCTGTAGACTCTGTCTCGTCATCTTTGATGCGAATGAAAAACATCGAAAGTAAAGTGGAAATCAAAAATAGAGATTGGAAAATGTAATCAGGACTGAAAAATGGCAGTCTTTGGTGGTAGTGGTAGGAAGGTCAACAAAATGGGCGAGGAATGGTGGATCCACAAGATCTGAGGGTACAAGAGCAAAGCAAAGCTAACGGGGTGGGGGGAAAATAAAAACAACTGAAAAGGAGAATGGCAGGAAATAACTTGCTTCACTTTATCACCAGAGCACAACCACACATACGGTGTCAAAGCTGGAACAAACCAAATCAGGACACCACTAAAAATAAACCAAAACAACAACAACAAAATTTAAAACCAAAACCAGAAGAAACACAGTGAAGTTACACAAAGAGAGGCATCTCAAGATTGTTCAGATGTTACAGATCAATGTTCAAATAAAAAGAAAAACAAGAAAAAAGGAGGAAAGCATTAGAACTGATTGAAAGTCGATTTCCTCTAAGAGAAAGCCAGTGTTAGCAAACTGTCAGAAAAACATGGGGTTAACCGTTTTGTTTTTCTCAATGACCAAAATAAAAAGTGAGAAGTATTTCTGCAGTAATCTAAAATAGGATCAAATACGTAGAGAGGTCTGAATCAGCTGCAAACCGGCATTTCATCTAAGGGGATTTCACACCTACACAATGAAACAAACAGTCTTTTGTTTTAAGAGGTATGGTCCTTTCCTTGGAACATCCTCATTGACAACTAATGAACTGACTGAGGAAAGAGAAGACAGAGAAGGAGAGAGAATAAGAAAAAACTGTGAATCAACTTAGAAGTGATTTCAGAGTTTTAAAAAATGTAATGTATGGCAACCCAAAATCAGAGACAGTCACACTAGACACATACGTACAATTCATGTAAGGCAAGTTATTTCCATGCAAAGCAAAGGTGTTGCAAATGCTGCTGGGGATGCTGTAGCTTCGGTTAATAAAACAAGAGCTCTAAAAATTAATCATGTAAATTAAAGGTACATGAAAATCTTGTAAAACATACTGTGGTGAAATATTTGTCTAATCTGGTAATCGATACACAGGAAGGTGGCTGCACATAATTCCCATTATGCCATAACTGCCTGCTGGGAATGTTTCATTTGAGCAAGGACTAGTTTAAAATGGATACTGAACAGAATGAAACAGTGGAGGACTGAAGCAAGTTACAAACAGAACACAATGCTTAGGAATTACAGTTGGACATTGTTCCTTTAAAGGTAACACATCACATGGAACTGCACGTCTCAGCACCCCAGTCTTACAGCCAAAGCACTAATGCAATAAGGAAAACCTAAGCAATGCGTAAGTAGCCGTGTTTATCTGTAAAAAATACCTGTTTTGCTATGCTGTTCTCCTGGGTGTAACAAATGCTAAATGTCCGTGCTGTACATTAATTACCACCAGACTGATGAAGGGTATTTTGGTGCTGAAAATGCAGCCTTGTGGTGCTGATGTTTTGGTGTGAACTGTGCAGTTGTGGTAGTTTGTCTGTAGGCCTTCCCTAGAAACTGAGGGCAAAACTGAGGAAGTATTCCATATCATCCCCTTACCTAATCAGGTGTATAAAGACAGAGAGGGACATTCCTCTCTCTCTTCTCTCTCTTTTCTCCCTTGCTGGACAAGCACGGAGCTGGCAGCTCTCGGGGTTTAGGCTTTGTTTATGAGTTCAGGCCTGGCTGAGGGCTGTTGGCTGTGTGGGCACAGGAGGGAAAGGCACTCACTTCTCCTAAGGGAAACTGGTGAGATCTTACTGTGTTAGTTGTTCTACTGAATTAATTCCTGGGATTTGATTGTGTGGGATTGTTTTGGTTTTACCCTTTTTGGTCCTTTTCCCCTTTTGGGGGGTGTTTGGGATGAATCCTTGTATTATATCTACATAGTATTTAGTTGTATAGACATGAAATATATACATGTATATACATGAAATATCTGTACCTATATATATACATATATACTACATTTTCCTTTTTGCTACCTTTTTTTTTATCTTTTTGAGGAGGAGGGTGGAAATGCTGACCAGCCCAGAGCTGTGTCTGGCAGGGAGCCGAGCAAAACTTACACACCAGTGCACACTGAAATGCTGGTCAGGAACTTCATGGATTTACAATACATATTTTCCTAACTATCAAAGGTATGATTCTCCCCCAAGCCAAAGTAGTAAGGCAATTAGCCTGAAGCAAAGCAGCTCCAGTGGGAAATAAAGGGGCTCTCTGTGGCCTGGGCAGTTGGCAGTGAAGAAGCAGTGGTGGAACAACGCAAGATGTGGCGCTTCAGCTGAAGACAAGACAGATGTCACTCCCCGAACAGATCCAAAAACTTGCTCATTTGGAAGCAGCTCTCACTGGAGACTCTCTTCAGCCTTGCAGGTATGTTTGATTTGCATCTGCTCTAAAGGAGATCTCAGTGAACCCCTTGCGCTCAGGTTCCAATGGAGGCACAAAGGGTGTACGTGCTGTGCCAAGCTTTAATGTCCTATTTCCAGCCATATTTCACCACAGTACAGGGCAGGGAGCGGGGACAGGGTTAAACAGCCTGATTACTGTGGACAGTATCACTTTTTGGCATGGTTGTATTCCATGAGACCCATGAAATACACTGGAGTCCTCCTTATGTTTCCATGAAAAGTGATACTGTCGTCCATCTCAAATATGAGGCAAGAATGGGTGTCAACAAACGGAGAAAACAAAAAATGGAGGGATGAGCATTCATACAAGCAAAATAGCAATAGCAGGATCACTAGGGATGTCAAAGGAAAGTAAATGCTTAGATGAACGGTTTTAAACTGTAGTACTTGTTAATTTATACATTAAAATGTATTTAATTAGCTGCTTTGATAGTAAAGTGTTTTCTATTGCATTTTTAAAGAATTAATGTTATTAGCAATAGCAGTTAAAAACTTAGCTCTCTTTCATGCTTATCTTTACTCTTAACCGTCTTTCATACAAACTGCATTATCACACTCTCCAGGAAAAGAAAAAAGAAAATCTTACTTTTTTCTGATGTCATATCAGCCTGGAAGAGAAAAAACGGGGAAATATGAAAGTTCAAATATATTTGATACACAGAAGTCACTAATGAAGTTAAATCTACTAGATGTATGGAGAGACACAAATTCATGAACTTACATAGAACCAAGAATGTATTTTAAATAACAGTGAAAGCATGGTTTAATTTCTTTAGTGAAAGAAAACAGTCCTTGCCAAAAAACCACACTGAACAAAACGCAATGTCAGACTATGAAAATTCAAGAAGTAAATTTTTGAGGCTGCTTTCCAATTTGCATTTATTTGAGTTCTGCTCACATTTGTCCACACAAGTACATACTGTATAAATTTGGCTATGCAAAAGCACCCGAAATTAGCAGCAGCATTAACCATTTAATTTCCTATACAAACTTGTGGAGGGGTAGGATGACCGTGGGGAACACAGACCAGCTGTGTAGTACTGCTGGTACAAGATGTCATGTGTGTTAAGGCCCCCAGGTTGTTTAGTCAGTGCTGAAAAGATTTTACTTGTTTGAAAGCATTCTTTATGAAGATAAATGCAATACACTGTCTCAGGGAAGGTGTTAGTAAGTCCTTGCTTCTCCATAAACTGACAATGAACAGAAGTAAATCACTGGCCACACATGCATGTCTGTACATTCCTTGCAATGCTTTAGGCTTACATCATTAAATTTCACACTCAGCAGCGTGTGTTACAGATCCATCATAGTTTGAATTCCTCCGATGCACAGATTGCCCTGCACAGTAACCTGGGATGCCCAGGATCCTTTAGTTTCCCTTACTTCATGTTCTTCCATGTCAGCATTCTGTCAGCACACTAATTAATATTATTAACTTAAAAAATAAGAGTCAACAAAAAATAATTTAAAACGGAATGTGGTTTTAGCCATCAAAGAGCCTGTCCTTCTGTGCTTTATTTTCTTACATAAAAACAGAAGAAGTCATGTTTACCATAGCAGTGGTAAATATTTCTGTAATGATAATAGGAAACTGCAATCCATGCCACAGAACTGCTGAACTCTGTTCTGCATCTGTGGTAAAGATGTCCATCCTCTTTGGGGAGCTGCTGTTCTCACAGTGCTGGCACTCTTGTTTCCAACAGCTGAACACGATCAAAATGTGGGGATGCTTTTCTAATGTTACCCATCCATGTAGGGGTCAGACCCTAAGGAACATCCAGAACAGGACTGGGAGCACGGGGAGGAGTTGGTGCCATTTAGGTTATGCTAAAGATGAAAATTCTAAACCTTTTACTTGAAGTAGACTCACTTGTGATTTCTGGGTACACTGATTCTGTACTGAATGTCAGAAACCTCCAGTCTACTGCTTGTCATAAGTGAAGAGGATTTGCAATTGTAGCATAGTGTGAGTTAAAATGTGTAAGTTCCAAGAGTCTTTTCACTGCCCTCCTCTTTGTTGTGCTTGTAGAACTGAGCAAGGGATCAATGTGCCTCGTTTACTACAGATTTAACCTTCCAAGCTGTGTCTGTTAGTTGTGCTTGAGTGGTGTTGGGAGGGAAGAACATGCTGATTTAGAAACATTACCTCTTCTGGTTCTTGATCTGAATCTGATTCCTTTCCGTTCCAAATTGCCATGCAAAAAGAGAAGGGGAAAACAGAGCAGGCAAAATGCAATTTTTTTAGAAGAGAGTAGGGAAAACAAACTTCTGACAACATTTAACAGAAAAGATGAAAATGCGGAATGTTTCTGCAATTGATTTGTTATGTCAAAAAGCAGCAAAACTGAATGGTCAGTTTAAAACACAAAATGCTACAGGACTGACCAAAATATAAACAGAAAAGTTGCTTCTGGGTGTTAGAATTCTGGTGATCTTTATTTGTACCTAAACTTCAAATATATGCATGCTTCCCCCCCCAAATTACCATGAATAAATATTTAAAACAGTTAAGAATGTTAACTATTTAAATTTGAAATATGTTGAGGTGTGCTGTTCTGAAATTGTATCAAAATAAAGATTATAGTATATTCTAAAGATGCTGAGAGAAAAGTGAACACCAACAGGGCAAGATTTTGGGCAAACAGCCCAATAATATCTCCCTGAAAGGCTTGCAGCTCCTCATCTGACCAGGATTAAAAAAAATGTGTTTCCACAGAATAAACATAAACTGACTCTTTCTAGGGAAACAAGTGCTCAGTATCTGACCTTTCTTCAAGAGAAATCATGGTCCCTCCCACTCATCTCTCTTGAGTCCTCAGAAAACATCTGATAACATCTTCAAGCAGTGGCACTACAAGTACCAAACCCAAGACAGTGAAAGCTCTTGGGTGGAATTTATTCCTCTTTAAAATCCCTCACCACAAAATTTTAACCATATTCTGCCCTGCTCCTCCTTTCTTGTTTGTATAACAATGCTGATTGCAAGGGATGAGTGTCATTTCACAATACCTTTGTGTAAATGGGTAGAGTGATGTTTAAGTTACATATGGCTTGGTGAACGAGGCCTCTTGTAGATTTTGGCTCCTTCATGAAGGATAATCGCCCACAGGGTTCTTGAGTGGTATCTCGCACCTGCCAGAGCAGAAATACATCTTTAAATGGAAGAGCACAGAGATAAAATGAGGTCACGGTTGGGAATTCAGCTAAATTATTTTTTTTTTCCTTTCTTTGCAAAAATATAGTGAAGGAGGAGCCATTAACATTACCTTAACAAATAGAGGAAGTCTATTTTCTTTGAAGGCAAAAAAGCTGAATATATGATGTTGCCCACTCTTTGTGAGTGGCACCAAATTGCCAAAGCAGTCAACATAGATGGGCTTTCCTTCTAACACCTGTTGGAAAGAGCAGCAAAGCAGCAATTAATGACAGTGAGGTGGTTAGGATTTCTTCTTAAGGATAATTTTCATTATCATCAGAGTCAAAGAAGTATTTTCTTCAGCACTCAAAAGCCAAAGGCAATGTGTATCAGTAGATTCTCTATTTATTTCAGCTGGATTTGTAAAGGCCTAGAGCTCTTGCAAGCCAGGCCTCAGGTAAATACCTCTGTTGGATCCCTATGTAATGGCACTGCTTACACGTTCAGATGGTTGCTATTATGGCCCCTCCACATCTTTAACTGTTAGATTAGCAGTTTTGGAGATGTTCCCTTCAAACTGACAATCCATTAATGTCTCATCCTCACCTTCCAGAAATTCAGCCTTGTCAGTTTGATAACCCTTATTTTATCTGTCTGCTCTGCACAGGAAATGCCAGTTACAGCTTCAGGAACAGTGAGGACAAATATTTCCAAGCTGGGATTCTCACGGAAAAGAGCCTGAACTAAGCAAAAGACTATGCTGTGCAGGTAAGTTAAAGCACTTCCAATTTGTCATCCCCTCTGACAAAGCTGATGGAGACAGAAAAATTGCATTTAGCAGACAGTTTGCTGAATTTTGCATAGGAAGGCTTTTGCTCGTTCAGCAAAGGAGTTTATTTTTGTAAAGCAGAACGTGAATCAAACCTGCTAGCTTAACTTCTTCGTATATCAAGGTGCTGATGAAACGTGACGACTGTCAACTGCCTTGTCTGGTTAGTGATATGCATTTAGGAGTTTCTGGAAATTGGGGGTTACCTGTCCTTTTTGGCTCTGACTATTCCCCTCCAGCCCTGTGAACTAAGAGTTCAGCAGTTCTCACTGTGGATAGGGTTTCATCACTACTTTTTCCATGTATCTGACAGAAGTCCAAGTCTCCATCATATCATGGTAGTTGATGCTGCATCATGATAGTAGTTGTTAGCAGTTACTTTTCAGTATTTGTGATGGATAGAAGGCAGAGTATTGGTTTAAAAGCAAACCCTAGAAAATGGAGGAAACAGTCTTGTACCTCCACGTCCCTGCTTCTGGCAACTTCAGCAAAATTTTCTTGTTGTTCCAGGGTTTTATCCACCTTGTCATCCGTCATGCAGAAACACCTTAACCGTGCTTCAATGGGATCATGTGATTTGGCAAACACCACGAATTTGGCCATGTAGGGGACACAGATAATCTCTCTGTACACTTGGGAAGCAAAGGTAACAGATTCTTGTGTCTGCCGACAGTCTATCAGCCAAAATCTGTAACAGAAAATGCGGAGTTGCATAATCAGCATGGAAATACTTAGGAAATTCTGTGTTTCCCCATGCTGGCAGCTTAAACTGGTAACCACAGCAATTGTAGACAGCAAGTCAGGAAAAAGAGTGGTTATACTTGTTTTTTGACTACCACCTAACTGGCAGGATAGCAGCACATTCTTTACATACAATGTCAAGACCTGGGGGTCTTCAGGTAAATGTAAAATGATTTTGCCCACTGTGTAATGCTGCATGCAAAGTCAGGAATTGTTCTTATGTGAATTTAGTCACCAAGTTTTTTCCAAGGAGTAACTTGTAGTGCCTTCTTTCCCAGCCATCACTTTGGTTTCTCGGCAGAGCTGCTGACATTTCTTTCACATAAAATCCACTGTGTGGGTGGAAATCATGCTCAAGTTGCATACTCGTAGGATGGAGACGGAAGTCAGGAGAGGTCAAGAGCTGATTTAATCTACAGGGGGCTTATTCCTAACTGTGCATTACATGGCATTATAACCCCCAAAGAAAGCACGCCTTGTGAGTGTGTCTGCTCTGGCTTAGTCATCTGCAGCTGAGTAACAGCAGATTTCGTGCTGCGATGATCTTTGGAACACTGAACAAACACACTGGTCAACAAACAGGCTGATGGCATTTGAAGGAGAGAAAGCATGTGTGGTACATAAAAGCTCTGCACACTGATACTTTGCTTTTCCTGCGTGGGAGAATTATGCTGTGCTGGACTCAGACTGGAGAGGCTACATCCTCTGAGAAACCACCAGATGCCTCAGTGATTTGCTGTCATACACCAGGGGCTAAAAAGCCCAAACAGAGACAATGTTTTAAAGATCTCAGGAAATGGAAAACAACAGCTATGCCTCCAAGCCTGCTGTGTAATTCACAGGACAAACCTATCTCTTTCCCAAGCTCATTTTGGACAGAATTAGTCTTGTGAATGGGAAAACCATTGTCCATCATTAATGATTTTACTAGGCAAGAAAAATGACTGTGAACAGTCAGAAATCCGCTTGGCAAGGCACAAGGACAGAGGCGCTCAGACCAGGGGCACAAGTGGTAAAATTAAGGTTAGCTTGTGTTTTGGCACAGAAAGTAATTATTTGCCTGACTTCAAATACATGAAAAATCCCATTTTCTAATTCTACCAGCATTTAAACTCATGTTTGGGTGAAAGGAGGCAGTTGAATGTTCACTTAGTTCAGGATTTCACATAAACTATCACCTGCATTCTGGCTGTATTTTATGTGTAGGCCTGCTGGGAACTTCACAATTTTAGGGACTTGGACCTCTCAAACTGCATCCAGTTCCCTCATGTGGTTCTTAAAATAACCTTTAATTCCTCCCTTTATAGGGGCTGCTCTAGTAACAGCTGAGTGCCAAACACACTGTAAGACCTCCCTCTCGTGGCCACTGCTCTTACAGAAAAAGGTTTAGCTCAACCAAAAAGAAATGTATATCAGCAGAGCATCTAGCTTAATTAAAAAAGAGCCCTTTCTGAACTGAGAAAGTATAAACTAGTAACACTTTTTTCACCTAATGTTAAACTGGAGGTTGGACTGCAAGAGCTGATCTCATTTTAATAAGGAATACATTATCTCATTCAATAACAAATCTCATCTAATAATAGTAACTGTCCTAGACCCTGAGTGCACTGAATTTCGTGGGTAATTAGCCAAGATTTTTCTAACTGCTAGACTACACACACTAAATGGGACAGGGCCATGGACTCCTGTTACAGAGGGGATTTTTGTGCATTTCTGTGATATGAATCACGGCCAGTGTACAAACTAAAATACAGACTGACACATTATTATTTTAATATGCAATTCTGTTTTCAGAAGGACAGCAGCTGAACCTCATCCCAGGAACAAATGGTTGGAAGAGATGCTTCTAGATCCCAGTTTGGTACACCTACAGCTCTGTCTGCCTGACCTCTCCATTTTTGGATACTCTGGAAGTAATATCTCTTGGAAGATGGGTAAGGATGTACTCAAACGAGGCACTTCTGATTCCACTGTAATTTGTATGATAATAAGTATCTCTGTCCCTTCTACTATACAAACTAAAATAGTTTTAAGGAAATACTTGTTGGAAAAAGACATGCACTTGAAAGTATCATTATAAAACTCATGATTGGTTGTGTAGATACCTGGCAGACACATTTGTGGTGAAGGAAACACATTCATTAACAAATGTCAGTGGTGTTGTCCCAGTGATGTCTTCCCATTGCGCAGGGGTGGTTCCTCCTGACGTGAGAGAGATTTTTTAAAAAAAATTAAACCCAAGCAAGTCTGCAACTTTTTTTGCTTCTAAGAAGTGTTACATTCTTCTAAGGTTTTAATTGCCATTAAACCAGTAATAATCCCAGACATGCCTTCTCCTCGGGTCCACAGTATTCCTTCCACTAATGTTGGGAGGATTAGATGGGTTAAAGATTATTAAATTAATTTATTAAATTAAATGTATGCAGCTCATTTCTGCCTCTTGAGTGGGACTGAGTGAGGCACGGGTCACTTTGGAGTTACAAGCACAAAGTGCTTAACTCCATTATTTTCCTCTTAAGGTTACTTAGAGGCAGGCAGCGTTAAGTCTGCCAGGCAGAGGAAAGTTGTTCTCAAGAAACAAACTGTAAGGAAAACACAAATAAACCCACCAAACCTGAAATCTATGAGTATATTACACATCTCTTGTTAATCAAAACAACAAATGTTATTTCTGCTATAAAGTAATTGTTTGGAAAGTAGTTTATTTACACTGTTTCTCATCCCACTCGGGTTTTTCTCCGCGCTTCCCATGTGTGGAATCAGCTTAACACATTCGGGCCACGAGGAGTGACAGTTTCAGGATGCCCCTGGCCAGCTCCAGGCCTGGCACCCTACCTGTTATGCTGCACAGTAACCTCAGAGTGGGCGTGTCGCCTCCGTAGCCATTCATGATCCCGTCGCTGGAGGCCTTGGGGACGGGAATTGTCATTGTGATGGGTTTATGGAACTTCCTTCTCCTGGGCTCCAGCGTCACTATGGGACTGAAGGTAGCCTTGTTGCCTAAAATCTTCTTTGTAAGTTCAGTGTGCATAGGTTGAGCCTTTCCAGAGCAACAAAAAAAACCGGAACACTTAGTTGAAAACAGTTTAATGAGTTGGTAAAGAACTGGGTCTGTATATTGTGTATTTTTTCCCCTTAGAACAAGCTCTGAGCTATTTTAGTGTACTATTCAACAGGCACAGTCTCCAGGCGAAGATCAGCTGGGGACGCAGGCAGCACAAGGATGGGATGGGGACAGGGGAAAGACTTCCCTCTCTCTCAGGAGTGAATTCTTAAGCTGGTTCCTTCATGCTGAGGATCTGTACCTTTGACCTAACTACTGCAGCACTTTTTACTTCTCTGGTGCCTTTCATAAGAAACATTTAGGAAATTGTTCTATGACCTACACTAGTATTATAACCACCACCAATTTTCCCCAGGCTGTACGGACAGTTAACAGACAGGAATGTGAATTAACTGTGGTGCTTTGTCTGTAGGCCTTCCCTAGAAACTGGGGGCTAAGGAAGTATTCCGTATCATTCCCCGATGTAATCAGGTGTATAAAGACAGAGTGGGAGGTTCCTCTTTCTCTCCTTTCCCTTGTCCAATGAGCACAGAGATGGCAGCTCTCAGGGTTTAGGCCTCAGCTTATCTATATGAGCTAGGGCCTGGCTGAGGGCTGTTGTCTGTGTGGGCATAGGAGAGAAGGCACTCATTTCTCCTAAGGGAAGTTGGTGAGATCTTACTGTGTTAGTTGTTTTACTAAGCTAATTCCTGGGATTCAATTGTGTGCATTTGTTTTGTTTTTACTCTTCTGGTCCTTTTCCCCTTCCCCTTTTCCCATTTTTTCCCTTTGGGATTGCTTGGAATCCTTGTATCATATGTACATAGTATTTAGTTGTATATACATGAAATATCTGCAAATATGTACATATATTCCTTTACTACATTTTCCTTTTTGCTACCTTATTTTCCTTTT
Organism: Formicarius rufipectus; assembly: GCA_013399695.1. Taxonomy (NCBI): domain Eukaryota; kingdom Metazoa; phylum Chordata; class Aves; order Passeriformes; family Formicariidae; genus Formicarius; species Formicarius rufipectus. The sequence continues at coordinate 4,221 of VXAU01004106.1, read as the reverse complement.
CAGGAGGAGAGTTTGAAGAGCTGACCAGCTCAGAGCTGTGTTTGGCGGGGAGCCAAGCCAAACTCACACAGCTTTTTTGGTAGTAGAGGATGGTTTGTTTTGGTTAAACCTTGTTTGTTTTGGAAACATACTGACACAAAAACTCAAAGCTTTACCACTTGCTCTGACTTTTGCATGTGTCATGGGTTTCTGTAGCTGAATTTTAGTAGAAGGTGGGGCTTCCAGGATGATTTCTGTTAGAAGCTGCTGGAAGCTTCTCCTGTCCTGTGGAGCCAGTGACAGCCAGGTCCAGGAGGGACCTCCTGCTGGTGGACAGAGTGGAGCCAATTAAGAATCACAGTCAGGCCTCTGTGATAACGTATTTAAGAATTAGGAGTGTTGCGCAGTTGAAAAATTCCAGCCATGAGAGAACAACGCAGAGACCAAGGTTGGAGCAGGAGGAGGAGAAGGAGGGACCCCCGCTGGAGCAGGGGTGGGGGGGGAAGGACTAAAAGCTATCTGNAGGGGAAGGACTCAGAGCTGTGGCCCCCCTGCAGCCCGTGGGCGAGCAGGTTGTCCCCCTGCAGCCCACGGAGCCCATCGGGGGGCAGAGACCCGACTGCCCCCCATGGAGTGACCCCCAGGACAAGAGCAATGGCAGCAACAACACCCACCTGCAAAACTCCCATTCCCTGCTCCCTGGAACTGCTGGAGGGAGGGAGGAGTGGGAGGAGAGGGGTGTTTTTAAGACTGATTTATTTCTTACTTTTTAATTTTAGCACTTTTAGTTTTAGTTCTTATCTTGTTAGCAATAAATTTAAGTATTTAGCCACTCTGAATTTGTTTTGCCATTCTCTCTCAACTGTTTTTTTCCTTTTCTCTTTTTCCCTTTCCCTCTGGGAAAGGGGGTCCTGGAGGTTTGGGTGGACACCTGGTGAAAACCACCACAGCATGTATTTTATTATTCTTTCTACTAGAAACACTGGAGATAAGACACAACACGACTAGCTGAAGACACTGCTCTCTGTTCAAAGAAGGCGATCTGACTAAAACCCTGGTGAGTGTTGAGCTGTACCTGGAGGCCAACACGGATGCGTTTGGTCAGAGCTCCTTCTGGGAAGACTGCCTGCACCTGTGGCACCACAGTGCTGCTCAGCACCCCTCCCTCGGGCCCGATGAGGTTGCTGTCCTGCTTGATGCGCGACACCACCGCAAAGTACTGCGGGAAATCTCGTGTGATGATGCGGCAGATCCGCTTCTTCTCCAGCTCCTCGGGAGTGTCCAGGACTGAGGGCAGAAGAGGAGATGGTCAGAGGGCAAGAGTTTTGTGGACCCTTTAAAATGCACTCAAAGCTTTTCACAGTTTGGCTGCAGCTTACACAAAGGTATTGGACCAGAAGTCAAAGGGGGAAAAAGGAAACACATCCCAGCATTCACTTAAATAGAGAAATCAGGACAAGGACAGACAGAACAATCAAGTGAAGGGAGCTTACAGCAGGAAACAGAGTATGATGACATCTCCATAATAACAGCTTTAATTCTGTGAGTCAGCTTGTTTACATCAGGATTTGTTTGGGATATTTTGGAAACAAAAAATCAAATAACAAATTCTGCAGCTCTAAGACAGCCCAAGGCCATTCTGTTCTCTCAGAAAGCAAGAGCACCCATGACTGACATTTCCTCCCACACGTGGGGTTGCTTAGAAAGGATGAGTATAATTGCCTTGTTTTGGAAAGATGTTTGCCATGGAAACTTTAACGCTATGGAAAGGAGCAGGAGCAAACAAAAGTCTAGCACCTATTCCTAACCTCGTGATGGGAGGTATTTAGTCCCATGACTTCAGCAGACCATGCAAGGGAAGGGAAGCAAGCAAATAGAGGAAGCTACTGCCCCTACTAAGAGCAGGAAGAGAGGAGCAGGATGAAAACCAGCATGCCACAGGATACCTTCGTCCATGCCATTGAGGATCTCGTTGAGCTCCTCCTCAGTGTATTCACAGAAGTGCTCCTTCCAGCTGTCCCCGTTCTCGCTGCGCAGGATCACCAGCTCTCGCTCCTTCCCACGCAGAGCGGCAAAGTGGGGAATCTCCACAATCACAGGCCTGGCACAGCAACACAGCGCATTAAATGCACATGGGAGAGAGGAAGAGACAGGATTAGCAGCAACTCTATCCGGTCTGCTACAAAGTGACCTGGAATTCTACCTATTCCGCTGCAATACTTGGGCACAATCCTAATCTAGTAGGCCACTAACACAAACTACGTTTTTACAGGGACCCGGGAAGTGCTGAAGGACAGATGAACAAGTGCATTCACCTCTTTCCACAGTGTGAATGAGATTTGGTAAGGTAATAGTGCTTCTCTGGAAATTTAGTGATTGTTTTGCAAATCCAGCAAAAACTCATGCTCGGTTTAGATGTCACTACTGTCTGGGTTAACCTGTGCAACTTCATTTCAAAGAGAATCTACTGTAACATGTAGGAGTAGTGGGACAAATTCCGATCTCACTTATACTAGTGCAAATCAGAATAACTTCATTGCTGTCAGGGGGCACTTGTGTCCTGCACCAATTTAATTTCTTTGTAATTCTGTGCATTCCAATGAATTATTCCTGATTTACACCCTGGGATAGACACAGCAGGTCTGACATTGTTTGGGTTGCTATTGCAGTATAGGAGATAAGAATTTGCCTTGTTGCCTGACAAGCAGATGTCAATATATGTTGCAGCATAAGCGCCCATATATATATATAAACAACACATATGTGTACATATCATATATCTATATTTAGATATACATATACATACGTACTCTTAGAAATAAGAGAGAAGATGTAAATATATTTGCATATACACTTCTCTAATAAGAGGACTCAGACGAGTTATCATGTACATAGTAAATGCCATGTGCTCTATCACACTGGTGGTATCTGACATATTACTTATTGATTGATCACTTACAAAAAAAAAGCTTAGAATTTACAGTAGATTCCTTTTTGTTTGTTTGTTTTGTCCCAATCCAGGTTGCTTTGCTACAGACATCAAGCACATAACTAGGAAGATTACATGCCAAAACAAAAATGGAAGGCCACAGTACTTGAAGAAAAAGATACAAACATACCACCAAAACAAAGCCACATACCACAAAGGTTGAAAAATGGTCCACTAAGGGGTAAGTATACAAAATTTCAAATGATAGAAAGGGACAATATCATGGGCATAATGACATAAAAAAAATCATATTGCAGAAGGAGGAGAAGAATGGGGAGGTCAGCATCCATCCATTTGTTTCAAGTCTCTCCTACCCAAGGAATTTGGTCCCAGGAGGCCCCAGCTGAAGGATTCGGCTGACCAAGCTTTCTCCCTCATTAAGTGGGGGAGGAGCCGTAGGCAGATGAAGTTTACTGAGTACATCCAAAGCAGCAGTGAAAGAAAAAACATAAGTAAACTTAATGTATTTTTTGTGCCAGAACACCAGGGCCACTGTCTGGTCCACAGAGTGGAATTAGGCTGAACACTGAAGAAGGTTCCATCCTAGCCCTGGTAATTTGGTAACCAAAATCAACAAAATTAGTTCTGTGAATTTAGGACCTTTTCTTGCTTATGGGGGGCTTTGCCCGTGAACGTGATAGGAATGGGATCTGGACCTTCGAATGCACCCCAGCAAACAGTACAGTGAGTTTCTGATTTCACTGCCAGCAGAAAACCCAGGGAAACACTCGCAGGAAGGGCTCAAAGATCTGAGGCGGAATAAACTCTGCTCTATCTTGTCTTTCAGACAGACAGTCTCATTAGAGCGAAACCATTACAAAAATAGGAGACATGGTTAAAATCCAAATGTGTGAGAGAGAGAATGTGAGGACTGAATACAACTGCACTGTATTTGTTCTGCTCTTGACATATCTTTCTGTTGGTCATTATTATTTTTATTATTTCCCTTTTTATTACCAATTTTATTTTTATTATCTTTCTTTCCGGTTTTATTTTTTATTTCCGGGGTTAAAAAAATAGGAAATAAAAATAAAAAACGCCGGAAATAAAAAATAAAACCGGAAAATTTCCTATTTTTTTAAATTTCCCTTTTTTCCATTTATCTTAATTTCCCTTTTTCTCTAGTTTTCCCTAATTTCCCTTTTTTATTTTCCGGTTTTATTTTTTATTTCCTTTTTTTAATATTTATTTCCTTTTTTTTTTAATTTCCCCGTTTTTAAATTTCCATTTTTTCCATTTTTCCTAATTTCCAT
>VXAU01004102.1:814854-941582 GCA_013399695.1 Formicarius rufipectus | reverse complement strand
ACGTGAGCCTGCCCGCGGCAGAGGTAGAAGCACCAGCATGTGAAATTCCTATCGATTCCTCCACTGATAAAGAAGGCGATATGATTAAATCTCCAAGTTCTTTATTTAGAATGCCTAAGATTTCTCTGTCTAAAAGTTTCAAACCTTATGCTGAAAGTAAGTCCAGAGTTGATGTTTCAGTCTCAGAATCCATTTTTTATTCTGTCAGAGAGGAAACATCTGATAGTGTAGAATCTAAACCTTTTCCTGACCTGAAAACAGATAATGTGTCTAAAAGTACTAAGTTCAGAATTCCTAGCTTGGGTTTTTCTAAAGTTGATTTGAGTTCCTCTCAAATTGATCAGGAGTCCTCATTTCAAACAGGGGATATTACACTTACTAAATACCAAATTAATCTAACAGAATCTGAATCAAAATTACCATCTCTTGCTGATGAAAATCTTTCAGATTTTGTAATTTTAAGTAAAGATGGTTCTGTGGAGGAAGAAGGTCTTAAGCCAGACAGTAAAACAACAGCTTCTGAAATGTCATTGGGTGACAAAGAGATTACAGTTAAAATTCATAAATTCCGTAAACCAAAATTTGGAATTCTATCTATGGGAAAAGAAAGTGATCTTGGTTCCAAAGGGGAATCTGAAATTTTGAAGGGAAGAATAACATGTGATATGACTGATACTGATACTAAAAAACCACTTCAGATGTCTGATGCCAAGTTGGGTGTAAAGTTGCAGAAGCCTTTGCTTGAAGTTGTTCTGGATGCACCAACATTGGATCCCAGTCTTTCACCAATGGAAGTTACCATGCCAAAATTAGAAACAGAAATCCATGGTCCAGATTCAGAGTACAAGGTAGAACAGGATGTAATTTCAGGAGAGAAGGATATTGAGGAGAAGGAAAACAAAGTTAAATCATCAAAATTCAAACTGCCTTCTTTTCGTTGGTCACCAAAGAAAGAAGCTATTGCTCCTTCTCATGGTGAGGAACATCTGAAAGAGCCCGTTTTGTCTCCTTTATCTGGCGACACAGGATCTGAATTAAGTTTTATTACTCCTGAGAATCAATACATTCATACAGAATTTGATACATCTATGGAAAAAGATGATGAAAAAATCAGAAACAAGAAGTCCCAATTTACCATGCCAAAGATCTCATTCCCTAAAATAAAGGGTCAGAAAGTCCAAGTCTCTCTGCCCACACGGGAAAATGATGTTTGTGGTCCCAAGCAAGAAAAAGAAGGTGTTTCAGTACAGAAGTCTGAGAAAGAAAGTAGTGGAGAAGAGGCAGGAATGGGCATAAAAATGCCAAAAGTTACAGTCCCAACTTTGAAATTTTCCAAACCAGAAGTCAACGCTCCTGAAATAGAGATGGGTATTAGCAGGCCTGCAGGTGAGGTCATACTTCCTACCTGTGAAGAAGATGATCTAAAATTGAAATCAGCTGCTGCTAATGCCAGCCTCTCCACTTCAGATATTAAGATAACAATGGAAGGTTCACTTGAGATGAAAAGTCCTGACACAAGTGTTGAAGTAACATCAAGTGAAAGTGCCGTGGGTGACGTAGAAATAAAAGTTGAAGGTCCTGAAGGGAAAACAAAAATGTCTAAATTCCAAATACCAAAGTTAGGAATTACACTTTCTAAAGGCAAAGGGTCTGAAAAGGAGGTAGGCGAAGCCAAATCAGAAGTCGAAGTTCCTCAGCTAAAACCAACAGTAGGAATATCTGACATTGCTGTGGAAGCACCAAACTTGGAAGTAGAATGTGGCACAGGAACAGAGTCTTACAGCCCTGAAGTCAAAACCACCAAAACTGACAGTAAGGCATCAGAGGCTGATGCTCACTTCCCATCAGCTGACATTTCTATTCCAAAACCAGACAGTAATATACACGATCCAGATGGAGCACTGAAAGTCAAAGGGGAAATAAAGCAAGACGGAGGCAAGATGCCAAAATTCAAACTTCCATCCTTCAATTGGTCACCAAAGAAGGAAGCAAGTGTTAAACCAGATTCTGGAACAAATGTGGAAGAATCAAAACTTGCTGTAATCTCAAGCAGAGTAGACACAGAAGTGAGAGGAACTGCAACTGATGATGAAGGTAGTGGTACAGTCCTTGATCTGGAAATATCTACAGGAAAAGTTGAACAAAAAAGTCCGATTAAAAAGCCTCAATTTGTCATGCCCAAAATTTCACTCTCCAAGATCAAGGTTCCGAAATCTCAGTCTCATTCACCAAAAGTGGAAGCTGATGCTGCTCTTCTTAAAATAGAAAGAGAGGGTGAAGATTCAATTCAGATACCTGATATAGAAAAAACTCATTCCAAAAGGACTGAAGAAGGGGCACAAATAAGCCTTCCAATGGCTGATACAAAGTTCCACACTCTGGAGTTTTCCAAAATAGAAACTGAAGCCTCTCAAAATGAAATGGGAGTCAGTTCAGCAAAGACTGATGCTGCTCTGAGTTCCTCAGAGGAGAGTTTTCAACAGGTTGACTTAAAATCAAGTTCTGTTGATGAATGTAACATTCGAAAAACAGCTATTAAGTTCCCCAAAGCGGAAGTTTCAGTTGAACTGAAGAGTCCTGATATAGTAACAGAAAGGTCATCAATTGTGGATGGAAGAAAAGTGAAATCAGAAGGTCCTGAAGGGAAGATTAAAATGCCCAAATTCCAGAAGCCAAAGTTTGGAATCTCTCTAACAAAAGGAAAAATCCCAGAGGAAGAGATCAGCTCTCCAAAAATAACAGCTGAGAAACCCCAGCTAAAAATGACAAATGAAATTGCTGACATTACTGTGGGAGTTCCAGCATCAGAACTTATATCTGATGTGTCAGATCCTGGAGTAATTGTTTGTAAGATAAAAACACACCAAGATCTAACTACTGACATTGAAACTCCAAAAGTAGATATAAGCCCCCAGTCAGTATCTAAAACAAGGACAGATGGAGTTATTGAGAGTCTTGAGGACAAAGAAACCAAATTAAAAGAAGAACATGAAATAAAAGCTGAAGAAGTTCATACCGAAGAACACCAAGGATGGTTTAAAATGCCAAAATTCAGAATACCTTCATTTGGCAGGACATCCTTAAAGGAAAAAAAAAGTGATGTTGATATTGAAAGAAGTACAGAGAGAGCTCAGGCAAGTATTCCCTCTGCAAAAGTGCAAACTGAAACAAGTATTCCTGAAAATACCTTCTCACTGCCACACACAGTCACTGAAATTACTATTGGAAAAGAAGAGATTAAAAAATTAGAAGATTCTGTGAAGAGTTCTGATGTTAGCTTGTCAAAGATGGAAGGAGGTATTTCATTATCCACAGAAAGAACAGATAGTAGAGTGAATATTCCAAAAACTGAAACTTATGCTGACATAGTTAAGCGTGGTGCTGAAGGACAAAAAACACCTATTTCAGAATTCATAGTGTCTGCAGAAGAATTGTCTAAATCATCCATAAGTGCTTTAGAAACTGACAAAGACAGCAGTTTAACACATAGGTTTCCTACAGGTACTCTGACTTTTCAAGAACATCAAGTCAAACCAGATGATATAGAAGTCCCAAAGGCAGAAATCTCCACTAAGTCAGAGGCTTCAGTAGTAGGATGCAAACCCTCATCAGCTGAAATTACTCTGGATGCAACACAGAAGAAAATAGATGTTAATCTTCCAAAGGAAGAGCTTGATATTCAAAATAAAGAGGCAGCAATTAAAAAAGGAAAGATAAAGTGTGATGTGAAAATTACAGAGAAAGACAGTGAAGAAAGTCAGTTTAAAAGGACTACTTGTGAACAGTCTACAACAAAGGGATTAGAAGATGGTACTTATGTTACTGCTAAGCTGGAAGATCTAAAGGTAGAAGTTCAAGGAGTGAAGATGGATGCTAAAATTACTAGAGTAGATCCTGAAATGAAACTTCAGATGAAAAGTGTTGAAAAGGATGTGTCTGCAGGAGTGGAAGTGGAAGTAGAAGATAGAGTAGAAACAAGTAAAATTAAAGCATACAAGTTTAAGATTCCAAAGTTTGGAATGTTGCATTCAGAAATCAAGGATTTTGAAGATGATGGCAATGTGACAAAGTCAGAAGCTGATTCAGTGCCTAAAAGTGAAATAGGCACAGCAGAAGTGCAGTTACAAAAACCAGCAGGATCTATTGGGCAGAAAAGTCCAGCTCTCAATCATATGGAAGTATCTGCCAGAATAACAGGTGAAACAGTGGATCAATCAGAGGGTGGCCCAGAAGTAGTTGTAAGAATTCCCAAACTTAAAATACCAAGATTCACTTTTAAATCTCTCCCAATTGAAGCTGATGTTTTAGTGTCAAAAGTGGTAACAGACCCAAAGGGATCTAGAACTGACATTGAAGTAGTGCAACTCGAAACAAGCTCTGCTATCCCTGAGAAAACACCAGGGGCTCTAGAGGGGAGTATTCATAAAGCAAAAAGCAAAATTCTGACACTGACTGAACCTGACATTAAAACAGCACAAATGACAGCTACCATAGAGTCCTCCTTTTCAATTGCTGGGCAAGATGTTCACTGGTCTTATTCAGAGGGCCAAGAAGTGAGTGAGAAAGTAGAACTTGAACATGTTGCTATTGAAAGGTGTGAGATTTACACTACTGAAATACTGAAAGAATCAGAGATTCTGTCATCAGAAGTCAAAACTGCTACTTTGGGATTTTCATTGCTCAAGGCAAAGATGCCAGAATCACACAGTGACTTAGAAGTGCCAGTCCAGGAGCCCTCTCTGATGGATGGTGCATCACTGGGAAAACCTACATGTGCTGGGGAAAGCTCTGAAGTAGCAGCACAGAGAACTGGCAGTGTTGAGCTTAAGCTATCTGACAAACCACATCATGCGTCTGAAGAATCTAGTGGAGAAGTAGGTTTGACAAAGTTAAAAACATATGCTGCTGAAGCAAAGCCTTCCAGTAAACTTGAGGATAAATCCCCAGAGAGAATAACCTCACGTCCTTTCTCTAAAGATGAGGATGTAGCTGAAGCAGTGGAAGGTGAAGAAAAAGACAAAACCAGTGAAAAAGAAAAGGCTGATAGCAAAAGATCTCCTGGAAGATTCAAGTTATGGCTTCCAAGTATTGGCTTTTCATCTTCTAGTGATGAAACAAGCACAGATGCAAAAACAGAAGTAAAAAAATCAGTTCCAGAAGACATGAAACCTGCAGACACAGCAGATGATTCCTCTAAGCAAACTGAAAAAACTGGATGGTTTAAATTTCCCAAGCTAGGTTTCACATCTCCTTCCAAGAAGGCTAAGTCTGTTGACAAAGAAGACATAGGTCATAAAGAGGGAAGAATCTCAGATGAAGATAGCCCATCAGATAAACCTGATGTATTTTTTGATGCACAAGAAAGCTTATCACCTAAAGAAACAACAGGGGGTGAAAAGGTTGAAATTGATGAGGCCTCATCTATTGTGACATCTTCAGCAAGAACTGAACTAATCTTGTTGGAGGAAGCAAAAGATAGTAAATCTAATATTGATGGAGGTACAACCAAATGAAGGTCGTATATTCTCAGTCTTCAATGAAACCAAAATCATCTACATGTGCAGGAAAGAATGTTTTCTTAATTTGCTAGTAACTGAAAGTTAAAACCCAAAGCGAATATTCAGGAAAATGGTTGAACAGAATTTACCACGTGTAAATTTTCAAGGACATAGATGTACTATATTGTGCACTAATAAAGATTTCTACAAATCTGTCCCAGAGGCAACAATTATGACAAGTACAGAGCTGCCCATAGTTTGAGCAAAGTCTGGAAAAATATACCTGAATCATGAAAGTAAACCATTGAAAGGCTCAATGACAGCAAAAGCTTTTTAAATACGCTTCTCAAAAAAACACACAATCTAATTATGCTTAGATTATGGATTGTTTCCAGAATGGGTTATAAACTAGTACTATAAGAACTGTTTAGATTTTGGACATTTCTGACCTACTTTTGCTTTATTATTAAAATGTTTTTCTTTATTTCACCTGAAGTAGTATGCATATTCCACAAACATTATAAAATATAAGATAAAAATTAAGTACTAGTGTAGAGAGACTAATGCTTTACCTCTTCCTCTCTTCTTATTTTTTTATTATTGTGTTTAGCCTTAAAAGATTTTAAAAATACCAAAACAGAAACCAACAGAATAATTTCGAGACCAAAAACATGTAATTAATTTACATTTTTAAGATACCAGAATAAACTGTGCTTACAGAGAATAATTATTGAAATGTGGATAAATAAATTTTAATGTATATATTTATGGGATAGTTAAATGCTTAGAACGATCTGCCACACTGGTGGAATTGCTTCAAAAATTTTCTGGGAAAGGAGGTGTATATAATTATTTGCTTCTTTGTTTATATCTGTGCTTCTCTCAGGTGCACAACAGAAACCAGAGTGCATATGTGACAGCCTTCATATGTACCATTAAAACACTGTCTGTATTCTTAAATCACAATAAACTCACCATATGAATAATAACTCAAGTAGCGTGAGTTACTGACATTTCTGATTCTGAAAATGCCAGCCTAAATTTGCATCAAGTTTCATTTTAGTAGTTTTCTCATCCTGTGTTTTCTTTATCCATGTTCTGCTTAGTACAGGGAAAGCAGACACAGCAAAACATTTAGAAACTGGGTTGTAAATGAAGTGTACTTGGTTGGCTAACCATCTGTAGGTTAAAACGTTCTTCATTTCTAGATCATAGAATCACAGAACTTTAAGGGGTTGTAAGAGGCCTCAAAGATCATGTATTTCTACCCTACTGCCATGGGCAGGGAACCTCCCGCTAGGCCAGTTTGCTCAAGGTCTTATCCATCCAGAGTGGCCTTGAACACTGCCAAGATTGGGGCATCCACAACCTCCCTGAGCAATCTGTTCCAGTATCTCACCACCCTCACAGTAAAGGATTTTTTTCCTACTGTATCACCTAACTTCCACCCCTTTCAGTTTGTACCCATTACTCCTTTTCCTATCACTACAGTTCCTGACAAAGGGTCCCTCTCCAGCTGCCCTGTGGGCTTCCTTCACATACTGGAAGTTTGCTATGAGGTGTCCATGAAACCTTCTCTTCTCCAGACTGAACAACCCCAACTTTCTCAGCCTGTCTTTGTAAGGAAGGCTCTCTGGTCTTCTTACCAACTTTGTAGCCCTCCTCAGGACTTGCTCCAACATTTCCTTATGCTGGGGGCACCAGAACTGTACACAGTACCCCAGGTAGGGGCTCACAAGAGCAGAGTAGAGGGGGAGAATCACCTCCTTTGACCTATTGGCCACACTCCTTTTGATGCAGCCCAAGATTCATTTGGCTTTCTGGGCTGCAAGTACACACTACTTCAGTTTTCATCAACCATCACCCTCTAGTCTTTCTCTGCAAGGCTGCTCTCAATCATTTATCTGTCCAACCTGTAGGTGTGTCTGGGATTGCCACAACCCAGGTGTAGGACTTTGCATTTCACTTTGTTAAACTTCATGAGGTTTGCATCAGTCCACCTCTCAAGCATATCTTTGAGGTGGGCTTAAATTTCTGAAGAGAACTGCAGGCAGTTAATCTAAAGAAAACTCGAATTATCTCTGAAGAGACTTGTGTCTCATAAGTATTAGGCATGTATTATTCATTTGGATCATATGGAACTTCCCTGAAGTTTCACTAAGTATACACATAATTGTTGAATAGACCTAAAGTTGCCATATCGGGCAGCAACAGCATATACCAGGATCAAAAAAAAAAAAATATGATTAAGACAGAAAAATTGAGTCCAGAAAGAGGTGATGTATGTAATAAAGTACATCTCATTTTAACAGCAGTTTATATCTGACTGCAGAGTAGCTTTCACACAAAACGTTTCTCAGGTAGTGTCCATTTACATTGGCCCACAAATAGGAATCCAACTGGACGGCGCTGACCATCAGTGTGACAGAAGGTGATTGAATCAAAAAATTAAAACTGAACTCTGTGACAGCAAAGGCCAAAGAGCAATAGTCATTGGGATGTCTCTAAAGGATAAGTGAAACAGCTAAGGGAAGAGCACCAGAGAAAGGAAGTAGCAATAAAACCTTCCTCCATGGAGGTGACTGTCAACTTTGGAAAAGGTGAAGGGTAGCAAAACAGGAACCAGGTTAACAAGAGTCTTACCACAGGGCTAGTTAAGAACAGAGCTCAAGAGTACAAGCACAGACACAAACCTGCAGCACATAGACATTTTGTCAGCTGGCTGCTACACACTTTGTTTGAGCTGCTCAGGTCATCCTTTTAACTGGTAGGTTTCCTTGATTACTGCTACTTAAGAGGACTGTTCAGTTCAATATCTATGTTCAGACCCCAGTTAAAACTGTGATTTAACAAGCAAAAAAAGGTGCAAGTGCATTAAAAAGACAGTCTCATTCTGGTATTTTTTTCCATTGATAAGACATGAATACATCCCTCTTGACTGCTTATTTATTGTTCTATGTGAAGCAGGACCTCTCATACATCCCAAAGGCAAGACAGCCAAAATTAGTCATGAATGAGACAACATATATGAAGAAGCATAGAGTGGAACAGAATAGAATAGAATCACTTAATTATTTGGGTTTGAAGTGACCTTAAATACCATCCAGTTCCAACCCCCCTGCCATGGGCAGTGACACCCTCCACTAGACCAGGTTGCTCAGGGCCCCATACAGCCTGACCTCAAACATTTAAGGGAGTGGGGCATCCTCAGCTTCTCTGGGCAACTTGTGCCATTGCCTTACCACCTTCACAGTAAAGGATTTTTTCCTAATATCTGATCTCAGCTACTGTTTTTCAGTGTAAACCCATTTAGAATAGAATAGAAAAGAATAGTTAATTGAAAGAGACCTACAACGATCATCCAATTGGCTGCCCACTTCAGTGATGACCAAAACATAAACAAAACATTAAGGTTATTAAGGACATTATCCAAATGCCTCTTGAACACTGCCATGTTTGAGGCATCAAACATCTCTTGAGACAAGTATGTTTTAGTGTTTGACAACTCTCTTGTTAAGGAAATGTTTCCTAATCTCAACTCTGAACCTCCCCTGATGCAGCTTGGAACCATTCCCACATGTCCTATCACTGGATACCCCTAAAAGCTGAACCTTAACCCACACAAGTCTCATATGGGCAATTCCGCCAGCTTGTCCAGAAACTCGGTCTCACTGAACAACCAATCCGGTACTGTCAGATTTGAGATCACAAGTAGAGGAGATGGAAGTTTTCTTCTTATGCCTGCAATATCTATCCCTTCCAAAACAGCAAAAACACAGCTTTGAGTGCCATCTAGAGGAGTGCTCACCTTTACAGAAAATTGTAATGTAACTTCTCACGAAGATTTTCGAGCTAACTCTAGTAAGGAAATAGAGGATGAGAACACTAAAAGCACCTGCATATTCCTCAATGTTTTTAAATGTATGTGAATATTCACAAAATTTCAGTGATATCTGTAAATGTAACTACATATCTCAAAAACAAAAAAATCTGTCTTAGTGACAAAATGCATTGATTTGTAATGATAGAGAAAATAACCCAAGAAATCTTGAAAGCATGTGAAAGAGATGTCTAAGGGGCAGCCTGAATACCAGAAAAATCAAAAATTGGTTGGGATAACTTCTGAAAGTCCTTATTTGTATGGGGATTTGTGTGTATTCACAGAGGTATATATGCATACAGAGGGTCACAACATGTCCCTTTGTCATTCTCATCACAGAGCAGGGATTCAAAAGCACAAAAACACTTTCTCTGGAGGGTGGGGAGATTGCACCGTGATGGGGAAACCTGTAGTCTGTGGCAAGGGAGGGGGGCTCACAGCCAAAATGCAACTGAATGAGCCCTGCCAGGACAGGAGTGAAGCCACGCACTGCCACACACCTTTTGGGAACAGAGAGGTTGGCTGTGCTTTCACAGCTCAGGGATGGAGTGCCAGGATCAGGACAGGGTTTTCCCCAGTCCTTCTGTGGAACGCTGCTCTGGACCTTGGGTTCCCTCCCCTCTGCTGTACATCAGTCTCCAAGTGAAAAGTTCACTCTGTGACTCCACTTCCAGTGTCAGGCAGAGGTTCACAGTGCTGACAAAGTTCACAGAGAGCCAGTTGGGTGTCACTCACACCACTCCACAGTTGGACCTCATGCCCTGCTCTCCTTTCCTGTCACTTCGGAGGGTCACCCAGGGCAGAGCCACCACACAGTGGTGGATATGGTTACAAGACACCAGATGGCTCAGGGTTATGGTCCCTGTGTGACTGCAGAAGAAAAGGCGGCCAGAGACACAACACCAGTCAGGGCCAGCACCAGGACAGACCAAAAGGAGCGAGGAGACTCTCCAACCACTGCCCACAGTGCAGGGGGAGGCCTCTGTCACAAGAACACCCACGCAGCAGCTCTGCCCTGCCAGCCCCCCTTCTGTTTGCTGCACAAGACCAACACACGGACCTCCAAACATCCTCAGGCACTCAGGGTTCCAGGGCAGCTGAGCTGAGAGCTAGCCCCAAGATTTAAATCCCAGGCATCTGTTTCTAGTGAGTAGCCTCAACACTTAGAAATGAGTCTTTCCCTAATTCCCAAATCCCTAAATGCTTTTAAAAATCTGCCCTCACTATTGGAGGTGATTATCTACATAGCTCAAATCATAAAGTGGCCAGGAGTTTATTAAAAATATGTTTAAACACATGCATGCAAACACTGTTAATGGAACATTTAGGTCAAAATATTTAACTTCCTAACATAAAATAGCACAGCAATAGCAATCTGTGTCTCTGATGTATTAAGATCTTCCATGTTTATGTTAGTGTCAGATAGCTTGTCATACAACACTGTATGCATTTCATTAACTCTGGGATAAGGTAATCACACACAAAAAATAAACATCACACACTGACTAATGGTTTTGCAGGTAGAGTCTGTAAAAACTATCAGAAATTCTTGTGTCATCAACGTGGACAGCATGAGGGAGTGATTTCTTTGACAAAGACAAAAAGAAGAATGTTCCTTGGTTTGCACAGGAACAAGATTCAAATGTAATGTTTTGTTTCTATTTTAAATGTACATGTCAATTCACTTCAGAGTCTGCCACTCCAGTTACAGTCTTTCTGTCCCTGCACATCTTCCAGATTCACTGCGTATTTGGAATTCCAGTCTCGCTCAAAAAGGTTTTTCAACTGTTCCTGGACAAGCAGTTGCCTTTTTTGCAGGTTGGTCGAATTCTGTTTGATAATTAGTCCCACGCCAGCTGTATTAATGAAGTAATCTTCTGACCAATTGGAAGTCCCTATGCAATGGAAAAGTAGCTGATTAGAAAACATTCATTTCCCAGTGTACTGTTTGATCTTCAGGCTTTGTTGATTTTTTGTATGACTGCAAATCTCATTAGGACCAATGAGGCAGCAAAAATCAGGTCACCTCCTTCTTATGCTAGACCTTAGGTTTCAGAAACTCGGTATTAACTGCAACCCTGAAGGTTCATAACTTTCTGATTCCTTACAACCTGTGACAGAATGCACCAGTCTACTCATTATAAGCATTGGGATAGAGTGGAACACTTGAGCATTAAGAGAGGTAAAAGCCAGTGTTTGACATGGGTTTCTGTGTTTAAAGAGTCCTTAATGGATTTAATTTTCTTTACTTGTTAAAAGAAAACAAAAGGAGAAACTAGACCCTGGATCAATAAATTCTCAGGAGTTGTTCTGAACTCAGTGTGCAATGCCTGCTTCTAAACCAGGCGTAGCTGGGAATCCAGCTGCAGACATCATCTAGTCTCTCTCCAAAGCCAGCTCAATTCAGAAAATCAAACACTGTGAAAAAACACACATTTTATCATTTAGCACTTCCCCTCATTATTGCCTTAGTCAGAATAATCTACTGTCAATTCCAGAAGGTGCTTAGACATGAAGACAAATTATCTTCATATCTGCCTTCAAAAGACAACTCAATATGAAAAAGTTATTAAAGCATTAAAGGCAAATAGAGCTGCAAACCCTCAGCCATTTGGAAGACTGGTGTGTGCATTGCTTGGAGGATGAGTTGACTGAAATGACAGAGCCCTCTCGCATTCTCTTTTTTGAGAGTTCCTAATAAAAGAGTGAAACGTAAACACCATCCTGACTTTCTGGAACTGAGCAGCAATTGACATTACTGTTTTCTCATTTCCTTTCCTAGAGTTCTGTTCAGCAAACAGTGCATGGAATTAATTCCTCCCAGGAATTTCTTGTTATTAAAGCATGATAATGTTATATACAAGAGCACCAGCTATCACTGCATCATTCTCAGCACACCGGCTGTGGAATTCCCACTGTGCTTGTCACAGGCTGTGCACTCAGCCTTGTCATTCTCTGTTCCTAATGGTTCACAATCATATGAAATAATCTCTTACTGAACTTGACCTACATTATTGTCTCCCCTTCACGTCTCTACTTCTTTACCCAGGACAGAATACTTTATATGGCAAAATGAGGTATTTTTTTTTTATATTGCAGCCTATCCTATCTCAGTCTCAGTCCAATAGATCTGGAGATACTGTAAGTATTCAGAATAATGGAATACATACCAATATAGGCTACTTTATCAGTGACCATATATTTGTTGTGATTTACTCTCCCATGAGGAATGTTTGTGTGATTCAGAACTGGAACAATGAAGAGTTTCTGGATGGAAGGAAATCAAAAATATAAACTAGAGTGAGGATTAGACTTTATGATTGGACAATGCACATTTTCTGTAGTTTCAAAGAACAGAATAATATGGAGAGAACAGAAGAGAACATTCCACACTCTGATTAAACACACGATAAAAGAGATTTTACTCTGATCCAAGAAAACTAACAAATAGTACTTCTACTATACATAAAATTGGATAAGCAATTGAGATCAGAAACAGATAATGTTTGCCTCACAATGTTCCATTAGTAGCACAGCTATTATCATTACAGGGTAGACAATTACATGCAGTTTTAGACAGCTGTTTAATAGATCTGCATTTACCACTGATTGCTGCTCTTATTTTGTGCTAAAATGGGCTGATCACAGACATGAGGGGTACTGCAGGAAACAATAATGCCTAACTTTCTGTGTTAACTCTTAACACTTTTTATTTTGGTTTGGTTTTCTGTTTGGTTGGGTTTTTTTGCTAAAGCCCATACCTCCTCCTGGGACAACTCTGTTGTGGTAGCTGCATCATGTTTGGAGCACTCACACCATCCCCACTCCACTTGATGCATTACAGCCTAGAGCCTATGGCCTGTGTGTAATATTTAGCATTCAAATCAGGTCTATTTGTACAGATATAGCCCCTCTCTCCTTTGTAAAAAACTGATAGCAATTAGAGCCATTTAAAATACTTCATGCAGGAAAAGGTCTCTGAAAGTAGCACTAAGTTATATAAACTGTCATTGTCATGGTGCTCAGCAAAAGCAACTGCCTGGATGATGTCTCAAGTGCCACAGCCAGGCACATTCCTGATATCACTAGTGCCTTGCAATAGCTGCTTCCTCCAAGATTATAACCTGGGCCTTATTTTCACAAGGATGTCAAACAGTCACTGCAAAAACAAACAACCTGTTACTCTAAAAGCTAATCCTTGCACACTCACAAACAGCAGCTTAGACTCAAAAATCAGTGTGGGGCCACATCCTCAAACTGTCTTTCCAAAATCAGGTTTCTTATCATACCACTTCAACACTGATGTGTGCATTTGGGTTGTTGAGAGCACGCAGGGATCTCAGGTAGTTGAGCATGGCTGGGTCAGAGTATGTCCAGCAGCTGGCCAGGAGTCGGACCTGCACTCTGTGGTTGAAAGCTGCACGTCTCAGAGCGTTGTCAATGGCTGGCCAGTACCTGCAGAAAAGGAGTGTGTGGGAAAAGAGATATTTTTTTAAGCAGTTTCAGTAGAAAGCTGTGACAATAAACTGAGACTACAACTGATGCTGTGACAGATGGGATCTCTGGTACGTAGTAAGAGGAGCACTTGTGCCTTCCCTGGAGGTATAGACAAGGTTTCTGCCTTTTACCATGTCTGTTCTTTTCCCAGTGTGGTTTAAGACCTCCAAACTCTGCCAAATTGAGCTGAAATTTACCAAAAAATGTAAAGCTTAGTAAAGTGCAGGTACACAAATACGCAGTATGGTGCCATCATGGCCATTTCCCTAGGAAACTAAAAATAACAACAGCAAGCTCAGTGTAAAGCCTGATCCTACAGCAGGGAGTAAAAAAGGACAGTGCAGAGCCCAGAGGAAAGTCTAAAAACCATTTTGCAGAATATGGCCTTCTCAGGTTCCTAGAGACTGTTTCCAGTGTCCACAGTGGTCCTGTGCCATCAGCCAGCGTGGGCAGGTTCTAACCCTCCCCGTCCCTCCTCTCCCTCTTAAGCATGCCCGAGGTAACAGACACAGCTGTGCTCTCCTCAACATGGGAAAATCTGTTTTCCTGACACTTGTGTTGGCAGAAGCTTAGGGGAAAATTTCCTTCACCCAGCTCCAAAGACTAAGAGTTGGACAATGTGCATCCCAGGGCTAGTAACTCCAAACACCCATGCAGCACTTTCATTCTGTAGATCCTAACAAGTGCTGCATGGAGGAAGACAAGCATCTTCAGTGCAGATTGGAGGGCTGATACAAAGAGAGGTCCAGCACTCACTCACAGTCCCAGGAGCAATGATGAATTAATTTGCCTAACTTAATCCTTTTGGTTTTATGTACAGAGGCCGGAATTCTCTAATCTTCCCTCATGCATCATCCTATTGTGATCAATGGAGTGGCCGTGTGCTCTCAGGCTCACTCACAGATCCTTAAAAACATGGAAAAACATGCTACTTGAAATGCTATATTTAAACAGTTTTAATTTTTTTAATATATCAGTTTCTAGTTGATTAACACTCAGGCATTAGACAGCAGCTTTGTTTCCTCAGTCTCAGCTGCTGGAGCAACCTAACCCGAACTAATCAGCCTCAATTCATGGCACTATAGCTGGTTGCTGTGGAGATAGCCCGAGGCCCTGCACCGCTTTCCCTGGGCCTTTCAAAGTCTTGTTTGCATCTGATCAGCCCTAGATGCCACAAACGGTGGATTAAGCCTTCAGATGAAGAATAAGGAGTATTAACATACTCAGTCCTAAGGGGGAAAAGAGACTTTCCATGAACCTTGGCTAAAATCTGGAGATGAGAAACCCAAAGACTCAGCTGTATGGAATGGAAACTGAAAATGCTCTAAGGAGTTTGGCTTATTAAAAATATCCTCCAAGTGGAAGCTGGTCTTAAGATTTTGTTTCAAGAACCATAGTATTATCTGTGTCTGTCTATTATCCTAAAATCTCCCTGCTAGCACAAACATGTCCCAGCTGAGCAACAGAGTCTTTACACAGTCATGACACAGGCCATCCATTCTGGCTTAGTGGCAACCTAGAGCTCACCCTATTCTTTGCAAGCCACATTATACATAATCATTTCTCTGTTTCTTTCTCAGAGTATTTAGATGGCTGGAAAACTCAGAAATGTTATAATCAGATAATTCAGAGTACTTGGTTGCATGTAAATGTCCTAATTCAAGCATATCTAAGAGGATTTGGAGTATTAATGTTGCCCCATGACTGACTAACTTTCTGTGTTACTCAGGTTTGAGCTGATGTGCAGAATCTGCATAATTCTGCTGGGACCTTGGGCAGCCCAGTGGGACTAATGCCAGGTTAGCAACTTGGTCTAGTGGAAGGTGTCCCTGCCCATGGTAGGTAGGGTGGGAATTAGATGGTCTTTAATCTAAACCCCTCTATGACTCTCTGATTACTCCATACCACCACTACCACCTTCTCTCTCAGAGCTGCTGCTGCACAAATCCATGATGCTTCAGAAACTTGGATGTCCTTAGATGAAATTATAAAAAAAATTTAAAAATAATACCAACAAAACAAACAAACAAAAAACCCCACAGAGGCTATGGGGTTTTTTTCTTTCAGAAATTTTCTTTCAGAGGCTGTTTCAGCAGTCATTGCCGAGGTCAGCAGGGACAGTTAGGAACCATCTTCTAAACTGTGGGTCAAGTACCTCAAACAGGCAGCAGAGCTGGAAGTCACAACTCTTAAGAAGTAAGGGACAGAAAAACAGGAGCAGAAAAAGAGAGCAAGCAAAGTTTTCTCTAAAACGTCTGTAGTCACATAGATTTCTCATGTTCCCTTTCCCCTCTCTCTGTGTTCATAAAGCTGCTTTGTTGAACTTTGAAGGAAGCGGTACCTGACTGTCCCTAGTCTGGTACTTCAGTTTTCTTGCTGTGTGAAGAGCACAGGAGGCTGCTTTAAAACACTAGCAAAGCATGTGGGCGGTATTGGATAGCATCCTTCCTGTACCATTAATATTAGAATCACCAAATCCTAGAATTGCTAAGGTTGGAAAAGACCTTTAGGATCATCAAGTCCAGCTGTCAACCCAGCAGCACCACATACTCACCATTAAACCATGCACTCAAGTGCCATATCCACAGAGATTTTGAATTCTTCCAGGGATGGTGAATCCACCACTTCCTTGGGTAGTCTGTTTCAATGTTTGATAACCCTTTCTGTGATTTTTTTTTTCTTTTTTCCAATACCTAGTCTAAAACTCCCCTGACACAACCTGAGGTCATTTCCCCTCATCCTGTCACTTGGTGCCTGGAAGGCCCAGTCTGTGGGATGGCTGTAAGTGCAGAGCAAAGCCTCAGTTCCCCCAACTCTGAATATTTTCATCACAGAAAGGATGTGATACTGTATTTTTCCTTTGAATAGTGCAAGTCAACTGATTTGCTCAGGATTAAAATTGTACCTCCTTGGATGAATGAAACGGCTGGTAGGGAAATATTCCATAACAGAAACATGGACAAACTTCTGTGCCTGATTTATAATACTGATTATAGCATAGAGGTCATGGGTGCGACCTGCTGGACAAAATGCTGGAGGAGAAGCCTGTAAAGAAGAAAACACACAGATCAGTGGCATGGCTTTGGAGTTTTTTTTGGGAGGATTAAGGGGAGGTTAGTTTAGTGCTTTGTTGTTGTTTTGTTTTTGTTTCTTTAGTGTGGTGGGGGTTTTTTTGATTGTTGTGTGTTTGTTTTTGTGTCAGACTGTGACATTTATATTCAGATCTGTTCAGTTTTTATTTTAAAACAACACAAAGCACTTGAGGTGGACCACTATCATTTCTCATGACTTCCATGTCCTGATAGGTCATATACTTATTGATATATTGAGCCCAGAGGTGATTAAAAGAGACCTATACACTGTTACTGCCATACTACCTGACAGGCAATGCTGGGTCAATCGTTATTCTTTGAGTAGGTCCAGAGAAGCCTGATGAAAAAATTATTATCTAACTGGAACATAAGTAACTGAGGACTTCTGAAGAAATATTGCTGGCCAATCCTTAACCGTAGTTTACAGTCTATTATGTTATTTTCAAACATACTTACAGAAAAATAGATTTTTGTCAAGATTCCATTAAATTCTGCTTCTAGAGGCTGATGGTTGTTAATGTGGGTAGAATAATTAAGAGGCCAAGGGGATGGGATGGTAGCATTAACATATCCAAGATCCCAGTAAGTACTAAATGTTTTCCAGAGGTCTTTGGCCAAGCAGCTGCAGTTGTATATCACAGCACCAAACTCCTTCACCTGCAAAGAAAGCAAGCTATGTCACAACCCCAGGGCGAGCCCCCTCCAGGGGTTTCTTTCCTGCTTCTTCCACTCAATATTTTATATCATTATGATTTTTCCCTGTTATGTGCTAGAACCCAAATCCTGCCCCAGACTTTTGAATGTGCAGCAGCAGAGCTTACCTGAGATAAAGACCTCCAGTCCATGTTTGCACTACCAATATATACGTGTTTCATGTCTACTATCCAGAATTTGCTATGCAACACTCCTCCTGTCAAATATCCAAAATCAATCTTTTTCACGTGAGCCCCTGCAGAAAGATTGGTAGGGGAAAAGAGAGTTTAGATGATGCATGGAGATGATTCCTCAACAGCCAGAACATGCCTGCCTGTCAGACTCTTGCAACCAGTAATTATTACCAAAATTCACAGGCTCTCACTCTTGGTAACACAGTAACTTGCAAAAAAATATGCAGAATGTGAATTTTCAGAAAACTCTTTAAGAGTGTGACAACATACACAGGAACTATGGACTAGTGAACTGATAGTGCTTATCCTGTGAATCCGTGTAAGCACCGTGCCAGAACAGGGCCTGGAGGTGATTTCCCTCAGATGCCTTTTTTGCAGTACTGAAGGAATCTTGCAATACTGACTACATCACTGAAGGGAATTAATTACCTTTTTCCTCCAGAATCTCAAGGTCTGTTGATTTTGTAGCCAAAGTTGGCACACTTGCTGCAATGTACACAGAGACATTCTCTGCCAGTAATCTCTCAAACCTCTTCAGAATATCTTCACCCTGTGTGGCACATTGTTATTTTTTGTATTTTGTAATAAAACATTTAGCAAGATATATGCAAGAACAGAGGACACAGAGAGCACACAGCTTGGGGAGGGTGCAAACAGACAGAGCTTTATTCACAAAACAGGGGGTTTTATAGCCCTTGGAGGGAGTTCAAATCCTCCAATGAAGGGAAAGAGGATTGTTGTGGTTTTGGGCCAATAGGGATGAGGGAATTTACATAGAGGTGGGAAGGGGTTTCAGGTAACAAGGTGGACCCTGCCCCTCTGCTCACAGAGCGGGGTCTTGGGAAGACACAGAGGATCTCTGGGAAGGACACAGGGAATTCTGGGGGGAAACACATGGAGAATTCTGGGAAGGGGAACACATGGCAAAGGTAAACATACATTTTAAACAACATTAAAGCATCAGTTCAAAACATTATCAGTGACATCCTGAATCCATTCCCACATAGCAAGATATGTGCAAGAACAGTGTTATTCATGGATGATTCCTTTGAACAACCCCAGTGCAAGGAAGGTCAGAAGTTTCACCTATTTCAGAAGTGTTACAAGGAGACAAAAAAGGGAACAAAGACTCCAATCCAACATACGAATCAAAGTATTTTCTGTCATTTAATGATATTACATGTAAGGTCTAGAAGTATGACCACAACCATCCCAGACTTCAAAGGTGAATTTCCTAGTGCAGATCAGCTGCTGGATCGTGATGCTCAACAGATACTTGGGGTCATCTTTCCCAAAGGACAAAGGTGACAGAGAATGTCCTACACTGAGCTGTCCCTTAGCAGAGACAGGACTGAGCCTTAAGTCTGTCACTTTACTTCCTCTCATGTGGAGTTAATGACTCATTTTATACCACCAGAAACACCTGGGGAGGCAGACAAGAAGGGCAGTCCCAGAGAGTCCATGTGGACAGTGAGGAAGGTGAGCCAGGACAGAGACTGAACCCACAGTAATAACCAGGCCAGCATCTGGTCCATCAGCAAACAGCACAATTCCCAGCACAATTAAGCTCCATACCTGCCTGAAACAGGGTGGTCTTGTCCCTTCTGTTTCTCAGAAGAGTCCCCCAGACCCTGATCAGGATTGTCTGGCAGATTGCCAGCTGCCACAGGACAAAGTGGAACCAAGGCACAATTAAACATGATGGACAGTTGCAAGGTGAGCTTGTGCTGTGACCTCTGTCATTTATTTTGGTGGTAGAGCCAGAGAGGCCCCACAGGAAGCTGAGCCACTCAGGGCACCCAAGAGGACAGCTTTGCAAAGGATAATGAACCTCCTTAGCTGCTGTCCAGTGGCAGGGGTCAGGGACAGCAGCACAGTGGGTGGATGCAGGTGCAGTGTCTGCACACGTGGGAGAAACAGTCTTTGAAGCAGTCAGATGTCCAGCAGACTTTGCGTCCTGACCCTTTCAGCTGACCAGTAGGAACTGGCACATTCAGTTGTGTACTGGGATCCTGCAGGCTCCTCAGCTCTGCCACTGCCTGCCCCTAACACAGGTCAACAGGGTAAGTGAGTGTGGTTTGAGGCTGACCTCTCCTTGCTCTTAAAACACAGCCTGAAAGTATTCAGAGCCATGGACAGAGCCCAGATGGAGTCTGGCTTGACTGGAGCAGGAAGCTGAAGTGTTGCTTCAGACTGGCATGGGAAACCTTTCTGGGTTTGCAGGAAGAGCCAAACCACACGGCCAACCTGCCATCTCCCACATGTACATGAGACATACAACCACAGATGTGCTTGATTTTATCCTACCTGCTTGGAGGATGAGTCATTGACACTGACATCCTTCCCAGTAAGAGACCAATAGTAGGAAGCCACATGAACTTCTTCCTGGGCTAGATCAAGCAGTCTCATCCAGGCTTGGTACAAGGGTTTGGCTGCAGTGCTATTTATCTCGAAGGGTAAGTCATAAGGAACATTTTCCACAAGGTCGAGGCTGCAATGGCAATTGTACATTGTGAAGCAAGTGACAGTGACCTAAGCAGGACACCAAGTACCCGTCAGGCCATACAATTGGCCATTTTAGATGTCAGCTCCAAATCAAATAAGCTGAGCTCGATAAACAAGCTGGGAATGCTCTCTATTCTTAGTTTTTATAGCCAGGCTTAGATTGTACATTGTCCTCCCAAATCCATCAGAATGACTTCTCAGTTGTTGTTTTGAGCTTTTTATTCTACCATCCTTAAGGTGAGGAGAAATGTAACCCTATGGGGCTGTCACTTGAATATCCTCTCCATCCTCTTCCAGGACCGAGAGCTCCTGCCATTCCAGCCTCTGACAGAAGGTGAGCCCAGAAGAGGTTCCTTTGCCTTTTGGTCACTCTCCTGCCTCCCACTGCTGTCACAAAGGGAGGGAGGGTGGCTGAAGGTGGCAGAGGAGGACCAGAGCTGTGCTGAACATACAGCACAGGACTGGGAGTGGAGCTCTGATACTGCCCCTACTGCCCCTCAAAGCAGGCAACTACTAATTACCCAATGCCTAAACAACAGCCCCACTCTTCCCAAATTAGTGTTACTTCGTTGACTTATAATACAACAGGAAGAGAACAAAATCCATACTGAAATAATCAATATTGTAACTAGTTCTGCACCTGGAGACTGCTTCTCCACATGCCATCAAACCTGACTCACCTGCAGGAGTCATTGGATCTAATGGCATCCTCCTCAGTTATTGTGGTTTGTGGGAGATTTCTGTAGAGTTCCTCTTCCTCTTCCAGCTCTTTGTAAATGCTGACAACTGTTACTTCTCCTTTAGGATCAACTGTGCTGTCCACTCTCATGAAGTAAACAGCCATCAGGACAACACCACCAAGCAGCAAAATTGCCCCTAAGATTTGAAACTAGAATAGAACCCACACAGGAGAATATTTAAGTGATCCCCAAGTCACTGATACACCAGTTAATGGATGACTACATCTGCAGGTGAATAAATCACAGTCTTTGAGTAGTAGTTCTTCTTTTAGCTGCTGGCAGACTGTTCTTAGATGCATGACAAAGTAAGGACCTCTAGTTCATGGTCAGCTTGTATAGGGCTGTGAGCACCCGATTTAGTTGAAGATGTCCCTGCTTGTTACAGGGGGGTTGGACTAGATGACCTTTAGTAGGTCCCTTCCAACTCAAACTTTTCTGTGACCACAAACTAAATGGGGGTTGGTTAGTTTTCATTTAATTTTTTCTGTTCCAACATAGCAACTCCCTGTTTTTTTCCCAGAACTTACAATTAGTTTGACATTGTTCAGCTTTATTTTAGCACAAGACAAATGGATGTTCAAGAAAATGTCTACCAAAATCAAACCAAGGAAATCCCTAACACAAGATTATCTGTGGGATCAAGCCTAGCACTACCATAAAGAAAATGTTCACGAAGTCAGGAAAGAAAAATCAGGTCAGAAGCAGAAGGAAGTTTTGTGTCTTCTGAACGTGTTCTGCTTTTGTCTTCTAACTTAAGCTCACTTAAGTGAAACTACAGAAACCTCATTAATCCATGTGAACAGTATCCCCTTGTCATTCTAGTGTGGTGAGTTAGCTTCATTTCTCTTCTGCTGTACATTGAGGGTTTTTTTTTCCTGAATGTAGATATTAAAATATATATATATTTATCTCCTGGCTCCATGGTGATCCAGATCTGGAATCCAGCCACTCACTTGCTGAAAAGTATAGCACCAGTCTCTAAATAATGCTCTATACTGAGGGGGAAGGGACAACCACCAGTGCAGATCCATTTCCCCCCAGCAATTATCTTGTCTGGCTCCCTATGGCAATCCTTGGGAACTGGGACCATCCACCAGCCTGTGATAAGCAACACGCACTTCAGAGCTGAGCTTTTGAACTTCCAGGCAGGAGAACCAAATCTCGGGGTGGTTGTGAGGCTGTAGCCACAAATCTGAGCTCCCAGAAGGGCACATGGGAAAACCACACAGAAACCAGTTGCCTCTGAAAGTTTCTGTTTCAGTGTCTACATGGAAAAAGCTTCTTACTTTTAATTTTCTCTTCTTTTCTCAGTACTGCTGTTGATTTTGGGCAGTGATTCAAATGAGAAAAACATTTTAAAATTATCTACTTAAACTTCTGCCCTCTGTCTTGTTCTCCATCACACCAAGGACAAAAAAAAAATCCCACCAATTTTTAGCGGTTCTGCATTACATTCCATGAACACATTGGCAAGACTTAAACATTGCTCAGGGTTTAGAAGACATTTCCAAGGTAAGAAATCTATTTGGAAGTCATATCCTGGCTGTCACCATGCTATAGACTGTGATGTCCAGGTGCTCTAGGCATGCTGAATAAATGAATACATGAATAAATGCCGTGCTAATAATGGAACTGAAGCTCTTTGTATGAGCATGGTTTACTGTCTTGAGCCAGAAAGAGCTGCAGGATTTAGCTCCACATTACTCCCTCCCGGCAAGGTTTGATCAGTCTACTGGATAAATCAATGAGGGTTTTGTCACTCACTTGTTTACAAATAGGATTGAAACCTACACGGATTTCTAAAATGCGCAATAAAACAATTATTCTTAATCTGTTATTTCTTTTCAGACATATCAGTGTAATCTCAGCTCTTGTAAGCAAATGTAGTGTGTCCCCATAATTACCGTTTTGACGTCTTCTTGATTGTTCACGCTTAATTTCATGTTGGAGGACTCATTAAACCTCAGGGATGTTTTTAATGCTTTTTTCACAATCTGAAAAACAGAAATGTATGCAAGGGGAAAAATAAAGCTTTATGACAACACTTATGTGCAGCCAGCTACAGACAAAAAATTGCAGGTTACTGCCATTACCCTATATAGTGCTTAGAGATTTAAGTACAGATCTGTGCAACATCCTCCCTGTGCTATACAGATCTTGAGTGACATTAACAGATTCCAAAGGGGGAGAGAAAGAGACGGGCCCCTGCAGTTTTTCCCCAGTGCTGTCTACACACATAAATCCCTGTAGTAATTAATGTGTAAACAACTGCATCGCTGCTTCTTCCAGCCATCCTTCAACACCCACTTTTGTCCTGCTATAAGTGAATATATTTGCCAACAAGCAGTAATTAAAGTGCAGAAGCTCTGGGTGATAGTGTAGAGCATCAGTGTCATCCTCTGTGTGACTCAGGTTCCTGCTCTCTTCCTGTGCCTGTGAGTTGTCTACAATGCCAGTGCTTCTTCTGGAAGAGACTGTACTAAGAGCACAGGGATGAAGTCAAAATAAAAATTCCCCTTCTCCCCTGTTGCAGTCATGACTGGAAAATAAATTATCTTCTTTTCCTGCTCAGACCATATTGCTCCAAACCTGTGTTACCACCAGGAGAGGCAACCATAGGAGCAACTACCAAAATACACCAAAACTCATGGCAGATGGTTGGGCAAGGGGAGTTGGCACTCATCTATTTTGCCTTCCCAAAAACCTGACAGATGCCCAGTGGGCTGTGAATCATCCCTGCACTGGCAGAGGTGAATTTACCCCACAGGAGTCAGCTGTCATTTTTCGTGCTCGGAAGAAAGAAGCACATCCTGAGATGTGATAGATTTCAGAAAGTGCTGCCAGATGATACCACCACCTGCCCAGTCCCCAAATTACCACTTCTGACCCCTGAGCCACTGGGAATTTGTATCCTGGAGGATGAACACGCTGCAATGGTATCAGAGACACAGATTCACTGTGGGTGGCCACACTCAAGTTTTAGGTAGAAAGGATCCTGCCAGACTTGTCCCATCCATCTTGCCATATGTTCACAGCTATTGCCACTTGAACTGGATGGGCTTATGGTGCCTGCCCTCCCCCAGCAGTAAGGCAGCATGGTCATACACATCCGTGCTGCATCCAGCTCCTGCCCACTCCATCTTTATGTACAGATGCTGTAACTGCATGGAACAGACAGGAGTTGGACACAGCATGGGCACAGCCCCAGAGGCTTCCTGTGGAACCCATCTCGCAAGAACGGGTTGGGGCTGAACCAAAAAGGTGGAAGATGGCTTGGAAAACATGGGAGGGGAGCGTGAAAGTGACTTGGAGAATGCAGAGAGGGACGTGAAAAGAGCAGATGAGAAAGAATGACAGAGGTGTAAAAGGAACAAAGACTCATGCTTTAAAGCATACTACAGCTGCAGAGTGGAAAGCTGTTTCCATTTCAGGGCCTGCTTGTTGCTATCAGGTGTAGTCACTATAGCAGTTCCTCCTTTCTTAGGCAGTTTTACTCACACTCTTCAATGTCACTTCTTTTTGCTGCCCCCAGGCTCAGCTGCGAACTTTTACACTGGAAATAGTTGTAAATGTTGGCAGGTAAACATTCATTCTCCCAGCCCAGGAGAAATGGTGTGGTTGTCAGCAGTGAAGGACAGTTGGCCATTCCCTGATGAATGTCAGGTCCCCATACCCCTGAAATCCCAGTTCATGTTTTAAGCACATTATAAAGACCTGATGTCTAACCCCAGAGAGCTGACAGCCCAAGCTCACTGGGCAGATATAACACACCATGCAGGAAAGCTGTGTGACAGCAACACATATTGATCCCCGCCCTGAGAGACAGTGGTCACATGCTGATCCAGAAAACTTGGTGGGAAGAAAGGAAACAGAGAGCAAGAGAGAAGATGCTAACGAGTTGAGTAGTAGGAAACTGAGGATTTTAAAGGAGGAGAAGGAGAAAGGCAGCTGACAAACAGCAGCAGCTGCCCTTCAGCCTGGGCCAGAAGAGCCCACTGAGGCTGCAGGTCACACAGCACAGCTCCTGGCTTTGGCACAGCTGTCCCAGTCAGCTGGGCTAGACAGGAACAAACAGCTACTGCATGTGCACAGAACCAGAGCTAGGAGGTGACACCTTGTCCCTCTGAGTCCCCCCTTGTGTCGCCCAGAGTCACATTCGGTGACCCAGACAGTGCCTTGGTAAGCAACTGCAGCTGTCAGCACACTTACAGCCATGTGATTGCCTCTCCAGAAACTACTTGTTTCAGTTCTCTTTTTCAGAAAGAGTTACAAAATGGCTTTAAAAAACAGAGTTCTTCTTAAAATATGAAAGTGAACAGATCTTACTTGGGCTGTAATAGAATCATCATATGGATCAAACAAAGCCCTTCTTGATACCTTCACTGATTCACACCAAGGACACCACATATTGATCCCCGCCGAGAACTTCACTAAAATATGCAGTCTAATTTTCAAGAAGGGAAACATCAGAGACTTGGTGAGAATTCTCCTGAATAATATTGTAGCTGGTGAGCAATTAACTATGGCTCCCTTGAAGCTTTTGGGGCTTTACTAGCTGCCAATTTCAATGACTGAAGTTCATCCAAGAGTAATAAATACAAGTGCTAGTTAGCATTGCTTCACAGGCTGGAACACCAGCTAATACCAGTTTGCTGAGTATACAGAGGAGATTGCAGTTTATGAAATTAAGGTTGCTTTCTCCCTTCTCCCAGTTTTGGATCTCAAACACAAGGATGCACTTTTTCACTATATAAAATCCTCCCTGGGAGCTGTTTGAAGCTCCCCAGATGAACCAGGTGTGTTCATCGCTCCATGGCCAACTCCAGCTCTCTCAAGGTAGTGATAAATGTACTTACCATCCTGGAAGAATGAGTCGTGTGTGAAAGTCCTGCTGCACTCTGATGTTACTCCCACCTCTATGTACGTGGGTCAGCACGCATGCTTTTCATCAGCAGATTTGTTTTGACCTCTTCTGTTTTTTTTCCCCTCCTTCTGTAGATAACTTCCTTCCTCTTAAACTCTGAATTTCACAAGATGCACTGATGGACTCCCAAGTTATCATTTGGTTGTTGCAACCCAGTTGTTAGATTCCAGGTCCTGATCTTCACCTGTTCAGCATAACTTTCTGCAATGCCTGACTTGCTTCAAACTTGGATGGCCAAGTTCCCACACAGTAGTGTAAGGTCAGGGTCTAGGTCAGCACCAGAAGACACTGGTTGGAAGGCCTGCTTAGCTTTGGGGCTGTTTGCATCCCAGACACAGCAGTGTTCTCACTGCATCACTCTTAACCCACCAGAAGCTTCGTTTTAAACAGACAAACAAACCCTTCAAAACCACCTGTACCCAGTTTCTCTTGCAAGCACTCTCCTGCTCAATCATCCCTGCACAAATGTAAGGAAGCAAACTAACTTTTTTGAAGCAATACAGCTTTTTTAAACACATGACTTTTGGAATTTGCAGTAATGTTGTTGAGTGGCAAGGTTACATCTGACATCGAGTTTGGGGCAGTTTCTAAGAAATTACGCCTTCTGTAAAAATCCAAAGGCTGCACCTCAGCTGACACAACTCATTCTGCCAACATTGCTGTTATTCTCCAGGCAGCCCCTCATTCCTACTGAAGCTGAGGATGCAGTTCCCTAGTTCAGCACCAGAGGAAGGACACAGTAAGGAATCAACAGGGACAACTTGGAACATAAGGCTTTATCATAACCTTATATTAATCTGCTGAAGATGGAAAAGCAAAGAGGAGCCAGAGGATGGGTCAAGAATGACAGAAAAAGGCCGTTCCCTAGGAAGCTGAAAGGGTCATGAGTCATCTGCTTTCTCTGAGACAAAAACACAAGCATTAACTCAAAGAAAGCCAAAAGCTGGAGGAAAGAAAGTTAGAATAGACAGGACAGCTGTCTGGTCAGCCAGCTCTCTCCTGAGTGTATTGCTGTGCACAGATCCCTTGTCACTGCAGCCATCCCAAATTTCTATTAAAAGAGGGGTTAAAAAAAAAAGGGAAATGCTGCAACTCTCCCTGTAGAGTTGGGTTATCAACAGGATCTGCAGCCAAGGAAAAGAGACCATTCCATCTAGCCACCACCCTAAAGGTCCAAATTGACCCCAGCATTGTCCCTGTCCCCCTGCTGACTTCAGAGGCTGAGCATCCCAGCTAAACGGTTCAGCTAAGTGCCGGCTTGTGTGCAAGACTGAAAGCCTGGTGTGAACTATGCCAACATAAATCACACAAGCTCCCACTGACTTTGGGCTTGTACCACACAGGCAGCAGCACCTTTGTATGAAGTTCAGAATTTACCCCATATTTACTCCAGTACCAGCAGTTCAGGTCAAAGAGAGACTGGGTTATATCAAGGGAAGTGCAGAGTCCAGACAAAGGACCTGTATTTCTCCTTCTTGAGAACTCTCTAACCTCTTGCAACACTGATAAATTCCATCCTCATCCTCTCCAGCTTTTAAAATCCTGTTTTCCCTCTGCTCACGTGATCTCACACATCAGATCAAAAACAACTGTAGATTTCTGATCTTACTAGCAGTTTTGTAGTTTTGAAAGGTTAGGTGTGGAATACAGGGGAAGAATTATGATTCGTTATGACCAACTCATGCAATTGTAGGAAGGGAAAAAAAAAAAAAAGAGTGGCAAGTTTCAGGGCAAACAAACAATCTTTGTTCATCTTCATCCCCATCTCTCAGACTAGGCTCTTTCTACCAGTTGCTCTGGTTGACTTGTCACCATCCCACAGACAGAGTAGACACATCTCTTACTGTACAGTTGGATGGCACTGTGGTTAACACACTCCCTCTAAGAAAGAACGCTTGGAATCCAGTTTGTCAGTAGGGTGCATTAAAAGATACAGTGAAAGAGCTTTTCCTGCCTGTGTGGGAGATTTGCTAAGAAGAAACTGCCAGTTTAACACGTTCCTTATCTCTGAGAGCTAATTATAGACAAAAACGTCACTACCGCTGCAGATACTACTACAAAACTACACTTTCTGTTGCCTGAGAACAAGGCTGGGCTCCAAACACCAACAGTCAACAGAAGGATGGAAGGCAGGAACAGCCAGAATGCTTATACTTGAAAAGAAAAATTCTCTATACTTTGTGTCAAAAGATTGTATACTCAAATGAGCTTGGGGAGGAAGGGAGGGAACCCAAAAGAAGTAATTTCAGGTCAAGAATTGTAAAGTGATTCAGCTGACAAGCCTAGAGAAAATTTCAAAGTCAAAAAATAATTGTGATTTCTGTGGAAATATTTTTAAATATTTACTCAATTTACACTTTTAAAAAACTCAATAAATTCACTAAAATATCTGCCCATGGACTTGAAAAATTTAACTCAAAATATTTTTAAATCATTTCACTCAACCTAAAATTATATACTAAATGCTTGCCAGCTATGTTTTGTTTTGATTGGAAGACTATTTCAATTGGGAAAAAAAATAAATCAGTCATTTGCATAGCTCAAGGGAATGCAGAGTCCTTTGCTGTCTCAGTGTTGTCACTACTCTTGTGTGGCACTCAGCCTCCAGTGACACCTAGGAAAGTTGACAGGCAAGGCTTCAGTGTGTGCTGTCTGTCTTGAATGTATCTGGCTTTGTACTACAAAAATCAGGCTCCTTCTCTTTGACTTATAAAGTAAGTACCTGTCAACCCAGGACACCACTGGCCTGATGCAGTCGCAGGGAGATCCGTAACCTGGGAGAAACAACACCCAAAAGGGTGATCTGCTCTCTGGTACTGGTCTTGCTGAAGTCACAGGTCCTTTTGTTGAAACTGAAGTTCACCCGTGCCTTTGGATCCCTTCTTGTCTATGAAGTGACCCCAGGTGCCAGGTGGATGCCACATTTTGTGTTTGTATCTTGTCTTCCTTCTCATGGTTCCTGTGAGTTGAATGCTGACAGAAGCGTTAGTGTTGAACAAACCATTTCTGGCACCAACTGTTGTGGCAAGGACAGTGTTTTCAGTAATTTCTGTTCAGAGAAGAGGCTTAATAAGGGTAGAATCCCAGTGAGCACTATTTTCTTAGGTTCATTTTTCTCAGTCAGACACCTAAGCAGCCGTTCCACTGAATTAACACACTTATTCCAGACAACTGCACAGGTGTGCTCCTGTGCTCAGTCTGCAGGGTTGAACCCAAACACTTGTATCCTGTTCAGGAAAACAACACAACTCCCAGCCAAACTGCCCGCTGCTGCTACCAGAAGAAGCTGAGATCAGCAGGGCTTTGCTTTTCAACAGCCCACAGATTCCTTACCAAAATAAGCACAGTCCTCTCCCACCACCTCATGGGCAGGACCCAACAGATGGGGGTCTCCTGCTGGATCTTCACATGACATCCAAAAATAAGAACCTGTTCCTTGCAATGACTTAAAACTTTTGCTTTAAGGAAGGATCCTGCAAACACTGGAGGAACACTGGTCAAGTGTTCCTCCTTTCTGCTGTTCCCTGTTATGCACATGTGGAAAACCAGGCTCTATTTCCCAAGGCAAATGAGGACATTGGAGAGCCAGGCAGGCTTGCAGCTGAAGGCTCAGCAGGAAGATGCACAGAGGAGATCATTAGCTTTCCCATCTATCCTTTATTTTTAAATTCTGCCAGATAGCAGTCTTCATTATGTTGCAAATAGTTTTGGCCAGAGTTCCACTGCATCTTCTCTTTACTCAGGCAGACTGTTAAAAATTAATGAAGTGGGTACACTGTTGATTTCAAAAGGGCACTCTGCTCAGCATCCCAACTCAAACATCACTCCAGACTGCCAGGGAAGCCTGTGAAGAGGCAATACCATGTGTAACCCAGCCCTGTATTGTAGAGAACACAAAAAACCTTCTCTGCAGACACAGCATATGCTTTTTAGGAGAGGCAGAACATTTTTATTCTTTTTTAAACCACAAAATCCCTCTTTAAAACTTTTAAATATAAAAGGTTGCACATTCAAGTATCTAATGGAAAGGTCACCAGGCGATGGAAAATCTCCCACTGATTCTAGTTAGGGACTAATATCTTGTTGCCCTTTCTGTTTTAGTTATTGCTGGAAAACAATGTAATGTTTTTATCAGCTGCATGTGTTCTGTTTCCTATAGGAGCTGTGCTAATGCAGAGTCCCACGCAGGGTGGGGGAGGCTGCACAGAGGAAGAATCAGCATTATTACTGAAGTACCAGGAAGGATGTAAAGCTCAGACAGAACTGCAGGAGGGAAGGAGGACACTGGCAGAACAAAAAGTAAAAAACATATTTCACAAACTCCAACACACACACACACACATATATATCTGTGTACGTGTGTGTGTATAGATGTATGTAAGGTGAGAACGAAAGAGTTAAGTCTCACAATGTTTCCCTGTAATCACATACCTCCTGAGGAATGCTCATATCCAGGCTGGATTCGAACACCACTGTTAATTGCAGCAATGAAAAAACCCATACTAAAAATTACATGAAACATCACCATACCAAACTCAGATGTACCACCCCTAGATGAAGGAGACCTAGAGACTTCAACCCTGTAACTACAGGGAGGGGGAAAGGGATCTTCTGCTCTTCTGCAGAGGGATCTGCCCCTGCCATAGGTGTCACCAGGACTGATCCGGTTCCACTGAGAGTCTTCAGTTCCTGACAATTCCCTCATTGCTCCACATTTAACACCAGTGTATATAGGCAGCTGGAAAAGTCAGTCCACCAAACACA
The DNA here is from genome assembly GCA_013399695.1 of Formicarius rufipectus. Taxonomy (NCBI): domain Eukaryota; kingdom Metazoa; phylum Chordata; class Aves; order Passeriformes; family Formicariidae; genus Formicarius; species Formicarius rufipectus. The sequence goes on along the minus strand of VXAU01004102.1, from coordinate 910,795 downwards.
TACTCCCCTCCAAATTAACACATCAAATCCTTTTAATCACATGATAAAAGAATGATTTATTAGAGCAACTTTATGATAAAATTATATAAAATAACAATTTTTTTTAAAGACATCCACAATATCACCTTGAAACAAAATGTACAGATACTGCCTATAATCCAAACAAAAATAAATTACCATTCAAAAACAAAAAAACAAACCAAACAAAAAACAAAAAAAACCCCAAACCAAAAGCAGAAAGAAATCAGGGCAGGAGAAACAAATCAAAATTATACACAGCATTTCAAGAGGGTGTGGAAAAGAGAAAGTCATTAATCAATTCAAGTTATACAAACGTGTTTCAGCTTTACTCTCAGACAGCTCAGCTTGCATTTGTGTTGCATGCAAATGGAATGATCCAGTGAACAGTTCAGAACAGCAGAATCAGCAGCATAACAACAGCAGAGAGTGAAATAGGCACAATTCAGCACGGGGCACATAGAAAGTGAACAGGTAGTTCTGTCTGGTCTTTGCAAAAGTTATACACATTTACCAACTTCAAAAATAGCTAGTGTGATCTGCAAAACAAGAAAAAACTAGTAGAGTCTTGCACTTAAATACTTTACACTTTCTTATCTCTTTTTTTCTCTCCTTTTTTTGTCAGTAGGCTGTATGTAAACATTCCACTAGTTGTACCTTTACTAAGATACTCGAAGATGATGCAGACGTTCTTTTCTCCTGGAGCACAACCACAACATGACATCACTGCAGATACAGCTATGTCCTCGCTCACATCCTTGCAGGAATTTACATTCACACCATCAAAACAGAGGAACAGGATTTTACATTTGAAAGCATCAAACTGAGAACATGGTTTTCAAGTATAGTGAAAAAGCTGAGGGTTGGGATTTTGAAAGGTGCTCAGGACATCAGGCACCCAAGGCATATGGAAACCCAAAAGAACCCGAGCACTTGCTTCCCCAAGACTTTGAAAATCCCACCCTCCCTTACATTTCTTTAGTCAGACACAAAGACATGAAAGCAATAAGGTATGAGAGTGACTCACAGATCAGCATCAGCCCTGCCAAGATCAATGCAAGCTCCATCCATAGCTCATGGAAGCCAACAGGAATCTCGTGCCCTGATCCTGGGCCACCCAGATACACCACTACGCATCACACTGGAGTCACACAGGCATGTTTCCATGGCTGCATACAGTACTGCTTGTAAGAATGAACAATCAGCAGAGTGGATAGCTCTTTGGCTTATCTGGAGCAGACAAGTGCAATGGGAGTACTTCAGAAGTGGTGAATACATGAAAAAATAGCTTGCATTTCATCCTTGACTAGCAAAACCATTTTAAATGCAAAGATCCAAGGATGAACATTGTGTCAGGACACAGAAGCATTGTATAGTTTGGCTGAATCACAAATAAAACAAATCAAGCTGTGCATCCTCCCTGCCTTCACATACACATTTCCAAATTATCAACAGACACTGATTGTTGCATTCTTATTACTCACTTGAAGAGGTACCGTATTTTGCAGGTTGATTTATTGGTGCAAGGTGTCTGTGGGCTTGCTCGCAAGTTCAGAAGAGAGCAACCAAGGAAGAAAACCCCTCCCTGATGCCTTCATGAATCAAAGAAGAATCAAGGAATTTTCAAGTGAAAGTAAACAGAAGTCCCATCAAGGGCACATCGTAGAGAAACAGAATCCACTAGCACATTGGCATGAAAATGTGGAAATAATGATAATAGATGTCTTAGTAATTCACTTGTCTCTACAGCAAAACTGAAACTAACAGCAACACCTTATCTGTGAAGGTCCTTCAACTCCTAGTGAGTTGGGGTAGCACCTGGTCAGTTCAAACCCTAACTAAGAAGGGCTTGAAAAATTGTGTCTCATATGTCAGAAATGATACCACCACTTATGATATTCACCAAGGACACAGTCAGGTATTTCAAGAAAAGACAGATCAGAATAAACAACTGAATGAACACATTCAGATAGTGCATATATTACAGGCAGAAAAAACATCAAGGGCAAATTCTTTTTTAATTCTGTATTCATCTATGTGAAATCCAGCAGATTTCCTCATGGAAGAGCATCTCCACACAAGCAGATGAGTCTTATAACCTACTGGAGATCTTGGAAGGATATTTGCACCTATTATTTACCAGCCAGCATCTTGCATGCTCAAAAAGAAACTAATGGCCTCTTGGCATACTCCCATTTTTGGGACCAAGCCTGTCTCTGCTGAAATCGATGGAACGTTCCCACTGGATTCACCAGGAAAGCAATCAGGGTTTTCACTAGCAAGGTTAAAGACTTTGTGAGCATCCCTATTTATTTAAATTATTTAACAGGTTCCCACTTACAACTCTCTAGCAGAAAAGCTCAGGTAACTACTGAAGCTAACTAAGGAATCCACTACTCACTCCAAAATATAATGTCAGCACACAAGACGCAGTCAAGCTTGGGAAACCATTTTCACTGGTTAATCTACATACTGTATGAGGGCAAAGTGGAACTCATCTGCTCACCTTTCCCTGGAAAGGTATTCTCCACAGCTACAAAAGAATTTCTTTACCCCATTATTGTTTATTGTTCCGGAAGAATGAAAAAGAAATCGATACAAGACAGAAAAAACTGGGAGCAAACACGCGTGGAAGAGATCCCCTCAAAACCAAAACTCTGTTCTTAGAGCAACAAAAATTGCTTAGTGTTTTGCAGTTAAATATGAAGACAGAATACAACCCCCCATTTTTTAAATCAGAAGTTGCTTGTTGGAGTTGCGCACAATCCTTAGTGTTTCTAGGATTATAACAGACCAAAATTTAAAGCCAGACAAAAAACACAAACATACCAAGTGCTTGACACTGCTGAGTAGTTTCTGAAGAACACCACAGAATGGTGGGATTTGCAAGCACTTTTGCATTGAAAAAAAATTCATAACAGAACTAGCCATAAAGATGGAGCTACACTGAAGCCATTATTTTTTCAGTGCTGTCAAATGAACACACTAGTTTACAGCAACTGTGCAATTAAGTTTATTCCATGAGCCATTGGAACAGATGTTTTAGTTTGCAATTAGCTAATTGCAAACATCTTAGTCTTTGGCCCAGCCAAGAGTATTTGTAGTCCATTGTAAAAAAAAAAGTATAGTTAAAAAAAAAAAAAGAAGAAAAACAAAAGCAGCTTAAAGACAACAACATTTGTACCGAAATAAAGAAAATTTGGCAAGCTAAACTGTTAAATCCGATTATTTGTACCTACTCCAAACTTTGAGTCTGAAATATCATCAAAAATAGTAACTGTACTGGTAGACTTTACATGCATGCCACTATTAACTTTTACCCTTTCCCAAGATAAAAATAAAGGGTTCATTCTGTCTTGCTTTGGTTTTTCAACTGAAAAAAGGGATGCACAACTTCAGTGTGGTTGCCTTTTCATGACTGCTAGAAAGGAATTTATACACAACTGCAGTAAGAGTTTCTCTCAGAAACTCACAATATTTATTGCACGATCGTTCTGTTGGATTTGCACATTGATTCCAACAGAGCTGTAATGCGTCACTTATACACTTAAAAAAAACCTCAAACAAAAACCAAACAAATATAGTACCAAAAAATGGTGTCTTTTTTTTTAAATTGTCTCTCATTACAACTGAACAATTACTAACAGGCCAATGCAAGAACACTTTAGCCTCGGCAGTATTGAATGGAAAATATGCAAAGCCTGTTTTCTTATGGCACATTGGAAGAGTGAGTAATTTTGTAAAAATCAGTTTGCCTCTATGCTGAATATGCGCTGCTCCACAGTGCTAGTCTTGCTTAAAAGGCATTCACAGACTTTCCATTCACCCTCACAGCATAGATTTTTCTTCTTTGTGCAATGTGTTAGCAATCTAAACAACTGCTCCACACAAACTGTCCACAAACCACTCATACACAATACTAATGCAACAGTAGATTACAATATGATAGCAATACAAAATGTTGTATCAGATCACGTATTTCTCTCCATCTGGAATGAAATTTGAGTCTTGTAAGCTAGAAGACCCACAGTTCGATTTCTGAGTGTAGGTTCTCATCTGTGCTGGGGACAAGGTCTCCAGTGTGGACCCAGAATTGTTAGCAGTCCTGACTTTAACGGCTGTAGATTGTTTAGCAGCAGCAGATGCTTTGTTACTGGCAACTACATCCAAGTTTCCAGTAGGGTCAATGATAGCATTTATGACTGGGGAAAAAAAAGACATACAAAGATACATTAGCAGCACTCAGAAGTTTCAAAACAGAAGGTTGCTGCATTCATTTTGAAAGCAGTAGAACTTTAAGTAGTATTTTTCTTCATTTAATCATGTTATTTTCCTCATTAGTACCTTCAGGCCTGAACAGCTTTAACAACCAAAACCTCCCCCAAACTGGAGCTACGTGGACACTCAACTTTCTGGTTAAATTGGAAAAGAAACTACAGCAGCCAAATGACAAGCCCTTAGCAGGAGCCCAAAATGATGCCTGGATGTTTTTCTATGTCTTTATTAAGGTTTTGGATGATGCAAGAGCTTGTCTTGCTTCTCCTACTGCAGAGCATTATGCGCAAAATTCAAGTCCAAAAAGTATAGCACAGTTTACTGACTTAAAGAGGTGCTAAACATTCTTTCATTAGAACAGACTGGTGCCCGTTTATCTCAGGTGAATATGCTAATTATCAAAAACAGAGTATTTCTGCAGTAACAGGGTCCACATTTCAAAAGTCAACAATTTTCTCAAAAATTGGCAGCACAAATATATCTACTGTTCATTCCATATGCACTCATCAGGGACCACTGTGTTAACAAACTAAACTTCTGCATCTTTTCCCAGCCTACACTGAAAATCAGGACCCATTGTTTCATTTTGTGCAACCTTACTGGCATTTGAAAGACAAAAGGAACATTTTAGATGACCAACCTTCAAGCTGTTTTTGAACTCGCCTAAGCTCCTTCAGGATAGAACTGATTTCCTAGAAACAAAAGCATCAGAACAGAAAATTAAGCAACCAAGTACTCAGCTGACACAGGAATTTAAGTCTTACTCCTTCTGCCTTATCTGATTCAGGAGATTCAAAGTCAGATCCAGCTTTGCTTGTTTAACAGAAAGTACAAAGTTGTATCGAGGTGCTTTTGGTCAGTGCACAGGAAATTCTGCTCTGCATTGTGTCACCAAGTGCTACAACACCACCCAGTTTACAGCCAGTGGTTTTTAGATAGGAAATGCTAGCCAGATTAACTGTACAAAGGTTCCCTCCTTAATATTAAATACACAAAGATATTTGTAAACTCAACTCCTAGATCAGACAAAGCATTTGGTCACATTTATACTGCAGTAGCACCAAGCTAAACAGGTCTTGCACAAGGTTGCTTAGCATTAACCATATTTTCTGGGTCCACTACTGTACTTAAATACTTGCTGACAAAAAGTTCATGATAGCATAAACACCACCCCGAGGCTGAGTCACCTGAGTGAATTCAGCCTGAGGTGAATTTTTCCTGCCCTAATACCAAACTGTTACAGGTGAAGAAAACATTCACAAGAAACACCTGCCTGAAGCCCTGGCAACCACATGGTAAGTGATCTGGTAAATGTTTAAATGAGGCCTAATGACCCCAAACTTCAACATCTGTTAAGGAATTGGGTCTTTGAAGATGAATCTCATAAGGACAGCGAAAGAGTTTGGTGAAACACAACATCTGAAGGAACTCGCTTTGTTACAACTCAAACAGTACAAAAAAACAGCAGTTAAACACATGAAAATTGACCATGAATTTAATAAATGGCCTTGAGAATGGTCAGAGATTGATGTTTTGGTTTCTTACAAAGTTTTCATGGATCCAAGTCTTTACTATTTCACTCGTTTGCATGGTCTTACCTTGTTTGATGTCTTCAGAATTGGCACTTCATTTTCTGAATTGATTTTGGCCTCCATCTCCTCCCAGGTCTTTTCCGAGTTTTGAAATAGAATCCTATAACACAAAAAGTAGAGCAGGTCTTAAAATTGCCAACCAAAAGCTCCTTGTTTAAAAGACTTAATTATCACAACATGTGGGAACAAAAGAGTTTAGTGGATTAGCAGCTGAACAAAGCGCCTTTCAGCTGATTTAGGAAAAATCCAAAGTCCTTCTCTATCTGATGTCTTCTAGAGCAACAACAAACTCTGAAGAGATTTCACAAGCCTGGTGACCTGCAGGTTTTTACAAGAGGCTTGGTACTGAGAAGGAAGTAGGAAACAATCCACCAATTTTTGCTGTATCTTTGCCCTGGCAACATTTCAAAGTTAAAGCATCAACAGGCATTACAAATCCAGCATTAAAATTCCAAAGGCCAAATATATGAGGAAAACAGACAGCAAATAATCATATTACCCCTGGTTCACTACACACACAGTTTCCTACATCTAGGCTCCCTGAATCTTGATAACAAAACTTTCCAAGAAAACAATGCAGTATCTTCCACAAGCAGCAAATCAACAAACTCACCAGCAAGTCAACATTCCAGGCCAGGGACAAAAAGTTACTTACTTCATTTTTTCAGCTAGGTTTTCTGTATTTTCACGTATTGTATGTGATAACTGGGACACTGGGTTCAACATCAGATTGTCAAAGATGACCTAAAATGTGAGGACAAATCAGAGAACTTTTCAGCAAAAGTGGCATATTACAAAACTGGATTTTTTTGTACAGTGAATCATCTCCACTGTAACATCATCATCTATGTGGATAATACTTGGAGTTCAAGGGAGATTAAGATGATGTGCAGCTTTGTTGGAGGCTTTGGCAAAAAAAATTAATACTAACTCATTCTGACTTTGTTTTCCAGAGACAGAGACAGTTCTCTGCAGTAACATAACTATTTAAGCATTTCTGAAAGAAAACATTTAAGACTTTACAAACCTCATAGATAGCTCTCCTCTGAAAAAAAACCGTAGAAGCCAAATCATCACACAAGCAGCCACACAAGCAGTCTCACTGAAACTGTCTAATGTGATTTACATGAGTTCAAGCCACCTTCACAGGCATCCCAACATGTTACATTCTGCTTTACTAAAGCCAACAAAAACCACCCCCACCAAACCCTAAATATTCAAGTGCTGTGGCTCAGCAGAGCCTTCAGGCTTCTACCAGGAAAGTCCACATCAGCTAGGGGCACTCTGAACCTGCACCTTTTATCCAGCCTTTGCACCTCTGTACAGGAGAAAGAGGGACTGCTTCAAGTCAGACACAGCAGAGCACCAGCACTAGTGGCTCAGCCCACAGTTGCCCTTCATCTGCCCATCTGAGTCACACTCCACCTCCAGAGCACTGGAGTGACTGTGATAGAGTCCAGCTCTCCCCTCCTGCCTGCACTGACGTCCTGAAGCCTCTGCCCCAGCTCTTTCCTCCAGCCACAGAAGGCAGGCAGAAAGCAAGCAGGAGAGACAGGCGAGTGCTTCTCCCCTCTGTGGCACCATCACCTCACTACACCCCTCACCCCTACACCATCCCCAACCTCAAGTTCAGGCCAGGCTTCCTCACCCTTTAGCATCACCCCACTGATTTCCAGGCCACACTGTTCTCTCAGCCCAAAAGAACTGTATCAAATGGCATATGCTGGAGGGGGCAATGCAGACCAAGTGGTTGGCTGCCTGCACAGCACAGCACGGCAGCTGTGCCACAGCACTCGAGCCCAGCTGCACAAGCCCCTCCTAAGGTCCAGATTCTGCCACTGCTGCTCCATGGGCAGCTCTAACCAGGATGCCAGCTACAGAACACCAAGGTACCATTAAACTATCAGTGCTGCAGATTTCAAAGTTGAGATGTTTGTGTTTTTCTTCTAAAAACAGACTCTGGCACTGAATGTCTCCTCCTAGATAACAAGTGATCAAGCCTCAGGTTTCAATGGTGTTTTACACAAGAGAGGAAACTTCCAATAAAATATTGGCAAAAGTGGTAATCCTGTACCTCTTATTTTTTTTTTTCCTTTTTGAAACACTGTTCTATACTCACAAGTCAGGGCTCTTGAGAAGGGTTTTGGGGTTTTCTGAATAACCTCCTTAGGCAGAAAGAACAAGTACACATACTGCGGCTTAAAACACATACATATACATATATAGTCATGTACAAAGTAAAGAAAAAGATGTCCTGCCTCTTCACGGTTTCTTGTCCTCGTTTTTCTTGAGGGATCCTCTTCTCTATTATCATTCATATTTTGGTCAAAATCCTTCAGTTCCACTGATCCTGGAGGCACTTTCTGGTAGTTCAGACTTGCTTCTGGAATGTGCTGCACCAACTTGGAAATAATGAGTAATGAGTCATTAAAAATTAGTAGGGAAAGGAGGCTCACAGGCACTCAGTGCAGGTATTACAGATTTTCAAGCAAGCCCAAGAGGAACACTGAGTCATTTAAGTCTTGTTCAGACAGGTATGGGCTCATAAGCAAATTACTAGACCCCAATCCTGCAAGTGTTTACCCACTGGAGTCATACCACAAAACTCTGCAGGGCTGTTCTACTTTATAATTTTGAGTCTTGAGAATGTATTTGAAAAGTACATCTTAATATTTTTTGAATTTAGGTAAAATTCAAAAAGGCCCTGTTTTCCCATATCCTATGTTTTACTATCTCAATGCAACATTAAAGACACACTAAAATTAATCAGAAACCATTTAGTAACACATGAAAGAGATGAAAAAGCAATACAAAACCACTTATAATGCAAATTATTAATAGGAAGAACAGAAAAGACAAGACAGCTACTCCTGTTTCGTTTACTGACAAAAACTCTAAAACAAGGGGAAGAAAATAACAGTGACAAGACAGAGATACAAAAATAATGGGATGGAAAGTGCACCTGAGATGGATATGCCAGCCGAAAAGATCTACGAGCAATCTGTGTTAAAACAGAAACAAAGAGATCAATGCTAGTGAATGACTGCGACAGCAAGTATCAAAGAGAACACGTGGTTTGGGCTTATTTTGGGTTGACGTTCCCAAAAGCGCATTCCTGAGGACCAGCACTTGGTGCCCACCCCCATCATGCACCGAAGCCCAGGGAGGTCCTGGTCTCCAACCAGTACTGCAGAGGTGGTCTTGAGCAGCTCCCCAATTACTTCAAAACAGACTGTGATGAGTGAAATCCAGAGCTCCATGAGCACAGGGAAAGGGCCAAACATATAGCCCAGGAGGCTGTCTTGGTTGGCAGAGCACACAGTTCTTGTGAGGAAACCATGTGCCCTCCAAGGTCCAGGTCCCCCACACTCTACACAGTAGTAGCACTTGGGTTATACACAGGCAGAAGGTATGAGGTATTATGCAGGGGCATAACAGCCAAAATGTTTAGCTAATAAGCTTATCTTTTTTAAGCAGGAACAAGGAGTTAGGCTGCTTGCAGCAGTGAAACAGCATCAGAAGGGAATGAGATTCCTACAGTGAACAGTTATCAGTACAACAGCTGAAAACATGGCAAGGACAGCACCTGCTCCACTATCACCTGATTTTTGTACATGACCTGGTCTCTTCTCATGCTTTCTGTTCAGTTACACCTTTAAGCACTTCCTCTTGTCATACCAACACTCACACTAAGTATGTTAAACAACTTAGTTTTTGCTATATCATTAGCAGCTTCTAAAAAACCTACCAAAAGAATCACACAAAGGGCTAAAATTTGCAGAAGCAGTGGGTGATTTGGGATGATCCAACTTGACTACACTTGCAGCAGCTGAGCTTTCAGTTTGATGGCTCAGCTCTGCAGAAAGTTTGGTCCTGTAGAACCTACACACCCACAAGCCAAGGCATCCCAAACAACCCATACAGGAATCATTAAGGTTTCACCCTTGCTGACTATTTCCTTCCTTTTTTTTTTTTTTTTCTTGTTCTGTTTGGTTTGGGTTTTTTTTTTGCTTAATTTTTATAGTAGTATTCAGCTCTGTATGCCAAGAATCTAAGTTGTTATAAACTATACAGCTGAGGCTGCAAAAACAAACAAAAACACCCCAAACATGCACTGGGGAAACCGTAAACCTCCCTGGCAAAACATCCAAGCCAACACTGCACCTGAAAGACAGAACATGAAGAATAAAGTTTAAATCTAAGGCTCCACCTTAACTTTTAAGAGGACACTAATGATTTTAATCTTTAAACAAGCTTCTTAATAAAAGCAGGGTTTAAAGCAGTTCATCTGAGTTTGAGAAATGTGCTACATACTGGTGGTCTTAAGTGAAGTTTCTGGTACAGCATTAAACACTCAAAAGTGATTCCACCATCAGTACTTAATTTTCCTGCGTTTTTCCCCTCTTTACTGGAACAGTTATAAATACTGAATAGTAGAAAATCAAGAGTTAGCAGAATGACATACAACACTGCACGAGCCAGAACAGCATAAGAGACAGTCACATTTCTTTTTCTTATTCACACACTTCCTTTTATCAAATGTTTCAATACATTACTATTATAAGTAGCTATTTCTCATCACTATGTTCTTTACTAGAATATTTAATATAAAGTTGTTTAAGCAACACTCACAAAATTCACAGTACTTAGCATTACATACACTGATCCTCAGATATTTCCTAACGACTTCCCTGCATTAAGCCAAAATAATTATTTTAGCACAGATTCAGGAGCACTTAAGAGTGTGGGAAGCAGGTCTGCTGATTTTGGTCTCGTTCCAAAGATGAGAAGTCTGTTTATTAAACCCACATCAGTTTATACTGCTCCCATTCATAACATGACCCCCAAGCTGCACTGCTCAGGATCCCAAGTTATTCAGGAATCCAGCTCCACATCTCAGCGTTGCCAGCACAAAGTCCTGCTGATTTAACCTGTTCCTGGCTGTCACTAACATAAGGCAGCAACACTGATGCACTGTGGCATTTTGGGTGCCACTCAAATGGACTCCCAGCTGCTGGTCCTGCACATCCCACACAGCAGCACTGCAAAGCCACTTAGGAAACCTCAATTCACTCAGATCCAAGCAATCCTAGATTTGTGATTCTGCCATTCAGCATCACAACCATACACTTCAGAGCCCATCATTTTGCACAAAGCAGAAACACTGTGTTTCACAGATGTCTTCCTCTTATCTGCTGGACACACATCCCTCTGTTTGAGCTGACTTTTGGTTGTACCCTTCAGCAGCACTCAACAAAAAAAGCAGCAACACTGCTTTTCCTTTCCTGCTTTTCTGGAAGCAAGTGCGTGCTGAGCAAAATGTTACATTTCCAAGTCAGAAGCATGGTAGGTTTGTCACTTTTACTGCTCAAAAAGAACAACACAAATGGCAGTTCTGCAGGCGTGGCACTTGCAAGGAAACAAAGTAATAAAACACTTTATCTCAGAGCCTGAAGTTATTGCACAATATTTGTGCACTTCTGCTCCAAAAGGCCCCAGGAAAAACCCCTCCCTGAGCAGGCTGCAGCTGACCTCGGCTCAGCACAACCACAGGCACACTCGCCTGACCTGGGTGTCTCCCTAAACTTCTGCTTTGCACCTTCAGTGATGATCACAGCAGGTTCACAAGGCCTCCAAGGACTCTCTTGCCAGAGCAACAGGTTTAGTCTACAGCTTTGAACTCTGCTTAAGACTGGTCTGCAAATCTCACAAGAGTCAAAGAGAACAGAGGGCCTAAAGGACTGCCTGAACAGCAGTGTAGCCCACACTAGTGGTAGGCAGGAGGGAATTGGGATTTAAACAGTGGCAAAGGCAATTTTGCTTTAGCAGCTGCAGCCTCCTGGTGACCTTGCAGTCAAATTTGAGCTGAGCTGGTTCCTGTGCTGTGGCACTAGTGAACCAAATTAAGAAACTGACTCTCTCCCACCCAGCCCAGTGCAGACAAACTGTGCTACACAGTTTGGGAGGAAGCCACAGCACCACTGGAGAGCTTGTGGACAGAATTTCCCAAGCTACCTGCCTGCCTCCGTGCCCAACTCCCTGGCTGGAGAGCAGAGCTCCTGCTCTCACCCACCAATACACACATGGACAGCAGGTATCTGAACAACACCTGCATAGCATTTCAACAGTCCTGGCAGAAAGGACACAGCAGAGGTGCAAAACAAACAGTTGACACAGCCTGTGCAGCCACAGTACATGGTCAGTGCCTTGTCTGAAACAAAGAAGTAGATTCTGGCTCCCTGCCACAGCAACACAACATGTCCCCTTCATCCTGTTGATCAGATGCAAATTTCATGGACCAAAGCCCCACTAGAAACCTTGAGAGCCTTAGGAACTTATGAGAGGTGGGACTCATATAAGGCAGGCTGTGGCACAGCAGACAAAATAAAGAGCACCCTAAACAGACAGCAGTCAATCTTTCTGGTGGTGTTTTAGAGGAGAGGGGATAAGGGTTTCTCAAAGCTGCAGCAACTGGGGATCCAGTCCTGGCCTCCCACCACAACCATGCCCCATGTGCTTACTAGTGTTCAGAAGCAGAGATTTCTGATATTTGGGATCTTACCTCTTCTCTCGCTGATATGGTGGAAGCAGGAGTGTTGGGCACAGAGCTGAGGGAGGTGCTTGGTCCCGTTCCTGATGAACTCTGTGAGTCCCCATCTCCAGCAACATCATGAATCTCTCGAGCAAGGATGGCCACATCCTTCACCAAGGTTTGGCTGAGCCTAAAGCACAGGCAACAAAGCAGAACCATTAAGGCACATGATATAACGCATCTCATACTAGTAAAATATAAAAAGAGGAGACCCAAAAAGCTTGTAGAACTATAACCTCTGCAAAGGCTAGGGAAAGCACAGGCTCTTGGGGTGCCTTGGCAGAGCACTGAGGAACGCTCTGGATGTATACAAAATAAATCCACTCCTCTCCTGAGCCCAACCTCAATGTAGAGATTTGATAAAAAGCAAATTCTACTGACTGCACACTACCAGAAAGTATTGGAGACAATCCACGAAGAAGTCTTATGTTATTGCTCCCCCACCCATCCATTCTACTGCCTTCTTTCTGGAATACAATAGAGTTAATTTTTCTTCTGGAGACTTCTTTGTTTTACATTAATGAGTTCTTATAGTGCAAAAAAGCTTTTTTCTTTTTTTCCTTACAGAATAAAAGCTCTAATTCTCTTCTTCCTAGTGGTTTGTAGACTAAAAATCACAATATGCCTTCACATTCTCCAGAAGAGCTGAGGGATTACCAGGGTCAGCACAGCATACCTTAGAGGGATCTGGTTTTCAGAAACCAAGTCTTGAAACTTCAAGCCCCTTGACAAGTGTACAGTTAACACTCCGTGATGGCAGCACTACCTGCTCTACATCTCAAAAACAGTTTCTAAGTCTCTGGATTGTTGATACCAGAGCTTAAAAAAAATCCCTTCAGATCAGAGGCAGCTGTTGTGGTAATTAGAAAGGAAAACTTTCAAGAGAAAAAATAATCTTTCAGCTAGCCAGCTTCATCTGAAAGACACTTCTTTAAATGAAAAAAAAAACAAAACCAAAAACAAAAAAATGCCTTATCACAGAATCACAGAATATTCTGAGTTGGATGGGGCCCACAAGGAAAACAAGCAATGTGATAAAACTATCAGTTCATGAAAGCATTTCCTTGGAAGGAAAATGCATAATTTAACTAATAAAAACCAGCTTGAGCCTCCTGCCTAAGGTACCCCCCTCTCTGTGCTGGTTTGGATAGAGCTGTCACTGAACACTTCCATTATGTGATTCACTTACTCTAAACAAGTGACATTTTCCCTTTTAACTCTCTCTGACTCCTCCAAACCCCTCCCAGTTAATTCTGGAGCAGCAAGGGAAATCAGAACTGCAATTACCAAGCAGACTCTGTGACTGAGCCCTGCAACGTGCAGCGCCAGACAAGTCTGATGCAACCATTTATTTATAGCTGCTGCGAGCCGGAGCTCTCCGGCACTGGGAATGCTGCTGGGAGGGAAGCCGGCATCCTCCACACACAGCACAGGTAATGCAGCCTGGTTTGAAGGCTGACACATTTTCCAGCAGTTTGACAGCAAGATTCAGGCAAGAAAAGCCCTTCTGAGGTCAGTGCTGCAGCGCTGAGGGTGTCATGGAGATGCTGACTGAGAGCAGACAGAAGACAGCTTCCTCCGTCAAAAGTATTTCAAGTATGGCCAGTACAATGGAAGACCAGTATTTCTGGAAAGTTGGCATAACACAGTTGCATATTAGACATGTCAAAACTCAAATGCCACTGTTTAAAAAAAGAATCTATTTGCTTTACTGCTGAGGTCCTCCAGGCAACTGTCAGACCACCAGTACACAGTAAGTCTTGTATCCAGGGACATCAAGCTAAGCAATGACTCATTTATATACAAGGTCTAGGCAGATTTGGATTCAGTTGTGCTAAGCAAAGAGATTTCTGCCCTGCAGTGATTGCTTACTGCTCCCTCACCAGCTTCAGGCAAAGCAGCTACAGCAGTTTACATATTCACTCTTTGCTAACCCGTTTGACTTCCTCTGCAGAAATTAGGACAGTTCGTAACAAACACCGTGACTTCCACCAGAAAGCAGAGATAAGCAGGTATAAACAGTTAGATCTTTTGATAGACTTCCCAGAGCTTGAACAAGAAACAAACCAAGATATAATGCCCTGCAGCTTGGCATTTACTAGAGAGACGGTACAACTAGGAGATCCTAGTCCAGGCTGCAAACGTTTATGGAAACCTCCCAAGCCTGAACAAGCTGATGTTCAGATACAAGGGAGATGGGGGCCCACCAACAGAAGAGAGCCTCTCTTTCTACCTCCACAGTTGGGTTTGATTTGAACACCAAGGAAAACTCAACCTATTTTCAACACATGGTTCAACACTTAAAGCCCCACCTCACCTGGCTATTTCTGCTATCTCTGCTGTTTGTGCCATGAAGTTGTAGGGGTCAGGGTGGTCATCAAAATCTTCATCATCATCTGTTTCTCTGCCGTTGTGCTTCTGCTTGCCCAGCCCAGAGCCACGTATCCTCGGTGTTTGTGTGGCTGTTGAAGTATGGGAGCGTTTGTGTTTAGGGGAGCTGTGATTTGAGCCATATTCCTCCTCCGAAGTAGAAGTGTAATCTGAACCCTGTGGTCTCCGCCTTGATGCTTATAAAAAATGAATTGGTTTCAGACTGAGGATGGTAGTAAAGAGCAACTACAAAAGGGCAAAAAAGTAACACAAAACTAGCCCAAGAGCATAAGGAAAGGAGAGTTTCTGTGCAGATTTTAAGTGTAAAGAGCACATTCTCGGAGCTTATTTCAAAGGTGAGCCCCTTTACGGCTCCCATTCACTATACAAATTTGGAGTAGGAAATTTCAATGGAAAATCTAAACAACACCAGTGTAGTAAATTACTACCACAGACTTGACTTTCCATGCACAGAAGCTCTGTGTGTAAGTAGCACACATTTCAGACTCCACACAGTCCCACAGAAGTCCTTGTATAAAGAAAGCCCAATTTTCAAGCCTGCAGACACCTTTCCAATTAGCTGCAAGTACAAGCAGAAGGAGGGGTTTTTGAGTGAAGAGTAGACTATGGTGCTTGGTGTTATTTGCAAGAGTCCACACCTCTGTGTTCACCTCCTGCTTCATGATTTGCCATTAACAATACCTGACAAGAGAAAAAGTGTTCACACAGTCAGGACTGGCTCCAACTCCTGGAGCCAAGTGAAAACTGCCCACTTAACCCCCAGCCAGTTCTGCAGATCTGCAGACACCCAGGTCCTCCTTGTATGGGAGGTTATCAAGGTATCCTTATTTGAAAACTGGGCTCCCAGTGTTTGCTGCCTCACTATACTCTCTATGGATACTGCTTTGCTCCCTTCTATCCTTCCTCGCAGAATGAAGACCCACCAAACAGAGAACTAGCAGAGTTATTTAAAATTACAACATCTAAAAGCTTCTCTGTGTTACCAAAACTACCATAACACTGAAACAGTGCAAGTGAATTAAGTCAGCATTATAGATCACACAAACAAAACCAACAAATGTGGCACACAAGATGCAGCTAGAAACTATAGATAATTGCTGTATAGTGAAAGAAGTATTCCTAGACATTGCTATCACACCCCCAGCTATAAAAATGCCTTGACTTGGAATTAATATATATATATGCACATAAATAATTTTGCTTATCTTCAACTGGAATAGTTGTATCTTTTTTCTTTTCTTTTTTTTTTTTTTAAATGCAGTTTTAGAATCAAGAGGTCATGCTGTCACTGAACAGCAATTTTAAAATGAAGAGACTGATTTCCCATCCCTGTATGCCAAGGGAAATCCGAATCAGTTCCCTCAGTATAATTTCAATTACACTGAGTAAACAAATCATGTACATAGAGGAGCAGGGGAGACAGGCCCTTAGCTTTCAGAACTGGTAACTTGGATTACTCTGATGTTATCTGTGCATTTCACAGAAAGCTACTTCAGATGGCCCAACAATATACAGGCATTTCTTGTCTCATGGCCAGATAGTTAATGCTCTTTCTCTGCTAGTAAGATGAACTTTCTCCCACTGGGAGAGTTTGGAACTACTGTGGTTAGTTAAACACTTAAAGAACTCCTGGAATAAATGAGCCACATCTGCCTCCTTATCCTCAAGGCTCAACACTCAGTGCTTTCAAGGATTGTTATACCATGCTAAAAAATGTCCTGATGGCACAGTGCAACAGTCCAGTTTATCAGCAAATGACTTGGGTTTCAGGAAGGGAGTTCTAGGTGTTGATTCACTACATCTACAACAGCGTTAGTACAGGAACATGCATCACATGACAGTAAGCACAATAAAGCATGAAACACACTAGTGTGGACTTAGAGCTTGCACAAGGTCCACAATCCTATCAGGGAATTAAGAGGTTAGTATTTTAAGAACAACTAATTTGGAGGAAGGATTAGCATCATCTGCTGCAACTACAGACAAGGAAAGGTGTTAGCATGCTACAGAGCACTGGAAATCAAAAACCAATTCATTTAGATAAAGAACTGGCTAACACTTATCATGTTTCTCCAAATGATTTGAATTCTGTGGTCCAAAGGCAGAGGGAGTTTAAGGAGTGCCTCCTGTTCAGGAAACTCTGACCACATTATTTTGCTTTAAATTTGTTATTGTTTAACAAGAAGTTAATAATAGCATCATCTCAAAAAAGGCAAGAGAAGAGACTGCACATACTCTTTTAGCTTAATTACATTCTGATTTACATGCATATACAAATGTGTAACAAAAAAAAATAATGACAATTAAAGGGGAAGCTGGGTGCACTAAAATAATCCCAATCAAAACAAGCAGCAAATAACATTTTTAGCATGCAATAAAAATGAATAATGCAGGAAGGATAATTACTTCAGCTGTATGAAAATATATTAAAAGGACACATCCAGAACTCCAAGACTTCTTACAAAATCACAGAACTGCTGAAAATAACATCCCTCTCAACAGGACTCAGAAATCCAACCAAAGGGGTTCTTTCTGTCCCTTTGGATACGCATGATTCCTAAAAACCTAAACAAACAGATCTACTTTGCCATATCCATGGTAGGTCAAAGACTACAGATGTAAACCTGGAACTTAGACCAAAGGTGTCAGGGACAATCTCCCATTAACAATTACCATTCTGGAGTTGTCATCTGAATTGTGTCTACCTCTTAATCAAAGGCTGATTTCAATACAACAAATGTTGATATTGCAAGAGTCTGTTCAGTGCTCAGCTACAGAGCAAGATAGCCCTCAAAACTCCACTGCATGGGAAACATGACTGCATATCTGTTTTACCTAAGGCAAAAGTGAGTGAAAATAGACAGGAGTGAGAATTTCCTGGGGTAATAAACATGCAGTGTCCAGCTCTGTATTTGCATTTACAGGAAGAACAAGGGAACAGTTTTCACAACCCAGGGACATTTATTTATTGTTCTGCTGTTTTGGATGCCTTCAAACCTGCCACCTTGGACATCAGCTGTCACCAACACCATTATAAGCTTTCTGGGAGCAAACTTTGAAACTCAGAAGTCAAAGAAAACTATAACAGAATTCCTTGTAGCACTGGAAAGGCATTATATTTTATCTTTTTAACAGAAAATTGGCCAACTTGCTCCTGTCAAGTGGCAACTAGTTGTTTAAAAAACAAAGTCACTGAAGAAACAACAACAAAAAAGGTAGCTATTTGCAATATCCTCACAGACACCACGACAATAACATCTCACCAGGTATGAGATGCTCTGCTGTCTCCAAACTGCCAGGAAATCTCAACATCCATGCTTCTCATTAATGCAGACTTTTGTACTCACCAATGCTGTACCTGTAGTACTGAGATATATCAATGCTTGGCAACCACACGCAGCCTGTAAATCAGAAAGAGGGTGATATGGGAGAAACATAAGGCAAGAACACTTACTGGATGAGGAGGAATACTTGACACTGCTTGAACGGGTCCTGCTCAAGGGCTGCTTGGCAGAGGCAGCAGCTGCTGTTTTCCTGGCCGCGGCTCTGACCTCGGAAACACCCGTCTTCCGATAGGACTCCGCACTGCGGCCCGAAAACCCTGTCCTTGACTGCGCCGTCTCCGAGTCACTGGGCACTGTAAATGACCCTGCCCGTTTCCTTGGCATGGCGAGGATGTCCAGCCGGGAGAGCTTCTTTGTTTCTGTGGGCTGCTTGGGGCCCTGAGTGGTGGTTTCAGGGTTGGAGGCCGTTTTCTCAGCATCGACACATTCATTGTCTGAAGCATCTCCCAACCGGGCACGGCGCAGCTTCGAGGCCCGTGTGGGTCGTGGGGTGGATAAACTGTTGGAGCGGGTGAGAACCTGCTGGATTTTCTGCACATTTGAGGTTGTTTTGCTCTGGTCCTCCTTGCTGGCCTGAGTATAAGGCTTCCTTCTGGGAACTGGCCGGGTTACCGAGTGCTCGTGGTCAGACACGACTGCGTCAGGGGCGGGCAAGTAGGGCACGCT
Organism: Formicarius rufipectus; assembly: GCA_013399695.1. NCBI lineage: Eukaryota > Metazoa > Chordata > Aves > Passeriformes > Formicariidae > Formicarius > Formicarius rufipectus. The sequence goes on along the minus strand of VXAU01004102.1, from coordinate 891,917 downwards.
CGAACTTCTCTCATCATCCGTGAAGTCAAGTGACCCTCGCGTCCCAGCGCTCCGCTTCATCTGGAAGCGCTTGGCGGCCTCCGCGTGGTTCGACACCTCTGGTGCTTGGGTTTTCCGCTTCTCCGTCAGCCTGTCCCGTGCACTGGGCTGCCCACCTTGGTCCTGGATGGAAGGTGTGGAGGAAGACTTCTCCTTCTGCAGGCTTGCGACCACTTTGCGTTTTGGGGCGCTCGTCGGGATGTTTTTGCCACTCACCAAGCTGACTGTGCTGGCAGTGTCTACGTCCGAGTCCCCTGACAAGGAGTCCTCCAGCTGACCAGCAGTTTCCGAGGACTCTAGCTGTTGGCTTTGACTAAGTAATTTGGCTTCCAACGCTGCCAAGGCAGTTTCAGTGTCCTTGAGGAGAAGATGAGTCTCCTGACTAAAGTCCATATGAGTTGACCGAACAGCCTCTAAATCTTTAAGCAGAGGGTGACTTGAAATATGTGGGAGTTTATTTTGAGGAACACCACTGCTTGATTTATCTTTGGTAAAACTTTCCTGTCTAACAAAAGATGCTGTTTCCTTTCCTGATGTGTTTTCTTGATCTTGAGAAAGACTCTGATGAAGGGAAATAACAACTTTTCCAGCTGAATTTATATAAGCGCTAACATCTTTGACCGGTGGCTTTCCAGGAACTGGTGTGCCAGCACACTTGAAGGAAAACTCCTGATCCTTGATATCTTTGTCCGCTCGAGCATGGGACACGCTCAGGGAGAGCTTGGAGGGAACTCCCACATCACTGCTGTCATCGCCAATGTAGAATGAAGTAGAAACTGGCTCGCTCACAGCTCTCACGTGTGAGATCCGAGAGGCTCCTGCCTGCTGGCTCTCTGATCTATTGTCTTTCCCTGTCTGCTCAAGCATTTTATTATTCTCTTTATATTTCTTGCCTTTTTCCATGCTGAAGCCATCATCAGATCTGCTGGCATCACTGAGGCTATCCGGATCCAAGTCTTCTTGGATGAAGAGGCGACTGCTGGGATCACCATAGGCTTCCACACAGTGGTCCTTCACGATGGTTCTTTTGGTAACCTCAGAATAGGACTCCTGGCAAACCAGGACTGTGGGTGTGGGGCTGTCTGATTTATCACTTGGTGGGAGTTGGGGAAGAAGGCGCCTTGTTCTCAGAGGCACAGAATTTTCTGGTTCCCCGGGTTTTGGCGCTACACCGCTTTCTGAAGAGAATTAAGTGGACAACAATCAACTATTGTACAACTATGTCACTTATCTACTTACCTATTTAGTAATAGCTTGATCCTGCAAAGTGCAAGTCCAAAAAAGCACTCCCAGGACACACTTAGAAGTAAATTTTTAGGTAATAAGAACATCAACAGGGCCTGGCAGTTCCTTGCTCACTCAGGTTTATCAATACATCTTTTCACACTGCTCAACACCTTCCCTCTCTCAAGGTTGGATTTCAGACTCATTCTTCCATAACGTACCGCTCAGTACAAGGACAAACTTCAGAGGCTAACTGCATAGCTGGCATCTATCTAGCCTCAATCAGGAGATGGGAATGAGTTGAAAAGCCATCAGACATCAGTGATGCAGTGTTTTAAGCACCGTTCTACACAGCATCACCCATTTGACTAAATAGGTGGTGTTTTTCACAGGACAAGTTCTCCTACAATCATATCCTACAGAAAACTTCCAGGAGGAAGACTCTGTAACATTTAAGAGGCTCTGAATTAGAGTTCACTGCCTCAGTGTGGGTGGGCTTATCAGCAGGGACACACTTCATAGAAAGAGCACTCCTATTTCTCCCATGCCGCTGGCCAGGACTCCATATCTGATACCACCTTTAAATACCAGGATACCTCGTTACTTGGCTATGGTAATATTAAAAACACTCCAGGAGTCAGGTTCTCAGCCATGTGAAAACAGTAGCAATGACCTCTGAAACAACAGTTTCTTCTAATCTTTACTGGATCTATCTATAGCTGTAGATGGCAAGAAGGTAATGAAAAGTATTTCTAAACAAAGTTGAAACATTTACAAAAGTCAAAAAAAGTGCTTTTCTCCTTTTTTCACACACCAAGAGGACTTTCAGCATGTATAAGCTGTCCTCCCAGTTATGATGGGAGTCAGATCTCCTCCCACTCCCCTTCTCTCATCCATACATATTTTCCTGTGCTGATCTCCACACTTCAAACCCGCCACTCAACAGCAAACCTCAGAACAGCCTAAACTCTCAGCACAGGCAAAGAACACACAAAAAAATAAAAATCACAAGTCAGTAACTAATTCCAAGGGAACTTGCAAAGGGTTTTCATCTGGGATCATATGCCATTCTAAAGAATCACAACTCAGAGCTAGTTAACACCCAAAGCCCTTATGATCTTTCTCCTTCCCAGGTGCCCTTCAGTCATGTCAAACCTAATGTTTAAGAACCTCTTGGATGACTTCAAAATGCAAACCAGAGGCTCTCCTCATCTTCAATCCACTGGGAACAATTCACTCTGTCCTTCCCATCCCCAAGTGCACTAACTGAAACGGAGAACAAGCCACAGCCAGATGCACAGAAACCCTAATTTCTGCAATTTTATATCATCCTGGCTTAGATTCGGCTACCTTCAAACAGCAAGTGGGATGAGACTTACCTGCACCTCCATCACCCTGCCCAGGGGCAGATCCAGACTCAGAGTAACTGTCCGCAAGGCTCGCCCATCTAGACACCCACTTCTGACTCCCCTGAGATGCTGCAGACATCTACAACAAGGTGGGGAAGATGATGTCAGAAAGAGGCTTGGTAAACAAAATCCTAGCCACAAAATCTCTCCTCTCAGACACACAATCACTCGGTCTGATCAAAATGGAAATCAAGCCACATATCACATTTACATCCAGACAGAAAACCCATCTACACCTCCACCATCCCAGCAAATCCACCTGGACTGCCCATACCTGCGCTTCAGCCTGAGACCCACTCACAGCTTTTGAGGAAAGTGCCTGGAGCAAGGGTGACTTCTGACTAGTGCCATTTTCACTGATTAGATGCTGATGAGAGCTGGAGTCGTCTTTTTCACCTTTAATTATTGGTCTAAAAGCTGAAGAGATTCTGGAAAATTCAGGTGACTCAAGAACACCAAAAACCTGAAAATGTGTTTGCATGGGAAAGATTAAACCCCAAGAAAACAGAAAAACATCAGCCCAAAATCCAAATCCATGAAACATAAGTCACACACAAACTATGATCCCAAAGGGTCAGAAACACTTGTCAACGATTCCATACAAACTATGTAAATCGTTGTCTTCTGTACTCCACAGCAGCTGCTTTGAATACACTTATTCATAGAATTCCACTCACACCCACCTTTCCTCTCTCCCTCATTGTTACGGTGAGTTGCCATTAACATCAGTAACTTTCACTGAAAAGGAGTCCCTTTTCATCTCTGAGAAATTTGGGATGAGTGTCAGGAAAGCCATTTACCAGCTCATTTGTGGAGAATTAGATAGAAAAAAACGGGAAAGCTCCACCCCCACGGTCTTTCATAGACTGTAGCAGTGAGTGGGCTGAGCAAAGCAGCCTTGCACTGCCTCATGGGGACCCGGGAAAGGACGCACCTCTGAGAAGAGTGTGTGAGGTGATTGGACAGATTCCCTCTGGAGAAAAACTAAGGGGGGTTCTAAGGGGGGTTCTAAGGGGGTGAACACAATCTATGATCAGAAGGGCTTGTTTCTTTTCCCTGACTACAAGTTCAGATGAAGTTACCACCATGGAGGGTGCCTTGGCTTGCAAAGATAGCCACATCTCCACTCACTTTTGTTAAAAAGTATGAGTAGGCAATGGTGGGGGAATAAAAGGCAGAGGCACCTCGGAACTTAAGCAAGTCCAGAACTCATATTTTCTCTCTTCCTGGAGAGAAACTCTGAGGTTCAGCTATCAACTGTTTCCAAAGTGGCACTGTCTGCACTGCACCAAGTCTATGGCACAGTCAGAACCAGAATTTGGCCAGCTTGCCTGCCCAAGTCACATGGCTGCCAAGACTACTCCTCAGAAATATTTGTACTTTTGCAGCATTTTCCCTATTTCCCCACCACAACCAAATAGCCATCTAATGCCAGGACTAGAACCTTGCTGTGGCTTTAAATAACCTGACCTGAAAGCTTCCAATCACATTTCAAACAAGATATAAGGAAAAAATGTAATAAATAAACAAAAGAGGGAAGGTAGATTCAGGCTCACAGAACACTGTATACAAAGCTCTGAAACCAGGTTCAATTAAGGCTTCCTTTAAACCTTGCCATCCTCCTGCCTACATTTCACTAAATCTTCATAGCAACTTGCCAGTTTTGTTTTCAAAATAGACCGTAGATGAAAGTTAAGCATGAAAACCAGCCAACCTTTGGTTTGCCCTGCAGTTGCTTAGTTGAGTGGGTTCTTCTTAAGCTTCTCCCTCATATCTGGGGTTTGGGTTTTAGACTATCACTTACTCTGCAAAATCCAAACAAGTACAGAACCATCCACGATTGCCTCTGCCCCAGATCACACCCATGGCTATCTCAGATAGCTCCTGCTTGCCCTGCCAGCAAGCACTGCCCTCCTAACCAAGCACAAGCCAAACACCTACCGCTAAGGCTTATGAAGGATTTAGAGCACCAGCCCTTGGCATTTCCTTTGGCCTACCACGGGAAGTTCCCATCTTCCTAACAATGGGTCAGGAGGTGATGCAACATCAAGATAGAGGCTAAAGAGCAGTCCTAGAGAGCAGAGCTGCTCCCAGCGACAGCTGTCAGCAGGATCAGCCTGATCTTTATTCAGGTGTTGCCTTTCCTCTAAACAGATGCCAAACCCACTCTTTCACTTGTGCATCCAAATTCCATTTTTAAAGCAAGGTAGCTTTTTGCTGTGGGCTTATCTTCCCTTCTTTTACTCTGTGGTTTTTTTGTTGCTTGTAATTCTGTTATTTCGATGGGATTTTTTAAAGACCAGCCTCAAAGTTGGGGCCTGTCCTTAACACAGGTCACCCAGATGATTTTCCACCCCTAACCATAACCCCCTGCTGTACCCAATTGCATCCCTTCCTGGCAACAGCTAATTTATGCCCCTGTCACAATGCATGGAAGACCATGCCTTCAGCCCTCAGCTCACTGGCCAAGCACAGAGAAGCAGCATTTACCTGATCTATCATTTTTCGTGCTTCCTCCACCTCTTTATCCTGTGACTCCGTCTCAATGGTGTATGTGCCTGTTTCGCTTACACTGTCTTCCTCATCATTCCTCCTGCCCTGGGCAGACTTCACCTCCGGAGGTGGAGCAGAGGCAGACTCTGGTTCTGATGATATAACCACATGTGGAGCCACTGGCATGGGCAGAGGGGTTGGTTTCTCAGGACTCGCCTTCCCAGACTGAGCAGTCTCACGCAAGTACTCGGCCATAAAATCCTGAGCCATTTTAGACTTCCTCCCAACGCTCCCATAAGTTCGGGCTGATGCTCTGGAAGCAGAGGAGGATGAAGAGTTGATCCGATCCTCCGTCTTCTCTCTCTTGAAGGAGCTAGCTCTCTGGGTCCCACAGGAGTTGTTACTCGGTTTGCCTGCTGGGGCTGCGAGGTGAGATGGTGGCACCGAATTTCCCAGCTTCTCCACCAGCGACGTATTCTTGCGCTTCTCAACCTTGTTCTTCAGCCCCAGGTCGGTGTCACTCTGGGAGGAGTGAGCACTGTGAGTGAAGGACTGTGACCGCTTCTTCCGCGGCGTGTCCTCAAAGAACTCGATGACGAAGGCCTGCTTGTTGTGCAGCATCTCGTGGGGATCCCGCCTCATCTGGCGCTGCAGCCTGGTTTGCTCTGTCGGGCGTTCGCTGCCTGCTGGCAACTCCTTCTCCACCTTGGGCGCCACAGGATCTTCGGAGTCGCTCTGCGTCCCGTCCTCGTGCCTGTTGCCTGGAAACAAGGCATGCAGATTTGACTTTTGTATTTTTAGTTGCTGTGGCCCTTTCATGACCTCCCAGTTGAAATTTAGCATTGCAGTTAAAAAAAAAACATCCTTTAGGATTAAACAACTCCAAAGGCATCTGCGTGGTACATGGATTGCATCCCATCAGAAGAAATAAAAGAGAGAAGGCAGCTCTCCCCTGACCCTACTTTTCACCACTGGTTGGCTGTCAAGTTATTTTTTTATTTTAAAACAATTCAAGAAGTAATTTCAACTTCATGGGTTTCTGATTTTGTAACGCTGGTTGGTTTAGATAGATAATGTTTTGCTTCTTTAGTTTTTCAATTTAAATAAAAACGACGATATTATTTTGCCATTCTGCCCAATTACTGTAGTCCAAGATCACCTCATTAGGTTCTTCCTGTTACAGAGCAGGAATATCTCTGCAGGATCAGTAAATAAAACCCTCACACTGCATCCCAACAAACCAAATCACTACAATGAAAGACCACATCAGTGTATTATAAGTACATACACCTGAGCACCCATGTTAGCCTCCTCTATAAGGTGGAAATAAATCAAGAGTGTAATAGTAAATTTGCAGAATTTTTTAATTTTCCTGGAGATTTAAGGATCACGCTATGACATCCCCATGACTTACACCATCCTATCACCAGTCAAACAAAGGTTAAGTTATTACTTAAGAGTTCACTAAGCTTAAACTAAGTTTATAATTATTTTCATTTATGTTAGCAACAACCATCTTTGTGTATCAGTGTCTGCCTGATCCTCACCACCTTTGCTTAGGACTGTCAGAAAGTAAGTTGAAATAAAAGAGAAACTTAAAATTAAAACAAAAAATTAAAATCAAAACAAAAAACAAACCTTTTTTTGGAGAAGGAAACGGGTGTGAAGGCACACAACACGACTCAGTCAACGACCAGGAACCTGTCATCGGGAGAACGGGGAAAGAGGTCTCTGCGCTCTAGACTGTAATATGCAGCAAGATATACTGGCTAAAACACCACGTGTTTGAAAGGAAACCTGCTTAAACCTCCTTTGCAAGTTCTCCAGACTAAGGGGTGAAGACCATTTATTACATCAAATTAACTGTGAAAGATTAGAATTTAATGCAAGATCCATTCAACCCAGGAGTCAGTTCTGTAAAGAGTTTCCTAACACTCTCATGAAAGAAGGCATCAAACTTTGCATTGTGCCCTGAGGGTTGATAAGCTTCACCCTTGCAAGGGAAAGTTCTTAAATTAAAGGTCTTGGCTAAGAACTCTGCTGAATGCAAAACAGTGAGGACACCAGGAAAACATCCACCATGCACATGGATGCCCCAGCAGAACACCATGCATGTCCTCTCAAGCTGACTTTAGTCTTTATATCAGGCCACACTGCCCATTGCCCACTGACCACATTGCTCCTAGAAGTGATCAAATATTACTAATGAGCCCAAACAGTGGGAATCTCTGATCCTGAAGACTCAAACCTGGTAGGTAGCCAATGGCAGCTTCCAAGATATCTTCCAAATTAGCCCTGCCAGAAGAACACGCTATGCAGCTATCGCAGGTAAATGACACCCTGTCCTCTGCCAAAGCAGAGGTGGATAAACTCCTCAGGCCACCAACACTGTATGCTTTAATCAAATGCCCAAAGAGCTGATTTCTTGATATGTAAATTAGGCATTAAATTACCTCAGCTTCTTTCCATGCCTTATGGACTGTAGAGAGGCAAGCGTCATCAGTCTAGTGTTCCTGCGCATTGCTCAGGAAAATCCTAGGATAAGCAACAGCTGCCTAACTCTCTACTTTTCTCCAAGAGGAAAGAGCAAAACTACTGAAGCACATTTCTATTGCTGATAATGTTCTCCAGTAAGCCAACAAAATCCCACATGACAATAACAAAAAATCCCCAACTCAAACCCCACTATCACACAGTCACAGTACACTGAAAATAACCTAAATAACCAAGCAGGGCATCTCAACCTTGTCCATTATTGGCAAGAACTAGACAAAAGCAATGGCAACAAAACTGTTCCACTTCCATGTTGTGCCAAACCCCAAGGCTGAATATGAGACCTTTCTGACTGCATAGGGTTCTCAAAAAATACATACCCAAAACAGTAAGTTGGAGGTGTAATATGTATAACTCTTCATATTACAATAAGTTGGTTTTTTTCCTAACAAGGCCTCAGCAAATATTCCTTCAAGGGAAAACAAGGTATTGCTCTCATTTAAGTACGACCTTGAGCACAAGTAGGTCTGGTAACCTTCAATATGACTTCATCAGTTCAAGCTGCAATTCAAAACAGTAGCTTTTCCAAGATAAAGCAGTGACAATGCAGTAATCCGTGGCCTCCTCCAAGCTATTCAGTGCATGGTCCAAGAGACACCCAAGCAAACCTAAATCTTGTAAAATATATTTAAAGCTGCACTAAGAACTGGGCTCCAATCCACACTTCAGATCTTTGAAAATCTCCAAAGAATTCCTCACAGTGACACACCTATCAGGACACAACTCCACTAAATCTGGTGTTTTTGAACAGGGCAAGATTTCAGAAAAGCTTTATTTTAAGAGAAACCTTTTCCTATAAGCAGAGCAATTTCCCTCTATTGGGGATCATGTATATATCAACTCTGTCAGTACTCTGTGTCAGGACCTCTTGTCCCACAACCAACTGGCTCTGGTCATTATAGCCATCAGGATGATCACACTAAAGTCTTTTCTGGACTATAGCTAAAAAGAAAAGTCATTCCATCAGCCATGAGAAGCCAAGAGAACAAAATTCACTGTAATACCTGTGTTTATCAGCCTGCCTGATCACATGGAAATTATTTTAGACATTTAAAAATCAAAATAGTTTTTTCAACAAGTTACTGCTGAGCTGGAATTATTAGGGGAGCCACATTAGTGTCCCCAGGTCAACATCACACATGACTTCAGGGCCATGTGAAGAGCCTGTTAACCATATTCAAAACATTAACAGTCATAAAAGCAATATTCTTCATCTGGCAAATTTGGAGCAGAGATAATAAAGTCCAGTTCTCTTTGAAAGGAGAAGGTTTCTCCTCTTTTATTATGCTGCATTTGCATGGTCAACAGTGAGTTATGTCCACATGACAAGAGATTCACTCACCTTTAAGTGTCCTCACATGAACTGGCAGGTCACTCTTGGTACTGTAAACATCATCACCCGCAGACTGACATCTCATCAAGCTTGGGTCATTCTGGACAAGCCAGTCAGCCACTTTGCTCTCTGCTGACATCACTTCTGAATGAGCTGGTTCCTTACTGTATGGTCTTCTCTGTCTGAGTGAAAATTTAGTTACATGGTCTTTTATCTTTATTTTACCAGGGGTACCATCATCGAATTCAATGGTGAAAGAGGCATGACTCTGTACAACAGGGGCTACCACAGCATCAACATCCTTTGTTGGGATCTCATGGACCTGCGTTTCTGGAGATTTGGATGGCTGCTGAAATTCTTTAGTTGGAATCTCAAAGTAACTTGGCTCTCTCCGGAAGGCAAACACAGACTGTTCTTGGGCATCTCTATAAGTAGAAATATTCCCATTCAGTTCTTCTTCATGTTGGGTTATCTCTTTGGATCTCTCTACAAAAGAGGAAAAAAAGGCAATAAAACCTTCAATTCACAAACATTAGCTGAAATGGAATAAAGAAAAATCTACAAATTCTAATTCTGTTCTTGATAGCTTTGCACTCTGGCCTCATCACTGAAATCTGTGCTTTGTGGTCTAACCAACATTCGTTACACTCACTTCTTTCTTCCAATGCTCCCAAAACAGAGCTGAACTTGCACACACGCACACAGAGTTTTGTGTTTTGACAGAACCTATGTGATTGGCAGCATTTTAAAGTTTCTATATGCCTGGGCTTATATGGAAGATGCTATTTGACTTTGCTGGATTCACTTACACACACCTACTCAACCTTCCACCATTCAAAGGAAAAACTTGAGTGTACAAAGCTAATCACAGGAATGATTCTGCTGGATCAACACGTAAGTCTCTAATATCCATCAGGATAAAACCACACTTATTCAGGACTACTCAAACTTCTTGGCTAGAAGGGCACCTTATTTTAACCTCTTGGAACGGCTGCTAATCACAATCCCTCTCTGCTAGAGAATAGATACACTGTATGTGCACTGAAATATAACACTCCTTTGTGCAGTAAAACATATGCTTTATAGAAACATATAAACAACAGGTTAACTGCATAAATGAAAGAAGATGCATCCTCCATACATACAGATTCACAACAGGAGCGGTAAGACTCAATGGCTTCCAAAGATGATGAGCTGAGAAACAGATACAGCACTGCTACATAACTAGGTCTCAACCAAGTTTAGTGAGGCCTTTTTCATCCACACAATTATTCCACAAGTGTTGTTTCTAATGTTCAAATATTTTAGAGAAAACAATTTAATTCTCCCTTAGTCCAGTTTCAGCAGCTGCAATCTACATAGGACCATACAAATACAAGCACAAACTAAAAGCCTTGAGACAGGACGGCTTCACACAGTAAATATCAAAAGTGTGGAGAAGTTCTGTGCTCTGCATATCACCTCTATTACCTGAGTAATGTTCCTCTTGTCTTCTGTCCTCCTTGTTATTTGTGTCATCTTCCCCCCACCAGGAGGGCTGTCCATAGAGAGGGGTGCGGTAAGTATTTGTTTCTAGGAAGAGGACAAGCAAATAGTTTGACACAGAAAATACCAATTTACCAGGTTCACAGAAGTCAACCACATGCCAAAAAGGGAAAAAGAAGAGGGCTAGATGAGACCATGAACCTGCTATATTGTAGTTTTAACAACAGCAAATTATACATAATGGATATGTTCAGGCTTTTCTTTTTTTCATTCTTTTTTCTTTCTTACATTCTACTGCAAGATGCTGACTCCACCTCCCTTCACTGTCTTTCATAGCTGTGCTTCCAAAATACTGGCTTTTCTCTCCTTCTAGCCTCATTATCCACAGGAAGTGGAAGATTTTTGGCAGGACACAATACAAAACACTTAACCACAAAATTGTCTGCAACATACGAGCAATTCAGGTGAAAAATCAGACTTTTTTTCCTTATCTTAATTGGGAAGACTTTAGCTCTGCCCTTTCTTGCATCACCATGTCCTTGGGTGTTTCAAGGCTAGGATTTTTTCCACTATTTTCCACTCCCACTCAAAGTGATACACATTCCACAATGAGAAATTCTTGAAGCATTGCAAAATTTAGGAAAAACAGTGAAACTATCTCCCTACATGTTCATAAAGAAGCAGCAAACTCTTGGGTTCTTAAAGTAAACAAAGTGGATTCCACAGTCACTGCAGGACAGAGGTTTTTCTCATGGAGAAGCTTCCCTAGAAGAGCCAGACTTGTACCATATTCTCTGCTCAGTAAGCACTCACTGAAAGATCAAGGCTTCCCTGCAACAACTAGCACCCAAAGACACTGATCCACTGCTTCTCGTTTTGTATCCCACAAAACAAGATTGTGTTTTGGAAGTGCCTGGGGCTACTGCTGTTTATGCAACAAGTCAAAAGAATACACCCCAATTTACCTGTGGTATAATTAATACTATGTTTTTCTAATAGTTTAAAAGAAGCAAATAGAGTAGCTTTTGTTCTTTCATCTAGAGGTGATAGAAACACCAGGGTAGGTCAGGGGATGAGGTTAAGCTCCATCTTTGTAAGCTGCTTCTGCCTCAGCATGCATTTTACCAGCCACGTCTTAAAGCCTGACTCCAGCTCCAGAGCCATAGCCAGGCTTCTACTGCCAGCTGCTGCTCAGCTTGTGGTTTTCAAACCACACACAGCTCTGTGTAAAGCAGCTCTCAAACAGTCCTGCAATTTTGCATTCCCTGCTTTAATAGAGACATTGCAGAAAGCAGTCATTAGCATAAAGGAAATCAGGAGAGGACGAGGAATTAAATAAGTCAAAGAAAGAAAAGAAGCCCGATTTTACGCGGCTGTTTCTAAACCTACACAGACCCAGTGGCTTCTACTTCAGATAATTATTTTTCTAGAATCAGTCCAGAGATATATAAGCTCACACACTGATAGTCCACAGGTAAAAATTTTGCTTTACAGATGGAGCCCACAGGTCCTTTTCAAGAGATCTTCATGTTTCAAAATGAACCATGCCACCTCCCTTTACACTGAGGATCAAAAGAAGCTGAAGATATTACTCTCCTCTCTGCTTAGAATGCATGGAAGATAAACCATGCTCCTATTATGTAGGTGGCCTTTCAAAGTTCAAAGCAATATGTTTCATAACTGAGGATGGGTAAACCACTCATGGGAGAAGTGGGGGGGGAAATCTTATTCACATGCTTGTCAACGAAGAGAGGCACTTCAGTGTAAGGTTTGGTTTTTGCTGGACTGAGACCTTCTGTCACACAGCCCAGCAGAATTCTACCACCTTCTCTCTTCATGTTATAACCTGTCCACTAGACCCCACCCCAACCATGCAGGGTCTGCTCTACCAACATCAGGCACTCCTTTTGGGCACACAAAGGATTATCACCCTCAGACTTGTAATGTAGATCTCAGTGTTGATGGCCAAGAGGCAGATGGGGCCAGGAGAAGGAGAACAACACTAACACAAATCCATTAACAACAGGCAGGTATGCCTGAGGTAATTTGTGCCTAAAGGTCAATGGGGTTCCACAGTAACGGGCTCAAATACCCTACAGATGAAATGCAAAGACCACCTGCACTCAACTCTTGCACAAGCAGCACCTTTCCCAAGGGTTGGTGCTGTTACTGGTTCCATCTTGCAAGGAGCTGCCGAAACACAGTTCATATCTCCAGCACATCCCAGCCCCTCACAGGATCCCAAAGGTACTAGAGGATGGCAGTGATCTATTCCAAGAAAATTTTGTTTCCAGAGGGGCAGAAGTGAGCTAAAAGAGTTCACACCCATCCAGCAGGACAGATGCCTTCCCAGAAACTGCTCCAAGATCTGTGTCCTACCTGTGTACTGAACACTGGAGCTACTGTATTTGTACCTTAGGAGCTTTTCTACTACAGGGAAAACGCAGCCCAGGGAGAAGGTCAGAATTTTGGTCAGACCTTTTCTGTTTATGGGGAATTTTGTGATCACAATGGAAACTGAAGGGAAAAAAAAAACCAAACCAAAACAAAAAGATTTATAAAGAATAATGAGCCAGCTCTTCTGTGGTCTCAAATTTCCCCAAACAGGTTTTTGGAAATTTCCCTAACAGGTGTTTGGAAATTCCCCAAACTTCCTCTCTGACAAAAGTTAGCACAAAGACAAAAACCCTGGGCACATCAAGGAGCACCTAAAAAACACACATCAGGCCACAGATCTGGGTCCACCAGAGTGGGAGACACAAGACACACTCCACTGCGCTCACTGCAAGGCACCAGTAGCTTCCTCCTGCTCCACAACACAGAGCTCAAGTGGCCCCACCTGCAATGCCTGTTACAGTATCTGTGACAAAGCTGTATATTTCTCTGTGTGTGTGTGTGTTTTCATTCATTTCCTCTCCCAGCCTCCACAATAAACTGGAACTTCATTTTAAAGCTGCAAAAAACACAGATGGAAAGCCAAGGAGCCAGTATATTGCTATTAGGGGACAGTTTCAATATTTTAAGAGCAATTAATATTTCCACTGAGCATTGATATTAATTTGCATTTTGAATAACATTACCAAATGACACAGACACCATTATTCTTGGCTCCTGCTGACAGTGGCCAGATCCTGACTCAGAGTAAAATTTCCCTGACTTCAGAAGCATGTCATGTTGTGGTTTACCCCCAGCCAGTAGCCAAGCCCCACACACTACCCCAGAAGCAGGATTGGGGAGAGAGGAGGAAGGGTAAGAGAAAATTCACAGTTTGAAATAAAGACAGTATAATAGGAAAAGTAAAAGTAAAAGCCACGCACACAAAGCAAAGCAAAACAAGTAATTAATTCACTGCTTTCCAAGGACAGGCAGGTGTTCAGCCACCCCCAGGAGGGAAGGGTCTGGTCATGTAATGATGACTTGGGAAGACAAACAGCATCACTCCAAATATCATCCCCTTCCTCCTTATTCCCCCCACTTTATATACTGAGCATGGTGTCATACAGTCTAGAATATCCCTTTGGTCAGTTGGGGTCACCTGTCCCAGCCGTGTCTCCTCCCAACCTCCCATGCAGCCCCAACTTCCTTGCCAGAGTGGCAATACAAAAAGCAGAAAAGGCCTTGGCTGTGTGTAAGCCTTGCTCAGCAATAACAAAAACATCTCTATATTATCAACCCTGTGTTCAGCACAAATCCAAAACACAGCCATACAAGACACTGGGAAGAAAATTAACTCTGCTGCAGCCAAAATCAGCACAAAGAGCTACATGAATTTGCTGCCCTGGTCATGTCAGAAACTTCTGTCCCTTCCAATTTTCCAGCACAACCAACCTGACACCTCTCCCCACTCCAGCTCTAACACAACAGCATTGTAGAAAAAGGGGAAGGAGTTAAAAAAAAAGCATGATAGGAAGACAGCTAAAACAGATGGCTGTGACAGAAGTGGGCCAGGGAGCAGCTACACATGCAGTTGTGCCAGGGGGCTTTGCTCTTCACCAGCTGGGATACATTTTGGGTAGCAACCTCAACCTGGACCTGCAGCATCCAGAGCAGCACCACTGCCTGTGTCCTAACACACACAAACCACCCTGAAGCCAACATCTGTCTGTTCTGTTTTAGTGCAAGATGGATGCTCTTGCAAGAGCAGAGAGACTCGAGTCTTGTTCCAGTGAAGGAAGGAACACCAATGAAAACAAACTGTTCAGTCATTTTAATGACATGAGACTTCCTCCAATTCATGGCAGCTCGTTACCACCTCTCTCCACTCTGTGCCAGGCTGCCCAGATGGTGCCAATTCATTTAGACATATTTCTTGGCTCATCAATTCAGGCAGACAGCCTGAAAACCATCCTTTTAGATAACTGAATTGAGGTCAGCACAAGCATTCAGCCAGACAAATACTGAGCTACCAGTGACGTTGTAATACAGGGAAGACCACTGACACGTGTTCTGCTCCTGAATTTCAGTCGTTGGGGCAGTCACTGAAGAAGAAAAAAATGAATGCTGCTTTAGCGCAGAACAAGGAAGGTCCATTTGTTTAACAGTCAGACAAAAACGTGGCCAGTTAAATTAAAACAGAACTATTGATCACCTGAAAAAGAGGTATCACAACAAAAGAAAATGAGACATGTTAACACAAAGGATATATTTATGGAAAAGTGAATCACAGAACACAACACAAGGGCAGGACCAAAAATACGGTCCAGGTGAGGAAACGAAAAGGAGAAAGACTAATATTGCTTTCCATCATGAGTGGACAGAAGAGCTTACAAGACAAGCACACAGCTCCCACTACAGAGGGGTCTGATTTCCCTTGAAGGTGTGCCCCGTGGTCAGGACAGGACTGAGGGCTGCGCTTCACCCAGGTCCCCACAAAGCTTTACACATGAGAGAGACAGTCAGCAACAGCAAACTGCTTTGCTCACAGAAGCACATGCAGCTTTGAAGCTGTCTACTGCAAGTCATAACAAAAGCATGAGAAACCCAGCTTGCTTTAAGTCAAACTGTTTTTGATTCATTATTAGTAACAATAACGTCCATCTTCAGAAGATACAGAGAAGGCTTCTTACAGTAGAGGCCTTGGGGAAAAAGAAGATCTAGATGCAACATTTTAAAATTCATTCCTTACATCTCTGCTTTTTAACTCCTCTTCAAAATAGAGAATGCAGACTTAGTAGGAATAACCATAAAGCAATTCTCTGACTCTTTGCTGCAGTATTTATTTGACATGTGCGTGGCTAGTCTAAGCCTCAGTCTTTTGTACCTGCTGAGAACATACACAGATCGCAGGAGCTTTCAAATCAGACTGATAATCACAAATCTATTTGTATCAATTGCATGGTCAAATCTTTAATATACTGCAGTTACCACCACGCTGGCTCAGGCAATAAGCAGATACACCACCACCACCACTCCCCTAAATTAAAGGCTAGGGCAGTGCTGTGATTCTAAATAGCTATTGCCATGATCTCATGGGGAAAGCAGCCAAAGACCATGGAAACCACTTCACAACTAGGCAAAACTCCCACTGCCTCCATCCACACTGCCTGCGGACCTCAGCCCTGGACATCAACAAGTCTTTCAAGTCGTCCAGCCTGTTGAGAGGATTCCCTAGTGGAACAGATGCTAACTTGGTGAGCAAGTCTGTTTCACAGATCCTGAGAGAAGCTCAAGTTCTACTCTTGCAACTCGTGATGCCCATTTCACCTGCAAGAGCCTTCACCCCTGGAAACTCAGGCCTGCAGCAGTTATTCAGAGGTTAGTAGTAAGATTCAGGATTACCGAGTTCCATCAGCCTGTGAAGGCTTTAGAAAAAAAAAACCAAAAAAAATTAAGATCAGCCCCAGGATTAACTATGTGTTGAGAACAGAAAACCACAAAGTAGCTTATCTCATCAAGTACCTCAACCCAGGTAGCAACAGATGGGGACAGGGATTGTGACTGTCTTCAAATCTGCTCAGTTCAAGGCTCTACCTGGCTTCCTGATTGCTTAAGGCTTTAAACATGAGAGCTGATGGCTATTTTAAGCATTAACTAGCTAAGCTGTGGACACTTCTATTCATATCCATATCCAACCCATAGGATTTACCAAGCTCCTTGCCTCAAACATTTCACAAATACTGATGATTTTCTGCTTACAGACAACATGCACCCAAAAGCTGCAAGTTCAGCAGCATAAAGACTAAATTGGCTGTTTCCCATCCACTCCCCTGGATCTCTTTATCCTCAGCCCCCCACCTCCTCCCATTTCTAAGCAGTTCTAATTGTTCACATTGTTTTGTTAAACCTCTTCCCTGAAAGCTTGCATTCCCTCTGCCTCTTTTCCACCCGGGCCCTGGGAAGAGATCCTTCAAAAGGCTTTTGTCACCCCAGACCTTGCTTTAATTAGTCAATGCAAATTCCTAAATACCTACAGGCTTAGCAAACCAGCTCTTTCCCTAAAGCCTCTTTCTGCTGCCACTGAGCAAACCCATTCTTGGTAAGAATACCACATTCTTCCTTCCACTAATCATTTTAAATTGCTGCCACTCCTCCAAGCAGCCAAGGAGAAACCCTGTATGTGTGCAGCTGAAGACAAGGTGAATTAGTCACATCGCAGATGAAAAAGGCACCAACTGATCATTCTGCTCATGTGACAGAGATGCTTTTTTGAGAGTGAGGGACTGATTTAATGCTCAGGCTCCCTCTCCTGCTTCTGCAGGCTTCAGTCCAATCCAGCAAAATACTTCCAACAAAAAATCCTAATTTCCTCCATCGTTCAGGGGGGTTAGCAGCACTTCACAGATATTTTTAGATCTACCCATCAGTCCCACTGCATGTGACACACTTCAGCACTGGCCCCCAGTAAAAACTCTTGGCCCTTTTTGCCTTAGACCTATGGTCTGTGCCCACTAAGGATGACAGCAGCATAATGCAGGTCTGCAAATCACAGGCTAGAGAAATGGGTCACCTTGTTGAAGAGTCACTTAATGTCCTGACTTTGAAGGTGTTCCAAATATCAACTGCTTATGCTATGTAGGTTAAAACAACCAGAGTACGTTTTGGAAGACGGCAAGAATAAAAATGAGAATGTTCATGGAACCAGGCAGTAGAAAATACAAACTGGTTCCAGTTAGTGGCAACACTTCAAATAGCTCCTGCCTCTCGAAAGGCAGCTGTAGAACTCTTCCAATAGTGGGGTTCACCTCTTCTCACCCTCTACAATGACACAGTTAATCATCACCAATTCCACCTCTTTAACTGCACGTTTGGCAAAGAGCCAAACACAGTCACACAACACACAGCTAAAGCAACACAAAGAAAGGTTTTCTGGTGCAAAAAATGGGAGTTGGGCACACAGGTGCACATGCACGTGCTACCACACACAGCTGGAGGCAACAGGGAGACCAGGGAGAAACACTACTCTGCTTTAGTACACTACGTCAGCTTAGGGATTTTCATAAAGACAATACATGGGAGATTAAGGACAACTAACCCACTCCAATTAGTTATCACAAAGCCTCAATGGATTTACCCAAAGCTGCACACTTTACTAGAAAGCTGCTGTATCTGTCTCTAGGTAACCTCACCCAAGGTGCTCACCTTGCTCTTTCACTTGCCCATCCTCTTCCATCCATTCACCTGCCTGATTCTTCCTCCAACAGACATAGTGGGAAGTCTCTCTAACCCTAAGGCTTTCCAATTGCTCTGTCATCCTGGAGCCACGAGAACACCACTGGCAGTCATCTGCCACCGGCAAACTTTAAAACTATATTTGTTCCTCCCATGCAACAGCAAGCTCTAGAAGGCCAGTAACTGATACCTAGAGCAGAACTGGGGAGAGACCTGTCAGAGCAATACACAGAGGAGGGTAGGAAGTTGGGTGAGATGGGTGAGACAAGACTGCTGGAGAGATTTTGGTACACCATGATGGGGAACAGGAAGTAAGTTTGACAGAGGCTCTGTAAAGGAAGGCAGCAGTTGGTAACAAAATGGAGAGCAGAAGGAATTTCTCAAAAGGAAACAGTTTGCAGCTGCGGAACAGTGAACCAGAAGACAAAGTCTCTCAGTTTGGCAGTTGGTTTCAATCCCACATACTGGCAGATTAGGAAATACATCCATTTGAGACCCTACAGGACTTTTTGAAAGAAATGGTTTGTTGCTTCTCTGCCTGCCTGCCAGCATCACGCCACAGAGCCATACATTTTCTGCTCTGAGTCACCCTCTCTGTTCAAACACCAGCTCACGATTAGGAAATTATAAATAGACCAGACATGTGCCAGAGAACTTACCAAACCTGTTCAGCCCACAAGTTCTCCAGAACACACACAGTGACAAGGCGTGTGTGATAAGCCATCACACCAGCTGATGTTTTTTGGAGGCTAAATCTCCAAAAACCAAGAGTCTGGAACACTCAAGGGGTTTACAAAGATGATCCTTCCAGAACTGCTCTCAGATGCAAGCCACAGCACTATATTGTCAGAATCATGACCCAACACAGGGCTCAAGCTGCACTTTGGTCAGAATCTTGATTAACTGGTTCCTGAGCAGGTACCTGTAATTGCTTTCCTCTCTCCTTTCTCCAACTTTGCTTGCGGGGACTCAGTGTAGACACCGTGCTCCATGGGCTGCTCCACCCTCTTCATTGCTGTGCCTTTGTAATTCATCTGGAGTTGGCTGGTGTACTTCTCATGCTGCAGAGAGACAAGCAACAGTGAACCCCTCATCCCCATCAGCAGATTATTCATAGGCACATACGGCAACTCTGTTCTGCAACAAAAAGCATGCACATCTCAGCAGAAGCTACAGAACAGCAGAAATACCCAATTTCAAAGCCAGTGACAATTCTAGTCCATGAGAATGTCACTTATTGGCTTAGCTTAGCAAAACAATTAATTAGGAAATCCTTTAAAGAATAAACGGAGAAGAATCATAACTGAGGCCATTTTCCATTCAAGATTCAAATCCTGAAATCCCCTTTGTTATTAAAGGTATGTTATAACTTATTTCAGGGCATTAATCTGCATTACCTCAGTTTCTCATCAAAGGAAGTTGTAATCTATTTTAACTGTTTTTCCCCAAACCCTCTCTCCAGCTCGGAAAGGGATTCTGCCTTAAAACAGGTTCCATATTGACACAGTAAATGAGCTATTTAGGAGTCAGTTTATTACAAGTAAATTAATAAAAGAGTGTACACCCATCCAGACTACCTCCGAGTAAATTCAATGAATCATTTGGTCAATTCTAGTTGTTACATTTCTGATCCTCTCCAAGTCCTAAACATGGAACCATGGTTAAGAAGACATTATCTGCTGGCCAAGAGCTGATGTGTGGCACTGATATCCCAGTACCACTGCTGAACATGACAGCTTTCTTGCCTAGTGGGGGTTACTTTTCTGACTTAAGTATGAGGATGCTTGAGTATTTCTTACCTGCTACTGAACTGTTTTTAAAAAACACCTCACTCGTAAGAGGACTGACTGCTGAGTAAGTAAAAATTGGGAGCCTGAAGGCAAAAATGAGACGATACACACAAATAAATTGAGTGAACTTCAGCCTGAAGGAGGAAGTGTGATGGAGCTGGCTGAAGTCATCATGCTCAGAAAAAAGACATCTGCACTGCAGTTCCAATAGGAAATATGGTCTGCTGTGCTCCACCCACAACCACATGTGCTGACTGTTCCTTAATATGTTACAGCTTTTAGAAACCTTTTATTTTGTTGGCAGTCATGAAATTGTAACTAACTTTATCTACATGTTAGTGAAGGACAAGAGTGATCAGAGGTGAGATAACTGGGAAAAGTATCTTTCCTCACAGGAGGTTTCATTAAGTCCCAATCCAAAAAGAGCCTCACACTATGGAGCATTTCACTGCCATCAAAAGTACTATAATATTTCACTCTTCTTGATCATCACTAGAGTACTATAAACATTTTTCTAAAAAATGCACCTGCACCCAGCCACCCTTACCTTTAATGCTTCTTCTGGAACTTTGTGTTGAATTTGTTCCAGGACGTACATATTTGGATGTACAGAACTTATTAAGGAAATGACAAAGGAAATGGATGGACAGAGAAAAATAACATTTAGTCACCGACACAAAACAGGACCATAAAACTAGAGAATCTTAAAATACACAGGGTACTAAAAGTTGCCTGCACTGCATCCCATCATGGTATTTGCCATGCATGATTTGCAAGAGAGTGTGCAATCACATCATCTGGCCAGACTCATGCCAACTGAGGGGCAGCAGACAAGGGGAGCTGGACAGAAGAAGCCTGGGGGAGCACTAGCAACTCTGTGCAGGACCCAGGGGAACAACCAGAGCCCCAGCTCAACTCACACCCCCACTCCTCTCCACCTGGTTGGCAGCTTCAGGTTGACTACTCTCTCCCCACAGTATCCTGGCCAAGATGGGCCAATATCAAGCACTCTGGATAAGACAGCAGTAGAGTTCAGCTCCCTGCCTGGATGCCTGGGACTATGCTGCTCTCTTGCCCTGCAGAGGCCTTTCAGCCAGTGCAATTTCCTAGATGAAAAGTAAATCAGGTCATGGGCTGCTGTGACCTCTTAGGAAGGGAGGCATTCACATGGTTGAGCCCAGGCAATAATCCTCAGCAACACTGTATTAAGGAGGGGGGCAGGGGGGCGAAAAGCAAGCATCTGGAATGTCATCATGAACAGCCCAATCAGCACAGCAGAAATCAAAGAGGAGGAAAAAGGAAAGATGGAAAATGTTAAACTAAAAATAACCAAGTGATACTGGCATAGCAGGGAAACTCTGCACAGCATGTAAGTGAAACTGTAAATGGAAAAGAGAAATGCTCTGGTGCAACACAACACAGTTGACTCGGAGACCTCAGGAGGTGCTGCCATCCACACCGAGCTGCCTGCAGCATGCACAGGAAGCTCTGCTACAAAGAGTGGCACAAAAGCAGCAAAGGAGAGGAAACCATCGTAACTGCCATAGCAACGACATTGAGTAGAGAGAGGACTAAAACCTACATTCTTCAAAGTTTTCCTGTTCAGGGCAATAAATTCTACAATTCGTAAGTGCAATCACTCATTTTACATGAATACCCATGTAAGGGCTGCAGGATTAAACACTTCAACTCAGAGCTGCTCAGAATTACTTTCTATAAAAAGTTTAAACCTGTACTGCAGCCACTAAAACCCACCCACACTCCAGGCACTGGCGTATGCCCTCCCAAGACTAGAGTTCACAGCAAGTCTTCTGTGAGCTTACACACACACAGAAAGACCAGAAGATACATGACCAGCTACATGAAAAAAACATTTGTAAAGTCAGGAAAAGCTACCACTGAGGTAGCCCATAGAACCGTAACAGGCTTCAGTAGGGCTCACTCTCTCCTCACTGCTTCAGCAAGGCTCAGAGTATTTCAAGGGCTACAGCATGGCCAAGCACAGACTGAGTATCATGGGGTCAAGAAAAGGCAGAAGAATGTGGCCTTGGGGTCAAGGAAGCACAAGAGTCTTCCAGCCAAACATTTCCCACCAACAAATGGTAAAACTTAGGCTCTGCCTCTATTCTCACAAAAGTCTGGACTATTTTAACTGATATTTTCCCAGAAAAGAAAAAAGAAACCTGAAGAAGACACTTGCTACTTCTAAATTCAGCTTGAGTAGGCAAAGTTTGGCATATAGAAGCAACTAAAAAAAAATGAAAAAAAGTATAAGATTTCATGAAAATGCAGCAATAGAAGCCTCTACTTATCACTGTTGCTCTGCAGGCTAAGAAAGGCATTCCAACATCTATACTTACATCCAGTCATACAGGCACATCAGGATAAAAAGGGAAAGAGATGAAGGCAAAGGTGTTTTAGCAGAGAATAGCAGCATTTGTGACTCTGTAAACAAAGCAGTAACTGCAGTTTAGCTTCCCTTGATAGAGGTGAAACTTGCTATTGCTAAAGAGCAATTACTCTTGCATTTTGTGGCAGAAGCAATTTGCACAGGCAAACTTTAATCAATACAGAGCCAAGGGTCTGATCACATGCCCCACAGCTAAATGTTTAATCCTGAAGGTCTGAAAATTGTCTGAAAGTAAGCACCTGGGCAAAATGGCTAACAAATGCACACAAGTTGAATGGGAAAAAAAACAACCAAAAAAACCTCACAAAAAACAACAACAACCAAAAAAAACCACCCCAAAAACCCAAAACAAAACAAAAACAACGGAGGAAGATAAGAAGATGCTAGTTCATGCAAAAACACATGAACTATGTTTTCTCCCCAGCTGGTACCAGCTACAGTTGCCACACAAATAAAAATCAAAGAATGAAGCTTTTCCTTAGTAGGAAACTGAAGATGCATCTCCAGAGTCACTACTGCCCATGCAAACCCTGATTTGAAGTCCAATGAAGGTAGCAGGCACCACAAATCTGCTCTGAATCAGGTCCCTGGTGGAGCAACACAAGCTTATATATCCATTCAAACGCACCAGGAGGCAAAACAAACACTCC
Organism: Formicarius rufipectus; assembly: GCA_013399695.1. Lineage (NCBI taxonomy): Eukaryota > Metazoa > Chordata > Aves > Passeriformes > Formicariidae > Formicarius > Formicarius rufipectus. The sequence goes on along the minus strand of VXAU01004102.1, from coordinate 868,923 downwards.
TAACTCCGTAGTGAGGATTAGCCCTGGTAACTCCTCATGCAGCAAAAAGCCCAAACCCCAAAGACTTGAGTCCCACTTCCTCTTCAGACAGGAAGGATATCATAGCCAAAACGAATGACATCATTCAGTTTCAGGGTGATGTACTTCTGATCAGGAATCCTCACGTCATTGACGAATGTCTGCAGGAAAGAAGCAGAAGAACAGGTTTTGACTGAGACTATCAAGGTGATGGATCTCAGAGGGATGTGGCTCCTGGAGGGCAGCTGGGCCCACCTGCCCATGGCACTGCACACATTCCGGGTGCACTAGCACAAAGCCAGCCAGATGAGGAGCTAAGTACCCTGGAAAAACCAACACCAGCAAGTAGCTCCCATGGGCAAATTAGAGCACCCCAATTATGCTTCAAAGCAAGGTGCTGTGAAAGGACCTCTAGGGAGATTTACCTTTCCACCAGCTGCAAATGCAATTTTAGTCCCCGACTTGAACACATAAATGAAGTGCCTCAAGTTAGGAACTTCAAATGCTCTTGGCTCTCCTACACCCTTCACAACCAGCAAGAGCAAACGGTGCAATTCATACCCTTAATTACTGAGCTGGGAATCAGCTTCCCGCTGGATGTCAAACAAGACTGGTGTCAGCCCCAAGGCTTGACAATTTAACAAGCAAAGCCTGTGACAGAGGAAGGGGAAATGAAAATGCACAAGAAAACAGGTAAAAAAATTTGCAGCACCATCACCATGACAGCTGATGCCACTCTGTCCAAGACACCAGACCCCTCATGCTAAAAATTCATATACTCATGTTTTCCTTGCTCCAAGCAGTTAGTTGAGGCCCAAAGAAACTAACACCCTTATAAAGGTGTAAGGAATGTACTTCACAGTTGTGAACAAACACCTTTGATGTCTCTTTTTATGAGTGGACCCACTATGAAGCTATTCTCCCAGAACAACGGAGGATCAAATCAAGCACTCGGGGTTATTTCACCATGTACTTTTGTAATAACCTGGGCCAAATAAGTACAAAACTCAGTCGAGGAGGTGCTGATGAGGATCAGCTGGATCCAGGGCAGTCACTGACACCAGGAGTTACTCAGCCTGGCAAGGTGGGATTCTCTCAGCCCCTCAGACCAGGAACCTGGGTCTTTGTACCCTCAGTAGAAGTGCAGCTACATTCTAAGGAATCAAAATTATGCTAGAAAACGAATTCACATGCTTTCATCACTGAAGCACAGTCTGCCTGCTCCCCTTGTCCTTCTGCCTTCTCCCCTCAGCCAAGCCAAACATTCATGATCAGACCTAGTATTAACCATACGGGAAAATAAGTGCTCTAGCAGGAAACTAGAACCTCAGCACAGAACAGCCCCCAGCTTCCTGGCAATTTACAGAAGAGCTGGGAAACAGGCCTATAATTTCAGAATAAAAACAGTGAAGCTAGTTAAAAGGCAGAGAATTCCAATTTGCATGGAACTTTTTCATATTAAAAAACCCACAACAGTCACACCTGGAACAGGAAAAATTATTTCCTGAATTTTCTGCAAAACAAAAGTCTGCAGGAAAACCTGTTTTGATAGTTACCTATTTGTCCATAGTCACTTCAGGTGAAATAACTCATGGAAAATGCTTATTGCAGAGAGAAATGCCACCTTCAAAAACAAAAAGCTCTGAATAGAGAATGAAGAATCACCTGAACATTATAACAGAAACATTCTGATCATTAATATGAACCAGATTACCCAGCAAAGCCATATAATGCACAGTTGACAACTCAAAATTATATACAAAATAGAATTCTGAAAATTGGTTTAAAATCAAGGACCTCAAAAGTGATTTCTTTAGTTTCGGGAGAAAAACAACTCTTCCTGACAATTTTCAAATAAGGACAGTATGTTTGCTTCATGCAAAATAAATGTGGTTTGGCCACAACACTCTTCTTCAACAGAAGTGTGTCTGATCAGCTGCAGAACACAGACGCTGCTCTTACTCCTTTTACTTCACTCCCACTCTGAGCACAAGTCTATTATTAAGATGTTGTAAATTCATACACTTTAGTATGTAAAGATAGAAGACAATTAGTGGTACAAGTCCTCCCTCTCCTGCAAGCAGAATTTTCAGCTGCTATTTTGCCACCATGAGTTAAATACCACAGGTTTTCAACCAGGGACCCAGGTGGAGTTCAGACCAGTTACTGGAAATAGTCTCACTTCAGCAGGCCTCTGTGCCTTCAGCTATTAGGCTGAGATGGATTAACACTCATTCGAGCTGGGTTCAGATGCCAGAAGAGGCAGAACAGTTGAGGGCTCCTTTTGCCACTGTTTTTGTACAAGTTTCTGGGCTTGTCTTGTGGATTTGTGGTTGTGATGGTGAAGGGCTTCTGTTTCTAAGTCCAAAACAGTGACTGCAGTAAAACCCTCACTGGGAAGACAATTATGTGAATCAAGCTTAGATCTGCTGCATCAGAGGAATAGTATGAAGAAACACCAAAATAGAGGCATGCTATGACATTAGGACAGTTTAAACTACAATGGTGTATTTAAATATCACAGAATTCAGGTGGGCAGACAAAGCCATCACTGAGCTGTCTAACAGCACTGCATGAGTCAGGACCAGAGCAAGGGTTAAGACTGATGCATACTCAGTTCCCTCTTCTGGGCTCACATTATCCCTTGGTCATCACCCAAACCAGGCACAAGGCAGGCAAAAGAGCATTTTTTAATTATTATTAAAAAATGATAAAGAAGTAGATGATTTTAAGTAATTTCTCCCTAAAGAAAATTAAATGTCTCATCATCCCATAAATCACTTCATGCACTGACAATGAAACAGCCAGAAGGTCACCCTGCTCTCATGCTGAACAGCTGTTCCAGAATCTTCACCAGTCAAAAGTTACCATCCCCAACACGAAACTGAATTTATTTCCTCCTCTTTTGTAAGGGGCTTTATGATTCTGTGAGCCCTGCAGCATTCTGCAAGGACACCCAAAGCAAGGGAGAAAGACATACAATATTCACCAAGATGAGATGCTACATAACCTCCATCTCAGGCCCTTGCAAATAATTATGTATGTTTAGCTTAACTCGAGCCAGCAGCTGCAGTGACCCAAAAGGGCCTAATAGCAGAATTCAGTGAGTGCACGAGCACTTGCAGACTCAGCACACCCCAAGTCCACCCCCACCAGCCAGGAGGTTTGATACTTACGCCGTTTAAGCTCCCCAGATCCTTCACCCAGTGCTCATCCTTCTCCTTGTCATAGTTGATGACAGCGTGCTGCTTATCGACACTGCGGGACTGGCAATGGAAACACAGTGAGCGTGAGACCAGTCAGGCATAAGAGACACTGGTAATCAAAGCAACAATTAGACATTAAACTAACTCGATGCAGGGTAGGTGGAGAGGGGGGGAAAAGCAGGAAGGATTAAATATTATTTATTACTATAAGTAATCGAAGAATAAGCAGTAAACGCTTCCGTAGCGGTTTAAACAGTTCACTGAAGACAATACACTATTTGCATGGAGAGAGAAAACAAACAAACAAAAAGCAAACAAACAAACAAACAAAAAAAAAATTGCTGAAGGCTGTCAAGACTATTCCATAATTTCAATAAATTATATCAATATACACTGAACAAAACCACTCAAACTGAAAGCCTTGGGGGTAGGATCTCAGCCGCTGCAAACTAGAAGAACCTCATTTTTCAACTGATGAAGCCAGTGGCCTCATCACTAGATATGTTCTTATTTGGGATCATTTCTTCCTGTTTTTCGAAGGGAAAAAAATCATCTTCTTAAGTTAAAATCAAAGTTATTCCCAGCAATGTATATTGTTCCCAGGACTATGTCCTGGAGTTGATTTAAATTCTAGGATGTGTTCCAAATTGGAGAGAGGTTAGTAAACCTGGAATGAGAAAGAAAGCAATGACAGGAAAATTAAAATTTTAAGCTAGGTTTGAGAATACTGAATTTGACAGTGATCTGGTGCCACTGGCTTTGCCACAGTGCACAAGTACCAAATGCACCTTATCTTCAAAACAGAGTATGACACTTTAGCAAGAATCGTGTCAGACTTCTGAGGAAGAAGTGTTAGAACAAGATCTGTGAGTAATTTTGAACTGTAGTGTGTTACAGCTATAGACACCAGACTGTCTGTATTTAGACCTCCTGCCTCTCATAACTTGAATTCTTGCTGCAGTTGACCCCAGCACGACCCTGGAGCTGGTCACTCCACTGCACACGCAGCACTGAGACCTCCCTGGTATCCCAGACCAGGGGACAGGAGGGAATGCTACCAGAGCAGGGAGATGAGCCAGGCCCCAAGTCAGCTAATCCTCATCTTCCTGGGCATCAACCAACAAGTTCTTGGCAAAAAGTTCTTCCTTTTTTCCCCAAGTATAAACACACTGGTTTCCACAGCACTTGCTCTCAGCAGGCCATTATCTGCTTCCTTGCAAGCATGCAGAGGCAAAATTGTTTCAGAGCTCAGTGAAAACAGAGGCTTTTTTCAGACAAACTGTGCTATTTGCAGGAATTTATCCTGGCCCTGCCAAAGTCAAGCACGTTGGTAATATCAAAACAGAAGACAAATGGCACCTCCCTTCCCTGCAGAGCACACATCAGCCCAGGAGACATGACCTCCAGAATAACCCTGCAGTCCCCAAAATGAAGGAAGCACATGCCTGGCCAGATTGCCCTTCCACCTTGCAATGTCCCTCACACCATTCATGACATGCCACCCCAAGTGGTGGCAGTGAGCATAGGGGCAGGCTGACTCCATGCCTCCAGGTCCCTCACCAACACAGTGATCCACAGACTGCTGAACTCACAAGGCAGCACTTCATGCTTTGCTGTCCAGCTGGTGCTGCTCGGACATCAATCATCCTCTAAAGACACCCAACAAGAACTGGTGGGAGAGCCAGAGACAATGTGGTTGGGGACATCCCACCTGTGCCTCCTGCCTTGCTGAGCTCTAAACATGGGATTCAACACACAGCAACATTCTCCCAGGAGGGGCACACGCAAACTCCTCACCCTCATGCCATCCCCACGTTTGGTGTCTGACCTCAAGTCCTTAAGCATCTGCAGTGTGAAGCTGCTGTTTCTCTCTGTTACTGCTCACATCTGATGCAGCCCCTCAGTCCATCTGGCAATCTCCCCAGTGGCTATGGCAGGGTGTGCAGTGTAAGGCAAGCATGGTCCAGGTCAGGATGGCTGAGGGATGCTGCCCAGGCCCTGCACCTCAGCATACTGCACAAGGACTGTCTCTAGTCACAGCCTCAGGTATCACAGCAGCTGGTGTTACACAGGCTGGGATCGTTCCTGACCTGCCACATGGTCCCTCTCACCCTTTTGGGGGGATGTGAGCCCAGGGTGTCCTCACCACAATCTGGAACTGCACCTGGACTTGGGTTCACCACAGCTTGCCTATAAGGAAACCCCATCCCCTCTGCCCATCCACGGGCATTTCAGTACTATGATTCTGGACTCAAAGACAACTGTGCACAGGGGACTGTGCCCACACAGCACAGATGCAAGGTCTTCCCTGACCCCTCTGCTACCCAAAACTGTGGACATCACTGTTCCCAACAAGATGGGAAGGAACACTGATTAACTGGGACAGCAATGTTTGCTTTAGCTTTTTACAGCATGTCATAGAGACTCATTTAAAGATTAACAGACTTTAAAGGCAGAACAAACCTCCTAGACTCCTTCCAAGGGCAGAAAGACTTCCACCCCAAGAAGTTAACCCAGACAAAAAAAATAGGGTGGATTTCATTTGGTATCTGGTTTTAAATGAATCACAGATCATTTTAAAAAGGGTTTATTTCTGGGAACCAGCTGTCTCCCAAAAATTCAGTTTGCCCTGCATGTGACCCTGATGTCAGTCAGCACAGCCTTTGGTCTGCTGTGTTTTACAGCAACTGACTACAGCCACTCAGGGGTCCCAAATCAGGTGAGGGTCATCTCAGGGGAGCAGAGATGTATTCCAGCAACATGATATTCCCCTACATAAATGTAGGACGAGGTCACCAAAGGAACTGACTTATGCCAAAACTTCCTGGTTTTCCAAGGAAGTTTCAGCTGTGTTCAAGAAAGTCCTTAACAACAGGAGTCAAAACAATATGCAAAATCCACAGTCTTCATGCAACCTCTCAGCATCTCTTTAGAGGACATCAGGAACACACCAAATTGTTACCCAGATTGCACTGCTGTGAAAATTCATGCTTTTGTGGAGAAGAGAGACATTTCCTTAAGTTTTGTTTATGTTAAACCAGCAAACATCAGAAGGAATTGGCAGCAGGAGTTCCTAAGGGCCTGTCTCCAAGGAAACTTAATTTAAAATAACTAAATTCACACCTTATTTATTTTGATGCAGACTTGCCAAAGGTCACTCTTACTTGAGAACCGAGGTGTGGTTTATTTCAACATCAGTCACATTTAACATATACTGCTCTTGTGTGCAGCGACAGCAGCAATGGTGCTTTTGTTCTCAGCAAGGAGCTGGATGCCTCAATCCCACCTCCCAAGGAGAGACTCACCAGTTTCCAGACTGGCAACAGCTGAGAACCCAAAAACAGTCCTGCAGAAGTCACTTCAGCCCAGCAGGACAGTGGTTTCTAATGAGTGACCCAGTGAATCTCAGAAAGGGATTTAAGAAGCCTGAGTCAACACACTAGAGCTGCCCATCGGTGCAGAGCTCCCGACCCTCTGCAACAGCACTGGAAAGATTTTAGGCATCTATAAATTGAAAAACTGCAATTAAGTTGATGGAATCACAAACATAAGAGGACTCCCTAGCCTAAATGCACACTTGCACCAAATCCTGAGCCTAGCTTAATGATCAGCCACAACCTCCACAACAAAAGACTGATTCATCTGTCAGGAGAGGACACAGGGCTCCAAGGAAAAAAAAAAAAAAAAAAGAAACAACAAATCAGAATTTCCCATAAAGTATTAAAAAATCCTGAATTGTCTATATCCAGACATCAAAAGTATCAAATAACCTTGTAGTTAGTCTGTTTCACCAGAAAAGCACTTGTGATGGCTCAGCAGCACTCCTGAGCTACGGGCAAGGATCACAGAGATTTTGCTTGATCCAGACAAGAAAACCAGAGCTGAAGCATCTCAGATGAGATTGAGAAGGGGAAAAGAAGGCAAGGAAGGGAGGTATTCTCGTAAACACCAGTGATTTGCAGACAAGAAACAAGGCTATACTCAGAGAGGCTGGGAAAGAAGGAAGGACACAGCTTTCTCACCATGTCCTAACACTGGACCTGTTATCAAATGAAAACAACTCTCAGGAAAACACGTATGCTTTTCCGATTAAGAACATTTACACTTCTCTGAGGGAAAACACGGACACCGATTAGTTACTACACTCAGCTCACCCAGGGCTGGCATTTCCAGACATTCAAATCACTTGCTAATATAAGGTTGTGCCGCTTCTCCCTCATACCATCTACAGTGTTTCATGTTCTAAATACCTAGTAGACCAAATGCACAAGCAGCATATAACTGAGGACAGAGTTCTTCTTTCTTTCAAGATCATATTAAGTAAATAGTCCAAAACGTAAACAGGAATGGCACTTGTGGGTCTGCCAGTCCCACAACATCTTGGTACCAAACATCTTGGATCACCAGTCTCCAACCAGTCATGCAATCAACGCGGCTCCTTGAGATTCTCAAAACTGCACACATCAAATAAACAAAAGTCCCTGCTTAGCCTGGGAGCAGCAAAAGAGGCGTCAGAAGCACACAAGAGTCTCCATGGAGGCACAAATCATGCTGGCTACATGTGCTGCAGACACCTCACGTTTGGTGAAGGGTCTGATACACAGAACAGGGCACGAAGGATGAAAGCACAAGCTGCAGAGACGCCAAGCAAAACCCACAAGGAAACAAGATCTGCTTAGGAAGGCAGGAGGAGAGATACAGCCAGACAGCCTGCATTTCCCCACAGGGCCAGGGAGCAGACGCAGCTCAGCTGTCTACATAGGTACAGATGCTGCTTTTTTCTCAGAGGAATTACCATGGGCGAAAACCTCCTGCTCAGGGTTGAGATCTGGACCTCAGCCCTGCCGGTGCTGTGAGGCACGGTGCTATCAGAGATAAAATAAACAAACGAGAGCAGTTTCCCTGTTCCTCACTGCAGTCTGTTGTGCACGTCTGGCACAAAATAGCTGCAGTGTTCTGGTGGCAGCATGCAATAAACAGTTGCTCAAATACTTTCCATAGTGAACAGGTTACATTTCTGCCAGTACTGTGCTCTGCACAAGTGTCCCAGTAAGGAAATACAAACCTCTGTCGGTGTCCCACTTTAGAACAGAGACAAAAATCCAAATTAAAAAGGAAAAAAAATAATTAAAAAAAGTCCCTTGCATTCTGACTCGAAATGTGAATTTTGCTCCTCAACAGTAAGAAGCTGGGTAACATTTAAAGACAGGTGTGAACACTGGGTCTCCCTCTTCCACCACGATGTACTGCACAGCGCTGTGTGTATTAAGTGCCTCAGTACTTTTCCAGAATATCAGTGAATGCTCTGTCCTGCCCCAGGCTGGTTGCAAATGTGCCACCCCGGAGAGAGGCAGCCTGATCGCTCCCAGGGGCAGGAGTTGCCAGCTTCTAATGACTCTGCCTAAGCAGACAAATGCCCTCTGCAGCAAGTGCAGCCACTTCATCCCCGGGCAGGACTCGCTTTATGGCCCCCAAGCTGCAGAGGCTCCCGCCTTCAGCTCTGCTGCAGCCAAGATCATGAGCTTTGTGGATCTGTGGCAGGAGCGGGGCCTGAGTACTCATGCAAAAAAATAAGGCACTGAACAAAAGAGAGAAATCCCCCAAGGAAAATGAAACTGTAATCCCCACAGCTTGGCAAGGGGATTTGGAGGCTGGCACGGTTCCCATAAAAACTTAACCCATTATTTTGGGCGCAAAAAGCGTTTTTGCTTGCTGGTTCCCCATTCCGAAAGTGACCCAAGGTCAGATGCTGACCTCAGGCAGGGAACATGCTACCCACAGACACACTGGATTTCCCTTTGTTTTACACGGCCATCCAGAAGGCATGGAAAAGCATCATTTCAGGTGGGACAGGAGCCTGAATTTTCACAGTGCAACCGAGCTGAGTTCTAGTGCTTGGATCAGGATCTCATACAAGGAAAGCGTCCCCTTTTTCTCTGCCCGCTCCAAGGAGGGACAAACCCTCCCCACACAAGCCAGGCTTCCAGCACCTTGCCAGCCCCATGGAGCCCTCTCAACCCTAATAACCACCTGCCTCCAATGCCACCATCACCCCTCTCCTTATCCTGCCTTCAGCAATGAAGTCCCCTCCCAGGTTTGCCCATCCTGCCATGCCTCCAACCTCTTACACCCACACTTCATCAGACATCCTAATCCTCTGTCAACTGCACATTAACAGAACACAATGGGAGAAGGAAGAGCCAAGAAAACAACTCTAGGCCTGGAAATACAGGATGTGCATCCTTCCTCCCACAGCTGCTGTCCTAGCACCTGGAAACACTACCTGTCAAATAGAAGCACCTTCCCAAGGCTAGATCCATTCCCTTCTGCCTGTAAAACACCTTCTTCATTTATAACACCTAAAAAATTATTCTCGGCAAGTCCCAACCACAGGGACTAATTCAGGTGCTTGTTTACACCCTCTGGATAAATGCAGCAAAACAGCACAAGTGGGGCATCTCCCTATCCCAACTGCAGCTTTCCACTTCAACCCTGCACTTCCCATGAAGAAGGACATCTGGACACAAAAAACATTAGAGATTCCCCATGGCTTCTTCTGGGAGCTCTCAATGCAGGAAATCCATGAGCAATGAAGGGATACAACTTCTGCACCATACTGAATCCACCTAAGGAGCACCAGGAAAAAGATAATCTACCAAATTCACATCGCTTGCTTCTTCCCAGCATAATGCTGTGGACAAACTGCACCATACTTATCTGCACTTGTTTATGTATGGACTTACTAAACTACATAGGAGAGGCATCGTATTATCAAGTAGGGACCAGGGACAGCAGGAAACACCAGGCCAACGAAGCCTTAATTTGACCAGATGTCACACGCGTGCAGAGTTCATCTTCACACCGTGTTATTTGCGGAGCGTGCCGTGCACCCTGCACACCAAACACAGAGCAGACCCCAAGGGAGAAAATGCCCGGTAATGACACAATAACAGATTGCTTCTTCATGCCTATGTACACAGGGGCAGAAGCAAGATTACACAGGCAGCCTCCAAGGAAAAAATGTCCTAACTGCTCTGCAGCTATAAACACTTGAATTAGCAGCCATAGGAATATTCCTCCAGTGTTTAGAATGCTTGTAATTCCCCAGTTTTTTAACAAAGCAAGCTCAAAAGAGGAAAATGGGGTATTGTTACCTTTTATCTGACTCACCAGAAGAATGAACTTGTATGTTCAGCTCACAAGCCTCTACCACTTGAACTAATTGATATCATAAGCAGCATGCGATGTCCCATCTGGACAAGGGACAGATGCTTGGCTAGTAGCTTTCACAGCTTTCTGCTGACACCAGATTAATACAAAGTCTTGACCCATCTCAGGCCTAGGGCGATGCTGCTCAGCAGTCATGTCCTGTAATGCCTGTTTTGCCCACACTGAACAGCTTCTGCCCTCTGTGCACCACCATCCATTTTTCCAGGTCCTGCTGTCCTCCTCTCACTCTCCTCAAACAACAGAATCTTTGTTGTACTTCCTCACTCAGCCAAATCTTAATCTCTCGATGAAGTTTTATAGAAATCCGACCACTAGATGCAAAGACCTGGCCTGTGGCTCTCTGAAACACAGGTCAAGAGGTTGAACAAGTACCCTTGAAGCATCACTACACTCTTGGCTTGTCCTCACACTTACCTCGACAGTTGCTTTGACCACTGTCCCAGTCAGGATACTGGGCCAGATGCACCTTGATCTAATCCAGCGCAGTTGCTCTTACATCTACACCCCAGCCTTGCGAATCCCTGCACCCAGTTCCACTTTGCCCAACTTGCAATAGTTCTCCACTCCATCCCCTTGCTCACCTCACTCCAAGGTGGAATGACTGAAGACAATAATATCAAACAAATCCCGGCTGACCACATGCAAACTACAGTTTTTCTCCAAACACTTGGAACTTGGTCAAATATATTTAGATTATTGATGGGGGAAAAACAAAACAAACAAAAAACCAATTAGCTCCAACCTAAGCATTCAGTCTTGAAAAGCTTCACTGCCTCAGCTCCACAATGACAGAACTTCAGAGAACAGGTTAAATATACTTTAAAATAATTAACATGAAGAATGCAGCATTTTTCTCAGAGCTGCTCACAGAAAAGACCAAAGACCAGAGAAGATCACATCCAGAACAGACTGCTTGAAACAGACACATGAAAAATAAACTCTCATCCCAAACAATCCCAAAGTTTGCAGAGTTAGAAACAATTGCAAACACTGTCTCCTGATAGGAAATGTCAAGCTGTCTCACAAAGCACACAGGGCAAAGGCATAAAACAGAAGGCATCATGCTCTCTGCACCTACTCCTGCTGTAACTCACACTCATATACAAACTCACCCAGTGTAGGACAATTGCATGCCCAGACTGTCACTCTAAATAGAGGGAAATGCTCAAGGGAGCATTGGTTAAATATTTTTCTTTCCCTATTTTTTCCAGTAAACACCCTCAAACAAAAACAGGGAAATCATGACCCTGTTAAATATTTACATTTAGAACAAAAAGCAAAAACAAAAATGTTTTATTTAGGAGTACAGGGGAATGTTTCAATGGTTAAGTGAAAACTTTGAATTTGCAGAATGTGTGCCCCGAGTCAACACCCATCACATTAAGCAAGTGATCAAAGCTGATAAAAATGGCAAATGCATTTCCCAAGAAGGATGTTGGGGGTAGGGGAGAATAACTTTCTCCAAGATGGTCCAAAACTCTTTTATTTTTGATTTAAAAACAAAAAGGTAAACTTTTTCAGAGCATTACTTTCTACCATCCCCAAGATTTACATTAAAAAACTACAATAGTGCAAGCTGAAGGTCCAGATTTCCACACTCCTGCAGTTTGAAGACTGCTACCTGAAAGAGCCAGTGAGACTGTGGAAATCAAGCACTGTTCTTCAGAAAAAGGGCAGAATTGAGCCCTTGGCTCTGGTAACAACACTGCATGCCAAGCTGCAGCTATGCTACATGGCATTTTCACCCATGCATTAACATTCAAATCCAACATAAATCTCACATTTACTTGTAAAAGAAGCTTTACAGTGCTGAAAAGAGAATTTAAAATATTTCTAATCCTCTTAGTAGGTACAGAAGATATGTACAGTAGCTACAGAAGATACAGGTAGATTATGTGCCCCTGCTATCAAACCTACTTAATTTTAAGTTTAAAGACTCTTTTCACCTCTTCATAAATCAGAAAGCAAATCCAGCACCTGTATGAAAGAAGTAAAATGAGCAAAACTAAAGCTTGATTGTTTGGTGACAAAGTCACCATTTTTTGCTGTTTAGGGATCCAGTACCTTGAGATAACATGCTACAAGAAAATATCAAAAGACAAGACAGTCCTAAAACAGTAAAATGAGAGAGCCAAGACTACAGGTCTCCAGGACAAGGATTATCTCTGTATCATATGCTTGCACACTGTGTTATACACATGGTTTCAACAGGGACCCACAAACCGTATCATGATGAAATCACCAAGCAGCCACAATCTTGGAGAGGAAAAAACACCAACCAGGTCATCAATCACTGCCAGTCTGTGCCCAGCTGTACACTTCAAAGGATTAAATGCCAGTATCTTGAAATAAATATGCAAAATAACTCTAGAGTGAATATACAGTTTCAGGGTTAGTACCACAGAAATACAAGGTGCAAACAAGTGTCACAAGAGCTCTGTCCATCTGCTCTGATAACTGCTCTGCTTCTTAAGCTTCCCCCAAGACAAACAATTGTGCCAGTCTGCACAACAATTTTGTGACATGGACAGTCACAGTAGGGGAAGAGTCTATTTTTAGATCTCATCCTCCATCTGCTCACACACAATTCTGCTGGGATATCTGTTCACAATCTCTCTTCTGCACTGAGTCTTAATACAGTCATCTCATTTGGAGCCCCAGGTAACTCTGGAAAACCTCTTTATAAGCAAATGACTAGTATAATAATGTGCTGTGCTCTTCAAAACAAGACCTTACATGTGATCCTAGAAAAAGCTTTATTACTGGAGATAGTAAACTAGTGTGTTTATAAAGGGTCACATGTAGCTCACCCTGTGAACACAAGCTGCTGGCTTTTATAGACAATCCAGAGCCTTCACTCTGGTGAAATAAAAGAAACCTCTTTTAATACCATCCACCACCACCTATGAGCCCCCATAAACAACTGTTTCGCAGATACTGCTGGCTCCTCCAGGAATCTCAATTCATTTACCTGGTAGAAAAGCAAATGGCAAATACTGAATGTCACAAGCTTGATAGTCCACAAGCAACACTGACAAGCCAGCTCAGACTTGCAAAGAAGCATGAACTACTCTGGTTGGTATGGAGCGGCTCACAATTCATGACATCCAGTTAACCCCATAAACAATCAGAGAAACAAGCAATGCATTTTAAGCATAGCTAATATTTGGGTACTTTTATTTTAGGGTGCACAGCTTGACACATGTGACTGCCAGAGTACTGAAACCTGACAGTAAAAAAACAAAACAAAACAAAAATCAACACAATACCTTCACAAGATATTAAGATGGGTAACCTAAAACTCAGACTGTTTCTGGAAACCAAAGCCACTGTGTGTTTTCTCCCTTTAAGTCATGAAAGAACATGGCAATCAGGTTTCTGAGCAGCCACAAGCAGACTTACAGAAAACATCAGGACGTTTTTAATGTCTCACCTTTACATGCCTCACCAGTCAGACATGTAGAAACTTGAAATAAAAGATAGTGTGATTCATGGGAGAACCCAAACAAATGATGTGCTGTGGAACAGGAGCTTCAGACTCTACCACTGCAGCACAGTCATGCCATTCACCACCAGCCCACAGAGCAGTATGAACACTGCCAGCTCTCCTTTTGTGGACACTAATATTTTATTACAACTAGACAGCACCTTGCCTTGCAAGTACACCTTGTACAAGAACTTCTACCTCCCTAAACAGACCTCCTGCTAACATATCACACAATATCCCTGCATAAAGTAAAAATACAGCCTGCTCAGTAGATCATTAGCACAGCATTTAGGACATATCTGTGACCAGGTGATCAGTGGAAATTATGAGGTAGTCCCCATTGTGCAGGCAGTTTCCTAATTTTGCTGCCAACAGAGACATGTGCCATCTTCACAAAGGGGCAAAAAGGGGATAGGCTGGTGAAATCAAACATCTTTTGTGCATTTAAGTACTTGGGGCATGGGTCTAACAGAAGCACTAATTTAATTCTGAGCTTCTACAAATTCCTGAGCTAAACTGCTCGTGTCTAAAGCTCTCTGCAAGATTCCAGCTCCATTTGTTTGGAGTGACATCCACTGCATGATGCTGTCAAACATGAGACCACAGTCAACATTTCAGACAACACTGGATTAGGTCCAGCAGAGGCACATGCTGGTATGGAAACGTTAACAGAAGCTGCAAGTTTGCCCAAGTAACACAATTACTTTGGGAAGAGGCCACCATGCTACTCACCTCCCCGAAACAGCAAGTTTCTCTGCTAAACATCAGTGTTTTCTACCATGATAACAACAGTTCAGTGAAAGATACAAGCACTAACAATTTAATAAAACTTAGAGGGAAATAACAGGTAAACAAAAAACCCTGTGTGCATGAAAATCACATGTAAACAGCACAATATTAAAGGCTAAAAAACCAGTAATATAATCACGGATCAGGACAAAAAATGTATGTCTTTGTTTACTGCTTTGAGTAGCATCAAGACAGTTAATCTATTTGATTAATCTCCCACCACTACAGATCCTATCCATCTGATGACATGGCAATTTGAAAGAAACCTCACTTGCACAGTCACGAACACATGAAGTCTTCATGGGAAACACAGACTCAGGATAAAAAGGGAAGCTCCTTCTAAAAGATGCCACTTGAAAAAAGCATGAAACACCTCTACAGATCTTGAGCATAACATTCCTACCTACTGCATCTTTGGGAGAAATAAAAAAAAAGCCATGTTACCTGGAGCATCAGTTCACAGTCATCTCTGCCAACAAATATCATCTCCCGAGGGAGCCGATGGCGAATGCCAGTGCTGCTCACCAAGAACCACGAAGTCACGCTCATTTTGGCGCTTGGCACTTAACCTTTATACATCCTAAACACAAAAAACACAGCACACAGTGAGCTATTAATGAAGTGTGCAAACACACCAGTGCGTAGCCACAGTTCTCACATTTCTCTCTGTCGTGGGACCCAGCGCTGCCTCTCGCACTTTGTGTTCACGTCTTAGATTCCTGGTGGCAACAAATAGTTGTGAAGTGTGTGCCAGGACCTGCTTCCCATGTGCCATGTGCAGGAGCTCTGCAGCCCTGGAAACATTCCCACATCAAAGCAAGACTAAGGGTCTGAAGAAGGGATTGTTTAAAAAAATTAAGCATCCAGCTGAACCCAATCAATTAAATGATGAAACATGGGGGGGCGGGGGGGAACAAAAAAACACAACAAAGATCTTCTTCTAGAACATTTCCTCAGCGCTACCGCTGTGCACAGATCACAGTCTGAGCCTCCACAACCACCAGTGATCTGGACCAGCACGTCAGCGAGGTGACACAACCTGGCTCCTCCAACCTTTCACGGCGCACTCCCAGGGGTGGTGACACCAGCGCCGGGAAGGAGGAGACCGGCCTCCCTATTGCTCATCCCACTTCTACACTGATGTAAGTTGGGAGCCCGCAAACCCTCCCTCCCTTCCTTCCCTCCTCCCACGCCGCAGGAGCCGCTCCAAACACCGATGCTCCCTCTGCCACCCGGGGATGCGATTCCCACGGGGGGCACACTCGGGGCGGCAGCCGCGACCGGCGAGCGGCCCCTCCGGGGCGCCCTCCCGGCCACACCTGCTTGTTGTCGCTGACACTGCCTGTTCCCGTGGCCAGCCTGTTCCCGTGGCCAGCCTGTTCCCGCACCCGGCCCGTCCCCGCGGCCTCCCCGCCTGCCAACAGCCCCCTCTCCACGAAGGAAGCAACACCGGCGCGGCACACGACGCGCTCTCCCCTTCCCCTCACCCGACTCCCAAGCGTCCAACCCGCATTCCCAAGCACACCGGGGGGTGGGAAGCAGATCCCCATATCCCCGGCGCTCCCTCCCGCTCCGCGGACAGCGCAGGTNGCCGTGCCTGCCCGCGGGCCGCTCCCGGCGCCCGCCCCGCTCCGCCCCCGCGCCGCAGGTTCCCGACGTCAGGAGGCGGCCCCACAGCCCTGCCCGGCCTCGCTGGCACCGCTGTCACCACCGCGGCTCGCAGGTGCCTCGGGGGTTCTGCGCCGTGTGCCGCCCGTGTAGTGCCGCAGAGCCCCCGCGGGATGGTTTGGGCTGGAAGGGGCACGGAGGGCTGTCGAGGTCCAGTGCGCTGCCGAGGGCAGGGGTGCCGAGCGCTGGACCGCGGTGCTCAAAGCAGCGCGCAGCCTGGCCTTTGGTGCCTCCAGGGATGGGGCATCCACAGCCTCGCTGGTTAGTCTGTGCCAGGCCGTGCCCTGGTTCGGCATCCCTCATTTCAGGCTCTCAGAGGGGCTCGGCGGATGCCAACAGAGCCTCAGGCTCTTCTCTGACTGGGATTCCACTGTCCCTGATGTGGGAAGGCCCAGCGCACAAGCCTGAGGCACTGGAGATGCTGCCTCTGATAGCCACTGGAGCCTGCCCCAATGGCAGCTTCCTCTTCCACCCAAGGGAGACCCAACACCAACCTTTTCTTCCATCCAAGGAAGCCCAAACACCAGCCTCTTCTTCCACTCAGCTGAGCCCCAACATCAAGCTTTTCTTCCACCTGAGCAAGCCCCAACACCAACCTCTTCTTCTACCCAAGGGAACCCCACCACCAGCCTCTTCTTCCATCCAAATGAGCCCCAACACCAAGCTTTTCTTCCACCTGAGTCCCAACACCAGCCTCTTCTCCCACCCAAGGGAGCCCCATCATCAGCCTCTTCTTCCACCTAAAGTAGCCCTAACATCAACCTTTTTTTCCACCCAAGGGAGCCCCAAGACCAGCCTCTTCTTCTATCCAAATGAGCCCCAACACCAAGCTTTTCTTCCACCTGAGTCCCAACACCAGCCTCTTCTTCCACCCAAGTGAACCCCAACACCAGCCTCTCCTTCCATCCAAGTGGCACCAACACCAGCCTCTTCTCCCACCCACGTCCCAACACAACCTCTTCTCCAACTCCAGAGAGCCTCAGCACCAGAATCTGTGGCTCTTCACCAGGCTTCAGGGAGCAGATTGGCCTTCATTTCTACACACACTCCTCGTGTCCTCTTGCAGGGAAGTACTGAAATGCAGTTGGCAAGGACAGAGTTAATCTTGAGCATCTGGCCATGGAATAAAAGCCTGAAATGGGTGCTGGGAAAAGACATGCCATTTTATGGGTTCTTTCTGGTTGTAGGTAACTAGAAAATTCCAAAGTGCAGAGAAGCAATGACCATGTTTTTCTCATTTTGAGGAACACTGAGTGTTATGGCAATGGATCTGACTATTTACTGATACAAAAGTTTTCTCAAGAGGGCCCCAGCTCCTGCAGATGTCAGTGGAGCTGCAAACAGCAGCAGCTTTGAACTGGCTCTCTGGCTTCAGCTGACAAAGGCTGCTAAGGAAAGACTTTAGGAAAACATCAGGTTCATAGTTATGTTTCCCCAGGCTCATATTCCAGCTGGAAAGGCAGCGTTGCATTTTTATACTGTGCATTTTGGTTTGAGCATTGTTTCTCAGTCACCTGCAAGAACTTGTCTTGGTTTCTTCAGTGGTGTCCTTTAGAATTTGGGCTCAGGATGTAATCTTACTAAAGCCTGATGGCACAGACACCACAGATCCAGCACACCACTTGCTGAGGACAGTCCCACAGCCATGTCATTCTGTGGACATACTCCTGCTTTATACGTTTGTTGCAAGGCTGAAGGCAAAACAAGCCTCAGCAGGACTGTGAGGAGGGAAGGAAAACAGCATTTCTTCCTTTTCCTCCTCTTTCTGAAGAGCAGTAGGACTTTGTTATTATTTAATACTATTATTGCCTTCTTTAATCAGCATTTGACTTCTTCCTTGGCAAATACTTCCTGCCCCAAGGTGATTTCAAGGTATGATTATCTTCAAAGTCTTCAAAGCTGGCTGAGGCTGCAGCATCTGTGTTTTATTGGAGTGCTCTAGGTCTCTCCTTGAAGTGGAGCACCACACCCTGACAGCATGCCACATCCCTCAGACACCAGGCAGGAGGATGAAGAGAGCGCTGCCACTTCCAGGGAGCTTTGAAGGTTTTTGCATTGAGCTCTGCCATGAAGTAATAGAAATCCTTTATTAATAAAAATGGACTTCCACCATATTTTCCAACTCATCCTGTCATTGAGTGATGTTTTATTACTAATTTAAGTGACCTATAGCTTAAGATTTTACAAATATTATTTACTTCTTTCCAAACTCCATCTGTGTACTGGAGAATTGAAGCAATTGCTTCTCTATGAACCAATCCGTAGCGCATCTCTATATTTCTGTAAGGAAGTAGGATAGTTTACTTCTTTATACAAGCCTGCCATCTAGGCAAATCTTTGTTATAAGTTACTATAAAAAGGTTAGAGTTTACTTTAGTCTCTCTTTAAGCCCAATTTCACTATTCATTTATCTATGTGTGTTTATCTGAACAATCAGTCAGTACTTCGGCATTTATAGAGAAGAAAAGTAGTCCATTTTCCCACCACGTGTCTTCTGACCTGATTGGGGAGGCAGTTTAGGCCAATGCTGTGGGCCTGGCTGAATGCTGCATTACAGCCTCTTTACTTTACTCCAGTGATATAAAAGGAATAAAAAAGTTAATAAGGGGAGTTCTTCCTTCTCCTCTCTCCTCATCCCTCACCCCTCCTAAAAGAGTATGTGGGCACCTGAGATTGCAGCATATCCTGGTGCTACACTATCATCTTTAAACCCCAGGCAGAGCATGTGTCCATGGGAAAGACAAGCTGTTGCCCTGCTGTTCTTTGAGTTTTACAATTTTTCCCCGTATAGGAACAAGCCCTTTGGTTAGCCAGTGCAACCTCTGGGCTGCTCAAACCCCCAGGCTGACCAAACAGACAATTGTCTTTGAAATACAATACTATAAAAGTGTCTTAAAACAACCTCTTCATGCTGGCAGGAGAAAGGGCCCAGGAAAGACCTCAAGAAGTTGGGTTACACTGAATTTGGGGCAGAAGGTGTTGATCATGCAAATCTCTACATGCATCGACAACACTGTCACCTTCAGCCACAAGGGTCATGCTCACAGCTGTATTAACCTGCATGATCCAGGTGGCAAGAGGTTCACTGTTCAGTACATTGTGCAGATGCAGAGGAATGACCAGTCCCTGTCCGAGATCACTCATATTCCCAGTAAACAAGGAGACTGAAGGTGAGGTGAAATGTCCAGCCAGGAGAATTACAGGTCACAGGGTGATCTATAGCCAGAGCTATTGAATCAGGTCACCTGCCCTACTAAAATGCCTTCTATCTGACAGCCTGAACCCACAGCTATCACAACTTGGACCAGAACCATTTTAGATTCCTTCAAAACAAAGATTCCACCATCCCCTGAGGAGCTGAACTAAATCAGGCTCATTCTGGCAGGCTCTTATGTGAAGGAGATTTCTGACAGAGTTCCCAAATGAGAACTGGATTTTGCTGCAGAGGAGGATTCTGTTCCAGACTGATCAAAGCCTGATCCAGATATGCCATGCAGCTTCCCCCCTGAAGGGCAGTTTTCCCTGTGCATGAGCTAAGGGAAAGAAATAATTCTGGTTATTGCTTAGATATTGACATGATGGGTAACTTTAGAGTAAAGGTGTGCAGGACTGATAAGTGAACATGGCCTGATTAACTTATCGCAGGCTGGATGAAATCCGGTGTGTGCAGCTTCACGTATGTACATTCACAGGCATGTGTGCAGATCATGAATTTCTGACCACTTTCCATCAAAGAGCCATAGAAATAGTTGTCAGGCACTGTTCCCCAAGATTATTTCATTTTCTCTTTGCTAACTTACCTTGAAATGAACAGAAGAGGTTCACAAGTAGGTCACGCAGGGCTTCTTAACCAATTCTTCAATCCGATGGATTCTGCTCCTCAGTGATGACTTTCTTTCCCAGGAAGGCAAAATTGGACCCAGGCCAGTTCTTTGGGCCCTGCTGCAGGGAGATGTGCATTCCTAGTGTGTGTCTGCAGCGTTCTCACTTCACATCAGGATTTCTGCCTTGGTTTTTAATGTGAAAGATCTGTGACTTTTGCAAGAGAATGCTGCAGGTCTGGATCTCTGTCCTTTATACAGCTAATGGTACTGTTGGTTGCCAGCAGTAAGGACAGGATTGAGCCCTTTCCTTTGGAGTCTAAGACCAAAGCTTTTCATTACTGGTTCTGGGTATCAGCATGAACTGGATCATGATAGAACGCAAATAATCTCCCTTCTTAAGTACCATTTTGAAAATCTTTCCCTTTTTTGTTTGGTTGGTTGGTTGGTTGGTTGGTTGTTGTTGTTGTTTCTTGCTGGTTTTTAAATTACTATAAATAATTTAAATTATTTTTCAATGGGTGTTTACCTTGATTTTAGTTAGCCTGGCGTAGCAACCTCACTGGACTGAGTTTGGACCAGCAAAAGCAATCTGCCCCTCCTCTCTGCCCAGTACCTCTGTTGTGCTGGTTGCCAACATTCCCGTCTCCTGTACAGCCAGGAACAGGCCTCAACCCTGCCCAGTCAACTGGAAAACAATAAGACTATTCATGTGCATGGTTATTCCCTGGCATAAATGTTTGCAGATACAGTCTGACTAGGACAGGCCTCTGTCGTTTGGGTGGTTCTACAAGGTGGCTTTTTACAATCCTAGTGTTCTTAACCTGTTTCTTAACCAGCTAAAGGGTCAGATTATTAGGTGAAGAGTGGTAGCATTGCTCAAAAGGGCTTCAGTTTGGCATCCTTATTTTATTCCAGCTGGAGAATTGTTCTTGTTTTTGGGGTTTTTTTTGTTTGTTTGTTTGGTTTTTTGTTTGTTTGTTTGTTTGTTTGTTTTTATCTACAATATAGTCCTACGTGCCAACATGAAATTTAATTTTACTACTATGGAATTTGCTAAAATAAAACTCTATATACATTAACACTTCTTTTCAGAATGTGCTGTATGGCCTTCTCCAATATCCTTTTCTATTCCCCAGCCATCCCACAAAAAATATTTTATTTTTATTATGGAGAGGAATTTGTACAACTGTTTTTAATTTATGACCCTCGTAACTTGGAAGGGGAGAGGCAGGAAGAAATATCAATGCAATAAAAGAGTGGAGCTGGTGTAGTGTTAACATTGTCAGAATGTCTCATCTAGGATCTGTGTGGTATAAAACTTCACTGAAAGAATTAAAACATACGCTTAAGTGATCTCGTTTGGGGGGGGGTTTAATTAGTAAAAACTCGGCAATGACGATGTCGTGCTGTCTGATGAGATTAGGTCAGATGATGCATAGTTGTATGGTGTGGCATCTTAAAAGAGAATCACCTTATGGCAAGCTGGAGCCATTTCAATACCACATTTAAAGAAATAGCTTCTCAGGGAAAGTTGATTGGTTTCATAAGAGAAGCAGCAGGGTTTTGAGGCCTCCTGTGTGGGAGAATGGGAACAACAGGCAGCTTGAGATCATCTCTATTTCAGGTTTTTTTCCTCTTATTCGTTCAATTAATTTTCATGTGTGTGTGTATTTCTTACGGGAAAGGTTGCAAGCCTACTTAAACAGAAAAATGATTTCACATGGCCTGGAGACCCCAACAGAACACACATGGCCAGAGGGCTGTACTTTGCCCTCCCGACCATGAACTAATTCTTTCTCCTCTTCCTCTATGGTTGTTATTATGATGCTAAGGCATGAATATTTGTTTGAATACCAGAAATGTAGGATTTCCTTAAGCAGTTTTGCTCTGGTAACTGCCTCTTTTTCTTTTCCTTCCTTTCTCCTAATGCTCAAGTCAAGCACTTGCACATTTTCAGACCCAGCCCAAGGTTTATTTAGGAAGTGCATTCACTGCAGACTCTATTCCATGCAGGTGATCCTCTGCTATCATGTTCCAAGGGTCTGCTTAGTCAGAAGATGCTTTATAGAACTTCTCCCAGTGGATCAATTTTGTACGTTTCTGGGAAAATCCTCTTGATATTTAGTTCACTGGGGCCATTTAATTGATATTCACGAAGAAGATAAAAATCTTAGTTCAAAATCAAACATCAGTTTACACTAAAGAAAATGGAGATTGTCATTCAACAGAACCTCATTGATTTGTGAACTGCATAAAGTTGCCTAAGAGACTTATTAAGACAAGACTTACAGACTCAGCAATGAGTAAGAACTTGTAGAAAAGAAGCCATTCTTGTATGCTTTGATCAAATCCATGCATTTTACTGGAAATCCAAGACTGAGAAATTTTCTTTGCTGGCCTTATAAAGAAGACAAATAAAAAATAAGGTTTTATTACAGTTACAGTACAGTTGCATCTCTAGAGCAATCATTACTATTGTCTCAATAGACAAGTGTTTGCTCTGCTGACTGACACTAGATCATGCCACTCTGGTTTAATGAAAATGTCAGTTCTGCTTGAAACTGTCTTCTTGGTTTCTTGCATTATCATTTTTGTCTGCAAGATGAAACGCTTAATGAAATATTTAATAGGTACATGTAAAAAAGGTTGTATAGTTCCCTTTAAATTGAAGAATAAGTCTACAATAATATCCAGTGTAACAGCAAAGGCCTTACAGGAAAAGAAGGTTCATAATTTGCTGTCCTGCAGGGAATAATTTGTTGAATCACTTGGAGATTCACATATTTTCTGCCCTGTGAAGTTAAAACCATACTCCACTGTGTTGATCTCCAGTGATGCTTTCTTCACTTGAGACTGGTGGAAGAATATTATGAATATGGATGAAAGGTCAGCAGTTTCAGGAGGAGCCAGCCCACTTTGATGGGGTCAACTGTAGGAGCAGCTTGAGTAATTTATAGCATATAAGCCATCAGTTGGAGATTTATATGCTTGCCAGGTGTTTTATGAGAACTCATCAGAGTAATATTTATTTCTTTGGGGAAAACAGTTGGCTTACCAGTGCCATAGGATAATAAAAGCCACAAGCAGGAGACAAGCAGAGCAATATTTTCAAGATGTCGTAGTGGAGTCATTACATGCTGATTCTTCAAAGCTTCAGGATATCTTAGAGTAATCTTCTTTAGTCAGCAGGTGCATGAACTCCCATGTGATCCACATTCATTACATTGTCTTAAAACACTGCAAAATATGCGTGTTTGCTGACTGCACGTATGTGCTCGGGGCTGTCCTTCTCATCACAAGAGTTTTATAAGCAGAAGCTCCATCCATTTCGGGTAAGCAGAGTGATCATGACTGAAATAAGCTCTCAAGTAAGCTGGGCACAGATCATGGTATCATTGCAACACTCCTGGCAAGTCTCAGGTTCCAGGGTATTTCCACACTGGTGAAATTAATCCCCCAAAATGAGTTGTGGGTGGGTGAGATAGTTGATTGAGGAAGGTTAAGTGACATCTGAAGGAAAATCAAGGGTACCACAGTTTTGGTTGTCTGCCAAGCATGAAGCAACTGTACACTTCCTACACACACAGGATGCTTTGTTTAAATTTTCCAGAAGACACTCAGAATGCCTCTCACTTCAGTTTCACTGTCTTGCACAACTCTTTTGAGATGAATAGAATTCTGGGCCCTTTCAATACTTGTGCATACCAGATGGATATTTGCTGGGAAATAGTGGCACCATCCAACTGCCTTTGTTAATAATCAACTTCAGTCCTTGGGGCTGAATTGCATTGTCTTCAGAAAAAGCTGTAGCAGAAACTCTGACCTAATTGCATCTGGCCACTGCAGGCAGAAGGACCATGTGGCAGCTCACTGGCCAGATCTAATATCAGAGGGCACAGAAGCTCTTAGAGGAGGGTCCAGTCATCGGCTTTGATTGATGTCTCTCCTTTCCCTGGGGAAGAGCAGATCTGTGCAGGTTTCTTCTTTTTTCAAAGACTTGTTCTCCTCCATGGCACTGATTCCAGAGAGAAAAGGAGGTAGATAACACCAGCAAGCTATGTGTCTAAGAAAACCCAGGGACTGCCACACTAGTCAGTGCTGGTCACACCTGCCCAACAGCTGAGTACTTAGGGATGAGAATGGATTATACTAGTAAATCTCACTAAGGGATTTTAGCAACCCTTTTTTGTCCTGGGACATGCAGAATAGGTCCTGCATCACATCAGTGGGCACAGCCTTCCCCACAGTACATCCCTGTCTCAGTCATGCCTAGCCTCATTTTGCCTTTGCCACTGGCTGCTACAGGTCAAATTTCTTCTCTTGGGATCTTGAAGAAACATCCTAAAGCTTTCCACCCACTCACCATGAATTAACTTTGAATAGAGAGGCATTCATTAGCACTGTATTTTATCTTAACTTCTCATTCATTCCCGAGGGTTATTTTCCCCACTCTACCTCAGTACCTGGTTCTGCATATACATCAGCTCAAACACATAGTGGAGAATGGAGCAGCCAGCACCACAGAGACATGCCATGCAGAGGTTCTCCAAGTGGTGGGGGTCGAGACTGGATGGTCAGGAAAAAACAAGAGTGAAAGAAAATGCTAGGAGAGCAAGAAAAAGGCTGAGGACAGTACACCCAGGTCTTGTACAAGACTCAGAGGCAGCAACAGCAGGTGGGACATGAGAATTGTCCCAGTGTAAGCTTTGTCTGTCATCTTTGGTTTCCAAGTAGACTGAAAGGGTTTTGAATCAGGAACTGTCTTAAATGCTCTTTTGTACTACACACTGCTTTTCTCTAATACAAATAATGTGTTACAAGCTAATGTATTCCTGGCAAGGTTGTAAATCAGTTCCCTTTAAGGCCCCAGGTAAACTGGATGTAATGTCTTTATAAGAATTCAGCTATGAAGACCATAAACTGAGGAGGGAGGAGAGCTGGTGATACAGTTAATGTTGAAGACATGGTTTATTATTTCTTTTTTTGTTGAACAGGTAATAGCTGAGCAGAAAAAGGATCACACGTACAACAAGTCATCTCATTAGCACAAGGAGAAGATGAATAGGAAGTTCCCCAGCGTGTAGTTGGACTGGTCCTGTGATCTGTTGTTCAGCCATAAGCTGATTGCTCAGGACACGTCTGGACAAGGAGAGGAGCTGAGGTTAACCACGGAGAGTTTGCTGTGCCCTTTTATGGTAAGCTCAGCAAACTTCATTCAAATGTCTTTTGCAAGTATTTGAAGGGAGGAAAAGAAGCAATACAATACTGCACTGGTGGCACGAAAGGACTTTTGAATTTTCCAGATAATACTTGAAAGTGTTTTGAACCCTGCCTAGAGTATCGGCCAATTTTTTGCCAGGTTTCTTTGTTCCACCCTGCAGGATTGAAAATCTTGCAGAGGTATGGCTTAGGCTTCCTTGCCCCTACAGATCTACCTTTCCAAACAGAAACGGGCACAACAGTTTTCAAGGAGTTGGCATTCCCTGTTTCAAAGGAAAAAACCTCCCCTCCAAACCAACAAACCAACCAACAATAACAAAAAAAAATAAAATCTCAAAATACCCAAAACCCAACCAAATCTCCCACACAGCTATCCTTTGAAACATTTTATATTTCCTTATAGAAAACAGGGATAAAATTGGAGGACAAGAG
Organism: Formicarius rufipectus; assembly: GCA_013399695.1. NCBI lineage: Eukaryota > Metazoa > Chordata > Aves > Passeriformes > Formicariidae > Formicarius > Formicarius rufipectus. Next base: position 843,049 of record VXAU01004102.1, on the reverse strand, counting down.
TGACTGTGTCATTCCTAGTGCCCACAGAGCCCCATGCACAGTTAATAGGAGGAGAGGCTTAGTGGGGCTGGGGCTGGGGAGCACTCAGAGCAGCACAAAGCTTGAGCTCAGGAGTGTCCAGGAGGAGAAAAGCCTACCTGATGTAACTAACCTGTGTGAAGGGGTGTCAGTACCTTCACAGCCCTAGTCACAGGTTAGGTAATGGACTGTAGATGTTAACAGTGACAGCAACGATGTTATTGGAGATCAGGCACTTCCTACTGGGCACTTCTGTAGCTCTCTGCCATTTCTGTGCTGTGCTGTCAGAGTTAAGCCATTTTCTTCCATCTCTGAGCTACAGCTGGTTAATTTTTTACATCAGAAGCACTTAGAGAGGATGGTGCGTAGAAACCAGCTTTTAAAAATGTTATATGAAAGATGCCTGCTGTTGGGAAATAAATTTAAGAATGCCATTGGATTAGGAAAAGTACCGTGATGCCTTTCAGACTAATTTAAAACTTGAATTGCAGCCATTTTTAGCTTTAACCAAATCGATAAGACCGTATGCTGTGTCAGTCATTGCCCATTTTAATCTTTGAAGCAATTTTAGCAACAAATAGCAACAATTATTAACATATGGGAGGCTGAGTTCACCCCTGAAGATCCTCTAGGACTACATTGGGATTTTCATATTGCTGCAGTCTTGAACAATCAAGTCCTAAACTGGTCACAAGTGCATTAAATATAACAGAGCAATAAGCTGGCATTTGGCTCCAGTTTACATTTAAGTTGATGCTCACTTCAAAAACACTTGCTTCACGAGGTGGAAATGGTAAAATTGATGATGATGATGTGAAAAGGACTGAGGTGTTCAATAAATATTTTTGTTCTGAATTTGGAAACAAGAAGAATCATGCACAAATGTCATGAGGACAATGCACTTTCCATCCCATTAGTAACCAGGGAAGCTATTAAACAGCATTACTAGAGATAAACATTATTACCTTAACTGGTCCAGGTAACTGTCAACCTCACAACTGAAACGAATTGGCTCAAGGGATCTCTGACCCACTTGCACTCAATCTTGGAGGACTGCAAATGATTTAGAGAACTGGTGGAAAGCTGCATTTTAGGTAAATCATTAAAAAAAAATTTACCAGGGCAATGTGAGTAATTCTAAGCCAGCCAGCTTAACCATTCTGGGCAAAGTAATGATGTACTGGTCTAGAAGTCAGCAATAAAGGATGTCAGTGGAAATAACAGTGGTCAACACGATTTACAGGTAAGAAGTCTTGTGAAAGAAACTTGATTTTGTCTTTTCCTTGAATTACTGGCCTGGTTGATAAGAGCTACTGAATAGACAGAAGATAGTTGCCTTTTGAAACTGCTTTATTTGCTTTATTGTTTGAAATACTCTCATAAATTATCACAGTAACATTCAGATAGGTGAATGAAGAACTGACAACCTGGAAAGTCTTGAGTAAAATACAAACTTTGGGAAAGACTTTGTGAGAAACAGAGTATAACCAGATCCTGATAGTGCAGCCAGCAACACCCTGCTACTTCTCCTGAGGTGGTTGGTTTGTGCAGTTTGCATAAGACTGACTCAAAATAAAAAAATTGGGGATGTCAGTGTATGTAGGAATGCCAGCTGAAGCCAGTTTTGTACCACTGCCTTCTCTGCTACTGGCTATGAATAAATATAATTGCATAACTGGGCTATGGATGGTCCCTCTGGGTACAGGAAATCCAAAGTGGTGCAGAACAGGAGCTCAGCTCCAGGGCCTCTCTCCTGGCTGTGACAGAAGGGACAAGTGCTGGTTGGACACAGAAGCAAGTCAATCTGATCTGCTCCACTTTTGTACTCACACAGAGCCCTCAGATGCCCCTCTGAGCCTCTCAGCTCAGGAACATTCCCACTGGCTTGGAGATGGGCTGTGTCCTCTCCTGCATTGCTCCTGGAAACCTCCCAGGCCTTTGTGCCACCATCCAGCTTCATGGACCCACTGGAGTGCAAGAGGCTCTGAGGTCAGGATTCTAGTTTTCAGTCACCAAAGCAGTTGTGCCAAGAGTATTTAGCACAGTTGAGCACTTCAGCTGTGCTCTGACTTCTTTTTCTAGGCAGGGTAAAATTACAAAGCCGAGAAATAAACCTGAAGATGCTGACATCCTTGCACAGCATGATTCCACATCTCTGGGAATTTATGGTCTGAATTCCTCTTCTGCAGAGGAAGAGGGGCAGGAAAGGCTTTGAACAGCCTCATCTAGTAGGAACAGATCCCTCAAAATCTATTTATGCTAGGAGAGGTTCTGATCATATGCATTTTTCAGCTGTGTAATTGCCACCTCACCTTTTGGTAATTATTTTAGTATCCATGAAGAATTATAAAGCCATTAACCTGGAAGAGAAAAAGACAAAAGCCTGGGCATGTGAGAAAGACTTTGAACACCAAATTCATTCACCAGGTAGAAACAAAAGTGCATGTTCAGAAGGTTAATTAACAAGAAGTTTGTCTCAAGGCAATTTCTGCTTAGCTAATGGATACCATGAAAATTCATAGACTCACTGCTCCCAGTGAGAGGATTTGCTGACTGCACGTTGCTGTGTGGGATCACATCTCTCTGTTTCTTTGCAAAAGAGTGGTGGGGGATGGCAAAAAAAGCCCCTCATTCGAGTGAAGGCATAAACTCCTGATGACTTCAGTGAGGCAAGTTTTTACATGCTGCGTCCTTGTCAGTCAGGGACACTCATTGCCCAGTGATCAGGGAGAGGTTTAAACTGCAGCCTTTGCTATTTGAAGAGAAACTTAGAGCTCTTGACCTAAAATTAGCACTGCCAGCTGCATTTTGGGCAGTACACCAGTTTTTGCTTTGCTCTTGATACGAGCCAGGAAAGTCCAGACTACAAAGGCTCCCAATACCCCGGGGACCTACTCCCACTGAGCACAGCCACGCACAGCCAGAGCCTGTGTGTGATGAGCCCCAAGTGCTCACGCGTGCTCTGGAAAGTGATGGCTTTCCTGGGAATAGCCATCAAGTAAAGGGCCATCTAAACAGCAATGCCTTTCTGGCCACAGTCAAAGTGAATTCCTGGGCGAAAATGCAAAAATACCTACTGGCTATTGCCTGTCTGCCAGCCATTCACAGATCAGAGCCTTCCCGAGGTCTATGTTGTTCACCTCTGCTGAACAGCTTTTTGTGAGTCTGCCCAGGCTCTCCTTGAACTCATGATCATTTTTATCATTTGTAATATAATATTCCATCAAGGAGGTGTAAGGCACATGTTCTGCCTTCCTTTAGCAGGGCACAGTGGGCCCCCTGGTACTGGTGGAGGCAGAGGGGATTTAGGATGTCTATATTGGAAGGGTTTGGTGCGTTTGCCAAGAAATCACAGTCATTGCAGAGAGGCCTGAAGAAAAACTCAGTGCCAGTTGATCTATAACAGCTTTCAATCTTAGCTTCTTTGCTGGAGAAAAACTGCTTCTGGACTTGAAGGGAAATGGCATAGCTAGAAGGCTGCATTCCTACCTTCCCTGTTCCTGTTCCTGGGGAACAGGGAAGGTAGGACAGATTTCCACAAAAATGACAGAGATCAAGGAGCCAAAGAGCAGCACAGAAGTGACTTCAGAGCCCACCTTCCTGCAGCAGGCACGGGGCAAATAGCATAGGCTGGGTGGATGTGTAAAAACCTGGTTAGAAAGACAGAAGGCAGAGAGATACCAGGAAGGCATGAGAGGCAGCAGCACTCATTATCTAGGGAGGAACCTGGCACTCAGTGCCACAGGTGGAATTACCAGTTGAAACAGAGAGTGGCAGAATATACAGCATTCCCCAGCACCCAATCCAACATCCATTCTAATCAGCACTGCTCTTTTCACCAGGGCATGATGGAACAAGGCAGGGGGTTGCAAGATTTTGCATAAGGCGATGAATAATTCCAGCAACGCCTCCCCTCACTGCTGCTATGCAGCAGCTCTACAACCTAGAGAGAGTATTATTATGAGGCTTTCTATTGACCAAGTGACACATAATCTGGCCTCGCCTGTGTCTGTTCATGATATCTGTTTGTTGCAATGCTTTTACTGTCCGTACCATCCCTTTGAAGCCACTGCCAGTATCACCTGAAAGCTGCTGGTGTGCTCGCAAGGTGGGATTGTAGTAGGTTACTCAGAGGACACAGAATCAAGGCAGGGCAGGAGGTGAGTAATCGGCCCTGCAAGTCCATGTGCAAATATTCACACACACATATGTTCCCAGTGCACAGAACCACCCCAGCTGCAGAATGGAGGGCATCAGCAAAACTCAGCAACCTGTGATTCAGCATCTTGAACAGGCAAAATCCAGAGTGGCCTTGGTGACATTAACGCTTCTGCTTTGATTTTCAAGATATGTGTTGCTTGAACTTGTTTATCTTGTGTTTGGCTCCATTACCTGATTAAATCACAAGTCAGCAGAAGAAGTAAGCTCAAAATTATGGTGTATGTCCAGGAGTTCTCTTTAAGGCATTAGAACAGAATAGGATAGTTTCAGTTGAGAGGGATATATAATCATGATCTAGTCCAATTGCAGTATTTGCCTATAAAAAAGCTGTCCATGTTCTCCCCAGAGCCACCTGCCTTGTCTAATAGATATGACTAGTACCTCCCAGAAGTTTCAGCTTTACTGAGTTGCTCATAGTTTTATCACAAGAAGCACTTATTTTAAAATTTGGGGTGCCAAGCACATGCCTCAGACTGAATTTACTTGATTTCCTTGATGCCAGTGAAGATGGCTTTCTGGAAATCCTGCTTTGTCATGGCTTTAAATGGTGTAAAAGTACACAGGAATTGGAAGCCTGAATGTAAGGACTGGGCCATGTTCAGATGCTCTGGGTTCATCCAGGTGCTCCTTTGCTTCTTTGTGATCGTAGGATCATTTAGGTTGGGAAAAACCCTTAAGATCATTGAGCCTGCCCTGAAGCCTCCAGCAATGGGAAATGGCAGGGGGGGGGGCATAGTTGGTAACTTGGCCATCTCCATGTGGTCATATGCCAATGTGGCAGAGTGAGAAAGGTGGGGAACAGAGGCAGGCATGAAGACTGAGCTCCTGCCAGATCTCAATTCTTGTTGAAACACAGCACATTGTTAGAGTTTCCAAAAGGAGTGTGTTGCCAGCATTTCTTTTCCCTTCTACTCTTTCTTAGAAATAACTAAAAAGAACATTGGCTTCTGTTCTAGGCCTGAGGCAAAGAGAGGATGGAGGGATTTAACCCAAATGACTAAGACTTAAACTGAATATAACTTAGTGAAAATGGGTTTGTGGGAGGAAGTTAGAATTAGCTGTGCCAACCTTACCTATAAAAGGTATGATGTGAACTGAGCTCAACATTTCGTGGTTTCAGTCCTTTCCAAGATTTGTAATAGTCTGTGAAGTTGTTCCTTTGCATACTTGATCACCTCAAGACGTTTAGAAAATCATTTGGAGAGTGTCTAAATGAAATAAGGGATTTTAAGATTCCCTCATGTAAACTGGATTTTCTAAATTCCTGCTATCACTGAGTTCTTCAGCTGTTTCAACTCTGATTCTGTATAGGCCAACATATGAATGCCACAATGATTGGCTTTAAATACAAATATAAAAATATTTGTATACACTAGTTTTGCTTAATTGAAAAAAAAAAATAAAAAGGAGACAAATCCAACCTGAAAGAATCTTTGAGAATGTGAATCTGTTTTTTGAAAGCTAAATAAACTTATTGCAATGCAGCCCAACAGTGCAAGGCTGGTTTATGCCTGTCTAAGCATCTTCCCTTCCAAAAATGAATAAAAGAATTGTCACAATCCTTTTTATACAGAAAACGGTGCCTGCATGAAAGAGGGAGATGGATGAGGAATTGTCTCTCATGTTGATTCCAGTATAGTTAAAGAAACAGAAATGACAATTGCTTCTGCACCAAAGTGATTATGTCTAGGATGCGGTATGGAGGTGAAACGGGAGCAAGGAGTGCCTGAAAATGAGTCCTCCTTTGACAGTCACACTTACTGTTCGATTCACAGGTGATTGCCTCAGAGTACTCACTCAAAATTGCCTTATTTAACTTTCTTACTGCTCAGTATTTGATGTTCATCCCTTGAAAAACAAATGCTCTAAAATTTCAGGTCCTTTTCCCTTCCCCATTTCTCCTTTTTAGCACAGACTTCCTTAGCTGTAACACAGAGCTTAGCTACCTGCCAGGCTGAGCCACGTCCTCTTATCCCCAGGCAACTTCATCACAGCACCCCATATATCAACAGATCTGCCTCTACCTTAAACATTACTGTGGGCTTCTCTTCCTCCTGTCCCACAAGGACACTCTACCAGCTCCAAGAGTTAGAAGCTGGCTCTTTCCCAGCCAAAACTACTGATGAGAAGATCTGTGTCTGGTGATCCTGGTGCCAGCATTGAAGCCAGGAGCCAGCGCACGGACTCCTCACCACACTGCATTGCAGCAGCATGGCCAGAGGTGTGGCCATGGTCCCTTCACCTCCAGTCTGCTCTACTGGGCCCCACTGGCCATCCCCAATGTCTTTTGCTTGAGAGATGATGGCGGAAGAGCATGTTCCATGCTGTGCATTGTGGCAATGTCTTGGAAATAGTCATTCCTCCTCTTCCTCACCAGCGCTTCTGCTTCCCACTCCAGATACTCCTTGCTCATGCCAGAGAAAAATTTACATGGAACACATTAAAAAAAAAAAAAAATTTAAGAAGAACAAAGAACAAAACACTGCTTCAGCCCAGACAGGTCTTCAATGGTAGAAGTGCTCCCTTCAGTGGCCACACCACCTGCAAGTGCTCCTCTTTCATTACCTCCTTGTACATTCATCTTCCTCTCACATAGAGGACCAGACTGAACAGAATATCCCAGGTGAAGTCTCACTAGTGTCTCTACTATGGCCTTTATCCCACCTTCCATCTACTCTGGAAATACATCCTGACAGTGAACACACCACCATCAACACCATGGCAGGTTGTGGATCTCAGTCCTCCTGCTCTTAGTTGATGCACTGAGGTGTTCTCCTTCCCAGCCACTCCCAAGTATTGAGCACTTGTTTCATGGCAGGAACTCTGTTGTTACTCCATGAGCTTATGCTCACAGAAACTGAATTTCCTCCTCCTTCTATCTGTGTCCTACTGGGATGCACCATCTCCCTGTACTTGCAGAGCTGTCCCAGTCTCCTTCCTGAGGAACTGCTCTAGCAGCTTCCTCCAAGGCCTTCCCTACTATTCACATTGCCCTGGCCAGTTCCTTTCCCCACCACAACATTTCTACTACTTCCCATCTTAATGTCTGATTTCCCAAATGGCACTTTATCAGCTGCTCTGAGAGACAAGGCAGGTAATGTATGGATGCAGTAGATCTCATCAGGAAGATCAGTTCTCCTATCAAAGTAAGTTAACAGGTTAGGCTGGCGCAGTGGGCTTTGGGTGAGCTCCGTTGGATGTTATCTTATTTTCTATTTGCTTCCATGTTGGGTAAGTACTTATCCCTTCAAAGCTTCCTTCAACGCCTTTCATCCCCCCAAGGTGAGATGAATCTCACCTGTGGTTGTCTTGGTCTCAGCTTTCCTCTCTACTGATTTCAAATTTGTGCATAAATGGAGTGTGTTTCTTGTCCTAATATCTGCACTCTTCCAGATCAGAGCATATGTGCTGCCTCCCTTTCTGCAGAAGTTTTCAGCAGTGTTTCACTGTAGCCTTTTAGCAGACAACGGCAATAACCAGGAAAACCCCCACCGGGATAACAGGATGGTTTCAGTACTTAAAGGGGTACCACAGGAAAGATGTGGAAGGACTCTTTTCCAGGGACTGTAGTGACAGGACAAGGGGTAATGGTTTTAAACTGAAAGAAGTTATATTTAGATTAGATACTAGGAAGAAATTCCTTTCTGTAAGGGTGGTGAGGCACTGGAAGAAGTTGCCCAGAGAAGCTGTGGATACCCCATCCCTGGAAGTGTTCAAGGCCAGGTTGGATGAAGCTTTGAGCAGCCTGGTGTAGCGGAAGGTGTCCCTGTCCTTGGCAGGGGATTTAGAACTCGATGATCTTTAAGATGCCTTCCAGCCCAAACCAATATATGATTTTAAGGTGCAGTGAGGTGGGGAAGGAAAGTATGGCATTATTTCTCCTGTCCAGACATCAGAAAGTAATATGTTGTCATTGACCATGTCTTGACCAACCTGTTATACAGTTCCCCATTGTTTTTTAACTGCACAGTTAGGATAACAGGTGTATTCCCTTTCGAGGCAGTGAAATTAACCTTTTATTCCCCAATTTAGGAACAGAAAATAAGGCCCAGGGGGACTAGGTTTGTGTCATGTAATACCATAATAACATAAATACACATAATAGCCATGTAATGACTATTTAAAAATCTCTAGATGCACTCTTCATTATGCACCATTTTTGACAGTGCAGTGAAAATCGAAAATCAAAATGTGATTATCATTGTTCAGTGCAGGAGAATTGCTTACTGTTAGTGAAAATATAGAGTGGGTTTTCACAAAAGAAAACAGAGTCCTCAGCCTCAAAGGTGCATTCATTTACCTTTTTCAGCAAAATACATATATACTCAAAACACAGCCCTTACAGACACTACTGTAGCATGTAAGTGCATAGTGTGCTTTCTGAGTCGTTTGAAGGTGTTTGTCTGCAGCAAGTTTCCATTTCTGATACACCCAGCCAAGTCAATACATTTAAAATTAAGAAATGGTTGATACTCAGTTTCACTCAGGATTCGTGGATGAGAGGTACCCAACCACCTTACATAAAGGCCCAGGGCTTTCGGTGCTGTCAGCTTCTCCTGAAGCCAGCATTGATTTGGGACCAAGCTCCTGCTGCCTTTGTTTGCATTCTCTCCCTTGGCGAGCACCTTGTGCTGCCTTTTACCATGGACTTCGAGCTGGGTTTTCGCTCCTTTGCTCTGACAATGCTATTTTTCGTAAGGCAAGTGTAAGTATTACCTTACATACGCACTAGAGGATGCTCGTGGGTCATCAGTGAGAGACAAACCGCTTCTTTCCGCTCTCAATCTGCAGCGCTTCAAGACGTTTCAAGGCTCAGAAAGGGTTTCAAGGCTTAGCCAAGGCTTAGGCAGTGTTTCAAGGCTTAAGAAAGATAAGAAGAAAATGTTCACACAGGGACAAAAGTGTAGTGCAAATGACAAAGTAGTGACGAAAACTGCTCACTGTACTTTTGCAGTGCTATTACTGTTCAGTATATATTTAAAATCTGTATGGAGGCAGGCAGGGACTTAGATAAACACAGTAGTTGTTTGTTGGTAGGTTTTGGTGGGTTTTTTTACATCACCTATTCCTTATACATTATATGGGATGCAAGAGAAGGCTCCATGGAGACCTGCCAGTGCCTAAAGGAGCCTCCAAGGAAGTTGGAAAGAGACTTTTTACAAGGGTAGGTAGTGACAGGACAAGGCAGAATGGCTTTAGACTGAAAGAGGGGAGGTTTGGATTAGCTATTAGGAAGTAATTCGTGACTGTGAGTGTGGTGAGACACTGGCACGTGTTGCCCAGGGAAGCCACAGATGCCCCATCCCTGGAAGCATTCAAGGCCAGGTTGGATGAGGCTTTGAGCATCCTGGATTAGTGAAAGGTGTCCCTGCCCACAGCAGGAGTTTTGGAACTAGATGATCCTTAAGGTCCTGTCCAACCCAAACCATTTTATGATTCTATGATTTTGATAGAGAATATAAGGCAAATACCAGCTAAAGGACACTTCTAAATCTTCATGTGCTGTATTCATTATCACAGACAACAAGGAAGGAAATGTGGAAATTTGGAGCTGCTGTGCATTTCTGTAGTAGTGTGCAGAAGAACCTACCCCACCACAGCACCCACGTCCCAAGAGGCAAGGAGCTCTTGAGACTCAGGGAATATTCTGAATTTCACCTTCAGGGGCTCTCTGTGCTCAGGCCCCTGGGTGCAAGTGAGAGCTCCTCTCCTTCTGTTAATTCTTGGGGTATCAAGGGGATGTTTCTGGGTCCAAGGTGCTCTCATTCCATAGCCTGGGGGACGGAGGCCAGCAGAAAGTTTAGGCACATGGTTAAGCACCCAAGTGCTCATGTTGATCCAAGATTACACCTACATGTGTAACCCAGTCTCACAGCTGTATCTTCCCTCCCACCAGTAATGAGGGAACAACTGCAGAGATTTGTGTTTATACCAAACACTTGTTTATAATGGCAATGGTCTCTTGCTCTGCCATGGCTTGATTTTGCTGGTCTGATAGACTTTCTCTAAAGCCCCCTTCTTCACAAACGGCTTCATTTTGCAGAATGAAACCCATTGTGGCACATGGGAATAAATCCAGAGTTACAGGTGACCTGGATGCAAATTGAGACTGCCCAGTCTAATAATCAAAATGGATTTTGAATGAAGGGCTTCCAATTTCAGGGGACAGCGGAAAACGAAGGGTGGGGTGGGAGGTGGGGGTGGGGGTGGAATTTTTTTGTTTTTTGAAAATGGTCCTGACATTCTAAAAACAAAAATGAAAGAAAAACCTACCACAATAAAGCACATTCATTTCACACGAGGTGACTAGAGGAGGCTGTATCCATCATATCCATACTAAAACTCCAGCTCAGGTGGCTCTTCAGGGGCTCAGCACCTGCAAGGCTGCAGTCAGGAGAAACCTTTCTCAGGAAAAAGGCCTTCAAGCCTGTAGAGTCCATCCAGCAGAGCTTATTTCATACAAAGAACTTCCTGTACTTTTCTCCTGTCTGAAGGGAGAGTACATTTTGACCTCTCCCACAGCACAAAGTCACCCATCAGCTGGAGTGATGAGGGAAGCCACTAATGCCTTTGCTGCCCACACACAAAATCATCAAGTCCGGTTCCTTGTAGTGCTGGTATGGCCTCGAGGAAGAAGGTAACCTAAACTGCTAAAACTCCTCCAGTGGGAAAGTTTATGCTGCTGGGGGAACTGTGGTAGGAAAAGCAATTATGGAAACAGGTTAACAATGTAACTCTTAGTCATGATGCTCACTTGGGACTGCAGCTTGCAATTCAAGACACTGCTGTAGTCCAGAGAGCATCCTAATCACTCAAACTGGAGCTGAAACTTCACCTCTGAACTTCAGACCCCTCCTTCAGATTTGAACATTTTTCTTTGGAAAATCTGCTTTCCATATAAATCCCCAGATACCCTTTCCTTCCCCAAAGATGTGAGAAGTGCTTGGCCTAAGCAGCTCCATGTGGTAACAAATCCCAAAGGCTAATTGCGTGGAAAAGCATTTCCTTTCATCAGATTTAAATTTTCTGCCTTTTAGCATCAACTGCAGCCTTTTCCTTGCATCATGGGAAAGCAATGTTTAATGCACAGAGCTGGAAAGAGCCCAAGACCACCGAGTCGTTGCATGAAGACCAGCAGGCTGCCAGCAGCTTTAAACAACTGTTGACCATCACCACCATCACCAAATTCCAAACAGATTACCAAAAAAGACCAAGGCCAAACCCCTATTTCTAGGCTAGAAAATCAGATTCTTCTGTTGTTTTGGTAAGGAATTCAGCTTGTTTGCAGATGAGAGGCAGAGTGGAGCTGTCAGTTGCTGGCAGAACACCCAAGACTTGGGAAGTTGTACCTTTCTCCTTTGTTTTGCCTGGGTAGTTACTAACACTGGAAGCAGATTTTCAGAAGAAAATGCCAAATCAATTCTCCATTACTTGGAAACAAAGCAGGAGTTATTCTGACTTGCCTTAGTAGCATCTCTAGGAAGAGATCTTTAAGGTCTAGAGAGTAAGTCGTATGAGGGGCAGCTGAGGAAGCTGGGGGTGTTTAACCTGGAGAAAAGGAGGCTCAGGGGAGATCTCATCACTCTCTACAACTCCCTGAAAGGAGGATGTAGTCAGGTGATGGTCAGCCTTAAGCTGCACCAGTGGTCGGGCATTAGGAAGAAGGTTGTCACTGAAAGGATGGTTGAGCATTGGAATGGGATGCCCAGGGAGGTGGTGCAGTCACCGTCTCTGAAGGTGTTCAAGAAAGGACTGGACATGATACTTAATGCCATGGTCTGGTTGATAGGTGGTGTTGGCATGGTCAAAGCTTGGACTCGATGGTCTTGGAGATCTTTTCCAGCCTTGATGGTTCTATGATTCTAGGATGTCTTTGCAATGTGAAGAAGTTTTCTCCTCCCTCCCCAGATGCACTTTGTCCTCCCAAGCATCTGCAGGAGCTGGTGGCTCTGAGGGCATATTAAAAAAAGCCAGACCAGTGGACAAAAGGAGAACTTGGCAGTGTCCCTACTTTTCTCTTTTTAGGGAACAGCAGCAGCTCTGGACTGAATTTTTTTCAAGCCCACCAGCCCAGTCTGGCCTGAACAGCTTTAGGCCTGTCTCTCATGGGAGTAAAGCTGGGACAGCAATAGAACAGGCAGCTTCAAACCACGCAGCCCTCAGCATTCTGCAGACAGGGAGTGGAGGGTCCTGAATGTGGCTGTGCCACAGAAAGGAGACTTCAGGCTCAGGCTCTCTTTCCTGTTGTCACCCCCTTATAGAGGCTCAACACTCAGCCTACAGCAAAGGTGCTCTGCAGGGGTAGTGCAGGGTGGAGCACACCCATCTTTTCCTGAACGAATCCTAAATGTAGCTGTGTGGACGAGGTCGTGCTCTCCAGTCCAGCCTTTCAAAGAGCCAGGAGAGCAGTAGCTATGCCAAGCATCCCTCTACCAGGCCTTCAAACACAGTTTTGCTCCCATTTTTGAAGCAGAATGACTTAAATAAAAGGTAAATTCACCAATAGTCCAATAAGTCAAACCAGTGTGGCTTCCCCAGCTCATTCACATGGCTGACACTGGCCAACAAAGCCATCATTCCTGGCTCCACCTGCTTCTTTCTACCGTGTCCCAGCTGTGTGCCTCTGGCTGTGCCTGTGCCAAGCCCTCTCCCAGGCACAGACCCACATGTGCTGTGCAGAAGGGTTGGCAGGCAGGTTGGGAAGCAGCAGAGCCCATCCCACTGGGCTCCTGTAAAATTTCCTGCCTTTGGACAAGGGCTTCTGTGTCTGGACTCGGCAGAGCTCAGGCAAAGACACTGAGTTTGTCCCCACTGGGAGAGTGCCTCAGGGTTTGGTTGGACCAGGCAAGACAGAGAACACCCTTGTACCTTCCTCCCAGCCCAGCCACTACCGACAGGGATGGAATCACCAGCTGATAATCCTAATGAAAATGCAATTAAAAATGAAGCATTACCACCCAAATCCTTTGCCATAACAATGTACAGCGTAAGCTTACAGCAGATTACTTGTCAGCTCCCAGCTATCCCGTATTGATGTGTATAAATTCCACTCTTCAGAGACAGCTGTTCCTGTAACCCGCATCCTCAGATAAACCAGCACTGGTTTGCTCCCTTCCCTGAGAAGATGTGGAGTGCAGGGGCCAAATGCTCATCAGAGGCAAGAAAGCTCTGGGGTAAATCTCCTTTTATTATCTGTAGGCTGGAAAGAAGTCAGCTCAGAAAATATCTGGCTGCTACACATGAAAAAGTGGTGTTTGGGGAAGTTATCTGAAGGGCAGCAGCCTTCCCAAGGCTCAAATCTGCGTCCATTCAAGTCAATAAACACAAACTTCAGCTAAACTATTTAGCAGAGATTTCTTCACAGATCCTTTTTTTTTTTTTTTTCCCAAAATATTTGGGTGAAAGAAAGTACAATTATGATTTTTGTAGGTTTGTGGCCAAGAAAATGTAACCAGGTTCTTACAGTGGAAATGGTGTCACTTGTATCACCATGGGGACAGTGTCAAAGTTGTGGTTGAGGCAGAGCTATGAATATGCATTTTGGGGAAAAAGTTAAAAAATACATACTTGGCTCTACTATATAGCCAAACATAGAAATAAGTAAATTACAAAAGTCAGAGTTCTGAGATTTATTTTTTTTTTAGTTCCTGAGGTTTTGGTGTTTTTACTATTCATGTTTGAAAATGGCTGAATGACAGTTTTGAATACAATCTCCTTATTAACTGGTATAATTCCCTTGAACAAAACTCATATATGATAAAAAAAAAAATAATCTCTACTTCATCCATCCTCAGAGTTGTCTTTGCTTTAAAAAGCTTCCACACTAAGTTCAACATGAATGTCTTTTCTGTGCACATCCCACACACAGTCGGGTGGGTTATGCAGGTTCATAACCTCAGCAGTTAAAATTTCACTTAAACACAACTCATCTGAAATAGCTCCAGAACAGCCAAATTTGTTGCCTGTTGTACATAGGCTTCAGAGCAAGGTCTGTTTGCATTCACATGTCATGAAGTGGAGGAAGGCACCAAACACTTGATGATAATCCAGGGACAATTTTATGTTGAAATACAGATTTCAATATAAAATTGAGGAAGAGCTGCTCTAGTCTAAAGAAGCAGAGAAAGAAGTGGAAGCAGTAGCAAAAGTGCAGGCAGATGCTGAAGCAGCCTCTGCATACAGACGGGGAGATGAGGGAAGAAACTGAGCTACAGGTTCTGCTTGTTGTCAGCTGAAAGCAGCAGAAGACGTGCAAATAATTTTCCCACCCTGGTTTATTTCCCTTTCTTTGTGCTTATGATGCATGTACCGATCAACACCATTTAAAAACAAATCCTGAACTGTTGCATAAATTCAAGTTCTACCAATAGTTTTGAGGGGGAAAAAAAGTATATGAAACCAAAATATTGCTACAACTGGTTTCTTTAGGAAGGTGGAGGGGATTTTCTTGTGTTTGTCTCTAAAAAATAGGCAAAGGGATGTTATTGTTGTGTACCTCAAAGGGTAAAAACTTGGCCTGATTCAACCTGAGGCTGAAGGAGAAGCCACATTCTGACAACATTAATCTCTGAGACACCTTCAAATTTATTTCCTTCTGCTTTTTCTGTTGCCTTCCCACTGCTTTTTCCCCACTGCCTTCCATGAAGAGGCCTGTGGCCACTGCACCACATACTGGGGTGGAGGGGCTCACTTGGGTTTGCCGATAACCTGCCGTCCCTTCTGTGCTGGAGCAAGACAGTGGCTCTGGTTTAGTTCAGTTTGTTGCACGGTTTTGCACACACACATGGTGGGAAATTGCACAACAGGCTCAGTTTGATTCTTTTAAAGGGATGGAGAAGTAATATGGAAAACAGCACATCAAGACTCCTCTGTGGCCCAGGTTTCCTCTCCCACATCCCACGCGACAAATGTTTCATGTCCTTGATTTGGTTTCTGGATTGCTCTGACACTTCTCTCAGTCCCAGATACAGGGTACATGAAGGAGCTCAGCATAGGGACTAGACCCTGCTCTATCACTCCACCCTGTTCAGGCCTCATGGGGAGCTGGGAAACTCAGTTGGGCTGGGAAGTGCTTCCCAGGTGGGTGTGCAGGGTCAGGCACCTGGGGCATCCTGCTGCTGGGAATAGCAGATTTCTCCTTCATTCACAGAACTCAAGATTTCACCCAAATATCTTTCTTTTGCTGTTTGCCATTCTAGTGAGAGTGGGATTTCTGTGGGAGATGAGACTACTGCAGAAGTGACTCCAAGAGACAAATGCTTTCTGCTATTTACCCCTCCAACTCTGGCCAGTATTTACTGTATTGCACTTAACGCATTAGTGAAGATGTTCTCTCACATCCACTGCTTGCCAAAAAGCGAGTTAATTTAACTCAGTGATACAACACCAAGTGGTTTGAGCCATCTACATCCCTGGCTATGGTTGTTCAGATGCCACATCCATCCACATATGCATCAATAAAGGCTTAAAAATAGACCATTGATTCCTCTAGACCTGAAATAACACGTCTGATCCCAGGAAAGCAAATGGCCCAACGGGGACAACCTCAGCTGAGGGGGTGCAACGCAGGTGGTTTTCCTAATGTACCTTGAAGTGGTGGTGTCTGGGTCCTCCTACTCTCCTGGAGCCTGGAGCTGGGGAGAGGGCAGTGGAGATGCTCCAGCAGTGCCAGTGCTGCTGCCTCGGCTGGGCTTAGGTGCTGACAAACACCAGATCAATTATTCATCAGCTAAAAGGCAGACTTCTATTACAACAGATGTTTCTCCGAATGTTTGACACTGCCCATTAACTCACCCTTTAATTTTAATTGCTTAACTAATGGCTATGTTCAAGGTTAAATGAGCTTAAATCTTTATTCTTCTCTTGCGCCGCTTAATATAAAGATACCATCCAACTAACAGGGAAAAGGGAGGGAGAAAGAGCCAAAACAAGAATCATCTTTGATAAAACAAGTGTCCAGTTTTAATCCTCCTTGTGCCTGCCTGGGGATAGACACAACACATGGACGTGGTTCTCTCTAAAGCAGAGAAGCGATGGGAGGATCCCTCAGGCTGAAGGTGTACATGGGGTTGCAAAGCCAGGCTGAACCTGGGACCACAGGCAGAAAGGAAGCTGCACGAGGTGAGTGTCCTTCCTGATGCCAACACAGAGAGGGAGCACCTGCTCAGCAAGGTAGGAATCATTTGTTCCCAACCTACTGTTTAAGTACCCTCCAAACCGAGAGTTTGACTTAGGTGAGTAATTTAGGTTTGTAAGTCAGTGTGGTGTTGGCCTGGCATGCCAGGCTTCTCTGCTTCCTCCTGTAAGTATTTATAGCCCATCTAAATAGTGGAGTTTGCTGGCCAAGAGAGGAAAGAGCTCCGAGGAAAAGGAGAACTTCACCTCCCTGTCTGGGGCTGCAGGGAGGGATTTGTCTCTCAGAGGATACAACCCCAAAGAAGTGCTGGGCTGCAGGGCAGGGGACACGCTCCCTGCCATGCTGCTGCCATAACATCCTTCTCTCTGATTTTTCCACTCGTTTTGTACCAGGCAGGACTACACAGCTGATGCTCAGCATCCCAGCAAGGTCACAAACACACGAATTTCTGCAGCACGCATAGCCACAGTCCTGCTATTGCCAAGCCAGTATTTACCACGCATTTTAGCTCTATAACTTGGTACCCCTCTAGGGATGAGCAACATAGGTGCTGCTAATGCCTCAGAATGAAGAGTGCCCTGTCCCCTCACTGCTCCCCACCACAGGCACAAGGATGTCCCCACAGCTGTATCTCACTGCCAGAATCAGTCCCCTGAAGTCATACCAGAAGAGAACATAAGGACACATCCTGGAGAGGCCACATCACCAGGCAGGAGGCTTTTCCTCAGCTCAAGCAGGCTCAGAGATACCCTTCGGCATTGCATCTGTTGACATGAGTCAAGAATATGTTGCACCATTTTTCTCTAGCAGGACATATGGATTTAGTTTGGATAGTTCAGATCTGCTCAGAAAAAATAAATTACCAGTACCAGTAGGAATAATGGGAGAGGCAGGACCAGACCCAGCACTCCCCAGCCCAGGAAGGAGCGGCAGCACCACAGCACCCCTATCTCAGGAGAGGATCTTGACACACATGGTCAAGGAAAGTACATTTTTTTTCTGTGTCTTACCACACTAAGGACATGAGGGAAGGTAATAGGAAGCAGGCAGAAGAATAGTAGTTTTTTCTTAACATAGAGGAGAAAAGGAATCACATCTCCTTCCTTTCTGGATTGCTTTCCTTCCTTTTATCCCCATCTCAAGAGTTGAAGGAGCAGAGATTAACACAAACCATTCTCCAGGTTGTTCTTATCCTTCAGGGTATGTCGCTCCAGATACTTCTCATCTATATTGTGAACAATTTGGAGACTGAAAGGTGAGTAGACCCCACACTAGGGGTTAGGGCTTCCTCTCTGCTTTGCTGGTGTAGCTCTAACTCTCTTCAGCTGTTACAGCCAAACCAGGCTCTAACACTAAATTCTACTGGGATTTTGTACAATTCCTTTGGTTACACCTCTCACTCAAATTCAGGAAACTGAATTCCCTCTTTATGTCTTGAAATATTGAAGGTAAGTTTGGATGGGGCTCTGAGCAATCTGATGTAGTGGAAGATACAAGGGCTGAAAAATGGCAGTTTCAGTTTAGATATTAGGAAGAAATTCCTCCCTGTGAGGGTGGTGAGGCATTGGCACAGGTTGCCCAGAAAAGCTGTGGATGTCCTATTCCTGGAAGCATTCAAGACCAGGCTGGATGGGGCTTGGAACAACCCGGTCTAGTGGAAGGTGGCCCTGTCCATGGCAGAGGTTGTTATAATCTTTAAGGTCCCTTCCAACCCAAACCATTCCATCATTCTATGAAGATGTGTCTGCTCATTGCTGGAGGACTGGACTGAATGACCTTCCAAGGTGCTTTCTAACACGAACTATTCTATGATTTACCAAGGGGCTTATTACCAGTTAGCCACCGGGAACATGCCCAGGGCTGGTTGCCCATGTGGGAAGAGGAAAAACCATTACAGGACATCAGCCCAGCCCCTGTTGCCACAATCAGCATTACACCACAGCTGTCAAGATCAGGGCTGGCCATGGTTAAACATTCCTCCCCGTCCTACAGAAGTTTAACAGGAGATAAGATACTCCATCCTTCCTGCCAGAGTCTCCTCTGCTCCAAATCAGTACCAAGGAAAGACAGCTGAAAACCTGTGGCCTTCCAATTCCACATGCAGCAGGAACATTTTCCAGCCCTTCTTCTCAGAGAAGCAATCATAAAGTGGAAAAAGCCTCTTCAGCTCAGTTTCTAAACTGAAAAGAAGTTCTTAGTTTAAGTTGCCTTTTTTTTTTTTTTTCTCCTTCCCCCAAGCAGGCTCACGAGGACATCCACTCATTTGATTTTGGCTCCAGCTCAGCAGCGTTCGGTAGTGACAACCATCAATCCTGCCAGACAGCCGATGGCACAGACTGCTCGGAGTGGGCGATCTCAATTTTTTCTGCAGCTCCACTGCAATTTGCGTGGCGGTTCGGCGCGGGCTGGCAGGCGGCCAGGCGCTCGGCACCCTCCTCCCACCCAGTAAGGTGTCTCTGCAGAGCAAGGTGCCGGGGCTGCATGGCGGCTGCCAAGACCACTGCGTGGACCGTGCCAGTCCTGCAAATAGACACCGGATCGCAGAGCTGCTAATCCCACGCGTTTTGGCATCGCAAAGTTCACCCCTGAGATTATTGTTTCTTTTTTTTTTTTTTTCCTTTTATTCCCCCTCGCCCTGAGTTCAGCCTGAGTGGTATGAAGCTGAAGTTTACGGATGGTTCAGTGCAGCCTGATTTTTTGGCAGAAAATGGGAAGGTTGCAGCAAGCGCTGGCATTGCCATGGTCTGGTTACTGGCTTGTCCCTACCCTTTGGTGAATATTGGATTTCTGAGTGCAGAAGTGAGGATTTCATTCTTTGTTCTTGAACTCATTCTTTCCATCCCAGGGGCCAGTGGAATGTAATCTCTCCAGATGCCAGCACCTCTTAGGAAATTGTAATATAGCAGCTATGCACTGTAAGTGGCTTATTCATACATGGAGAAAAGAATAGTAATATCCTTGAGGGATGGTTTTGAAACGGTGCACAGTGACACAATCCAAGGGACAGGCAGGATTTACTTCAGCTGAGGATCTGTCCCCAAACACACTCATTTTGAAGAGCAGTAGCAAAGCTGGCATTTTGTCTTTGCTGTTGGTTTGTTTAAAGTCTTTTCTTGCTGTTTAAAGCCACCAGTGCTTCCTTCCTGGGGAGGGAGGCAATGCTTTTAGGGCTACTAAATAGTCAGAGCCAGAGCGATCAGCTGAGCAAATTATCCTGTCCACTGACACTAACAGACTCCACCAAGCTATTAGGAACTTGATCAACTTTTTTTCCCTCTTGCTACTTCTATAATAAAATAAAGATTTGCTGAAAGACCCTCTTTGGAGTACAGTAAAAGA
This sequence comes from Formicarius rufipectus, assembly GCA_013399695.1. Classification (NCBI taxonomy): domain Eukaryota; kingdom Metazoa; phylum Chordata; class Aves; order Passeriformes; family Formicariidae; genus Formicarius; species Formicarius rufipectus. The sequence continues at coordinate 823,335 of VXAU01004102.1, read as the reverse complement.
AATGCCTTGTGGAAAGCAATTCCAAGGAGCATTCTCAAAACTGCCATTGACCCACTCTGAATTAAGAGGTTTGTCAAGAAGAAAAGGCACGCAGGAGAACAAGGGAGCCCGAAGAGCCAACTGACAGATTACCCTACAACAAAACTAAAAGGGAACTCCAAACCCTGCCAGCACGGCTGCCCACTGAGCCTGCCAAGAGCCAGATGCTGCCATGGGGATGATACCCTCCAGGGCTGGGGAACCAGGCATTTCATGGCCTACTGAGCTGAGAACAAGGGGATGGAGGGTAGCTGCACACCCCAAGCCATCGTATCTACATGAAAAAGCTTTGAGAGAGCAATTGGCAGGTGTCTTCAGGGAAAAAAAAAAAAAAAAAAAAAACAACACCAAAAACCCCCAGGGTATCTGCTTCCTTCCCAGAAACTCCCCTGGAAAAAAAAAAAAAAAAACTAGAGTTAAAAAAAAAAAAAAAAAACGAGCCCTTCTGCATAGTGTCTTTTTTCCTTATGCAAAGCAAACTGCCACTGGCAGTGGGGGAAGAGCAAACAGGTCAGGCAAGGGAAGAAATGACACATAGTGAGGGAATAACCACCAGGCTTTGCAGAATTAGGAACCAAACACACGCATCCAGGAGCCCAGTGCTCACCCCGCTCCAAGCAGTCTTTTATTAGTAACCATGCCCGATGGGTCTGCAGCAGAATTCTGCCGAGAAAAGAGCAAGTTAACACAGACACATCGGTGTTAACAGTACCCTTGAATGGAAGTAGCATAAACACAAAATATTTGTTTCGCTGCTACTGTGCAACATCTGTTCCCAATGACTTACTCATTCCCTGCTCTCCCTCCCTCGGGGTTTCAAAGTACACAAGGAAGAGGGAGAGGCTCACAGGTAGGGCTGACGCCACTTGTGCCTGCTTGGACATTGTGCAACATCAGAGCCCGCTCGACAGCCTCTCGTGGGCAAAATTCCGCACTGCTGTGCTGGAGTTTGGCTCCCCCTTTCCCTGGGGTTGAGCTTTGCAGGATATGGCCAGACATCCAGGCGCTTTCCATAGAAAATATGTTACATTTTCTGCAATTTGGTGGCTTCACACGTGGAAATCTGCAGGGATGGCAAACCTGCAGACTTTTACCTGAAAGGCTGCCAATCTAATACTTACCTTAGAGGATTTTAAAAACACAGTTGTTAAAAAAAAAAAAAAAAAAAAATCAGACTTCAAATCATTTTTTAAACCCCACTGAATCAGCCAGCTTTGGCTGCAGTGCCAGAAGCCGGTGATGCAGTAAGAGCTCTCACTACATCTATTTTCCTTCCACAGAACCCTTTAACACCACACAGTTGTAAAAGCTAAGGGAGTTTGTGCCAGGTCATGATGCGGAGACAGGCTCTCCCAGGGAAACTCCCAGCACTGACATTTTAGCAACAAGGCTTTTAGGTATGTCAACTTGAGAGAAGAATTAAGAGATACAGATATCATGACTGTGCATGAGATCATCCTGGGGGACAAATTCAGCTTCTGTAGTTACATTCCAGATACCTCCCTGCACTCCCCTGTGCCCCATCAACTGCGCACAGCCGCATCACATACCCTGAAGACCCAGAAAACAGAGAAAAACACACACAAAAAGGCGTGTTTTGAAAAATCATTTCCAAGATAAATCTCCTAAGTTGCCATATTCTGAAAGCAGTTGACATTTTTTGGTTGGGTTTGAAATAAAAGAAACAAAACCCCAGAACTTCTGATTTGAAGGTGAATGTAAAGCCTTGCAAGAACTTGCCAGTATGCTACTGGAGGCTATGTGAGGAAGTCACTGTGCTCACACCATACTTCAGAGCAGTGCTCAGTAAGTTTTAGCATCTTTTGATGTTTGCAAATACTGTAGAACAAAGTGTTGTCTGATCTTTTAAATTCTAGTTTTACAAACAGCAAAATTTAAAAAACCTAAGCCCAGTAAATCAGGTGGCTTTTGTTGTTGAAAGTCTCAGGTGACTTCTTAGCCTAATTTTAGAGGTAACAAGAGTTTCTGATTCTGATGATGGTGGGGAGTTAAACACAACACTCAGAAGTATTGCAGCTTCTCTGCCCTGCTGGAACTCAGGACCACCAGGAGCCAGAGCACCTTGGTCCTGTTACATCAGCAACAGGAAGCAGCAACACTATCACCATTTTAGGGTGAGACCACGGCCCAGAGACCTGTGCTTTGCCCCAAAAACTGATCCTACCTTTTGTGCTCAAGTCTGGAACCCCAGATTCTGGCCTCCCCAAAACTGTCCTCATCCATTGGGTGCAGAGCCTGGCTCTCTCCTTCACTGTCTCTTTGGACAAGTCTTTCCCTTGGAGCAGGGGATGGAGAACCTCCAGGCACTGATGGCTGCACCCCAGGCAATGAGATACTCAGTAAAGTTGAAAACAGTAAGTTCTAATTCCAAAAAGCTATGAAAAGCTGAAGCTCTGCCTGCATCCCTCCCAGGCAAGTGCTCTTATCCCAGGCGTATTGCACTGAACGGCACCACTGACTCCAGCTCCGTTCCTACCCCAGCTTCAGGAAGATCCAGACAAGACGAAATTGAGTGATTACAATTGTAACACCTCTGGATACATGGAGCTGAGTGGAATTCAGTGCTCCACTTCCATAGCACTGAAACTAGGATTGGGTTGCAGCTGAGCAGCTCTGCAGAGCTCTCTCAGACCTGCTCCATACCTAAAGCAGAGCTCAACCTCCTGGATAAACTTGACCTTAAGCAAACTTGCCACACTCCCTGGGAGGCATGGAGCTGAAAGTTTGTCTGCCAGGTGTACAAGAAGTACCAGGAGACAAAGTGCTGCCCAAACCACGGGATGAGAGTGAGCAGGCATCATCCTGCTGCACTCTTCCATCAGCTCAAAGCAGAGCAGAAATACGGGCAGCTGCAGCACCAGGTCTCACAGGCCAGGTGTTTCTCAGCATTCCCCACCAGCCCTGGACTCCTTACCCTCCAGCAGTGAGTTTGTCCACCATGCTCTTGTCAGCTGAGGCAGGAAGGACCCTCATGTTCACTACCTTGTTCACTTACCAACACCACTACAGGCTACACTGTCCCACTCTGGTCCAGCTCCAGTCTTCTGAGTCTCACAAGGTTAATAACCCCTGATGTAGCCTGGCCCCTGCCTTCCTTCTCCTAACACAATCTCTCTGAACACCCTACTTTTGAATTAATGCAAGAGAAATTACTTTCATTAGTAGGAGGCTAATGAGGTTATTTCTAAAGTCAAAACCAGAGGTTCAGACTGAAGGCTACAAGAAAGGGAAGGCAATCACACATGGGGGTTGTCCCTGCTCCCCTCTCCCCAAAAAAAAATAAATTAAATTATGTTCATTAAAAGAGACCAAAATTCTACCTGAAGCAAAAGCATGAGACAAGCCCCAGAAGAACACAGCCTACTACTGGCAACACAGAATTCAGTCCCTAAGAGTGTCCTGAAGAACAAATACAGGCTTAACCTTGTGCATTTTACAGAAGACACTTGTGCAGGCACTGACACAACAGCCCATTTCTTACACTGCCCACCTATACACAGCATCTTACACCCTAGAGCCTCCTATCTCTCACTGGTTGTGAAATAAAACACCCTGGGGACTTCAGAATCAGCTCGATCTGCCACCCTGCTGCTTTGCCCAAAACTGCATCCAGGTCTAGCTTACAAATTGGGTCAGTCCCCCACATAAATCCATTTTTACATCTGTCATCACATGGTATACCAGTAGAGCCTCCCTCCTTATCCACCTAAAAAGGTAAAACATGAGAACATAAGACCTGGACTGGATATTAAGGGGGACAAAAATGCTTTCTAGGCTAAGGAGGAGGTAGGCATCATGGCAGACTGCCTGAGGAGGTTCCCAGAAGCAGGTTAGACACATTTGTCAGGTAAAATTAACAGTGAATTGCCCCTGCCTAGGAGCAGGGCAGATCAGATGCCCAGACAAAGTTTCTTCCTCTCCTCTTCCAAGGATTTTGTGTATATCCTTTGACAGCAACATGGTGAAAGGGTTTGCTTACAAAACATTTTCAGAAACAAAATTGTTAGATGTGTAGAAATGTCTCTGAGGAAATGATTAAAAGGAAAACATCTTCTGACAGCTGATTAGACATCAGAAGGGTTGAAAACCCAGTCACTGACTACTCCCTGTCCAACAAAACCAAGATATTTTTATTTCATTTACTAAGTGAGGGAGAGAGCAGCTTCTGCTCCTCCAAATATCAGTGGCCCTCTATGAAATAAAAATACATTCTGGTACATGAGAAATGTACCAGAAATGGTCCTCTTTTAGTGCTCATTGCCATAACCTATTGCACAGATGTGATGGATTTTTGAACACAAGATCTGTTATGTTTCCTGCCATAGGCTCAAATATGTACAGGCATTGAAAACATGTTGCCAGGTAGTTACTTTTTATACTGACTCAGTATTTGCTGACAGTTGCTGCCAAACATCAGCTTGACTCTTACCAACAGGTTGGGAAGTCAGCCCTGCTAATGAAATTCTTCATGTTATCTGAAAGATCATCTTCCCCCCCATCCCAGTGCAAAACGCAAGTGATTCTCACACTCGAAGACATACCCCAAGGCAAATTCCTGCCCCAAGGAATTTGTGATACCCAAGAAGGAACTGACTTTACCCTTTCTGGCCCCACACAGCATTTGTTCTGCAAAATCCTGCTGGACCAGAGCTGCCTTATTGCCCCTCCCCAGGGGAATTCAGCCCTTTATTGCCCCCACCTTGGAGATCATGTATTTACACACAGGTGCTTTTGAGTCCAATTGCTCTCTGCCTGACCTTGGGAACGGAGATGGCACGGTCTTGTTCCCATGTCGTGCCAGCCAGGAAGCCCAGCACCTGCCAAACACCACCCAGACACTGCAGAACACCACGAAGTGCAAAGGAACTTCTTCCCTTCCAAAGCCAAATCAGCCATTTGATAATTAACCACCCAGATTGAGCCAGACAAGCCACGACGGCGAGGGTGAAGGTCGCTGTGCTCCCCCACGCAACCTGCACCCTGCGGGGTGGCCCGGAGGGGGTCGGGGGCTGACCCCAGACCTTGCTCACAGACACGGTGGCAGATGTGCTGGGCTTCCCCACGGTCTCCCCCTTGCCTGGCAGATGCTGGCCTCTCTGGGAAAGCGCTAAATGGATTGTGCTGAATCACTGCAGCAGATGGTTCGTAACACCACCTGGATAGCACAGAAAAGAGAGAGAGATAAAGAAGGTTGGGGAACAGAGAGTACCTAGTGTGTGGGCTGAGTTATCCCTAGGGATAAGTAACCTGTGGATAAGGGCGTCGTTTGAATTTTAGTTTTCCCAAATTCCTATGTTATTAAGACTGATATCATCCCTTTCCTAGCAATTCTATCCCAACATCTACAACACTGCTTAAAATCCCCTGGGGAAAAGCTTTCAAAACCCCTTGGGATACCAGAACCCACCCTCTGCCACTGGAAAATGCTGGCAGCACTGCCCACCAGCCCAGGTTGCTGCTTTGCCTGGTGGCAGCACCAGCCTTCACCCCTGTCTGTACCAGACTCCTCCAGCTGGGGCTGATGAGGCTGATGTACAAAGGCCTAAGAATGTTCATGGGGGTTTGGGAGGGGTAGTTGGATTTGGTTGTGTTGTTTGGTTTTTGTTTAAAACCCAGGTTGGCAAGTACTTCAGTTTTCTGCAACAAATCATTTTGAAAGGGCAGGGGAGCCAGCTGTGTACAGAAACGAGCAGCTGTAGGAGAGGGAAAAACAAACAGGAAACAGGTAACAATATCCAATGTGTTTGCTCATTCTCCTCCTGTTAAACTGCAATGGCAATACTTTTTTTTTTTTTAATTGGGATGAAAAGAGCATGTCAGGAAGAGCGTAGGGCTACAGCACATACAGAGAGGGTGTTTGCTTGGAAAGCACTTGGTGTCTCTCTGCAGTGGCTTATCCCACCTCTGAAAAGTAAGAGTCTGAGATCCCTCAGTTCAGCCGTTCCAAGACACGTCACTGCACAAAGCCGCTCAACCTGCAGCATTTCCAGCCGGGTCCTCCCCGGCACAAAACATCCAGTCCTTTGAGATAAAGAGTTCTCCAGGCAGTCAGTCGCAGCTCCGTTCGTGATTCCCCCTCCTCCCAGGACAAGGTGTTTTCACACACCAACTGCACTTGTAGGCTTGACTCTGCTTCATTTGAGCCCAGCTTTGTCCTACATAGGCTGTTTTTGCTGGGTCACACCTGCCATTGATTCCCTCAGATAACAGCTGCTGTTTCATGTTCTGCTGTGCACCTTGCTCAGCAGAACAGTGCAGAGAGACACTCACAGGCAAGTGAAGCTCAGGGTGGCACAATCTGACCCCAAACACCAGCAGGAGCTGGAAGGTGACAGTACTACCAACCAGCTGGGCAATACAAAGATCCCTCTACCCCTCCACCTTCTCATGGGGAGCTCCCCCAATTAACTTGTTTGGGGATGTATTTCACTTGCAAGAGTCTTAATTTGAGCAATAAATTTGATCCATCCACACAGTGCTTCCCACAACATAGGATCCAATAGCACCATGAGCCTCACCTGATGACACTCCCATGGATCAGCATCAACCCCCCCCTCAATGCTTGGGAGGCACTTGATCCACAACAAGACCCCATCACCTAAGCTAGGAAAAACCCATTGCTCTGGGGTCTTTAGCTGCATGGCAGCATTTGGTAACACATGGTCAGATGCACCTGGACATCCACAGCCTCCTCTGTGCACACCTAGGCCAGACCACCTCCAGAAGGCACTTAGCACTCTAAAAATAAAAACGTTTTCCAAAACTCACCCCAAGAAGAACCAGGCTTTGCAAGGGCAGCAGACATTGGCAGGGTTGACCCTGGCCAACCTAAGGCGCCTGTGACAGGCTGTAATCTTGGAAGATGACAGCCCTTGCAGCATGGGATTGTGACAGCAGATGCTCCCAGGGGTCACCCCCTTTCCCACAAGGAAGAGCAGGATCACTCCCAACACAGCCATAAGCTGGCAAAACAGGGAATCCTGCCTAGAGCAATCCTATTGCTTACTTGGTACATGCACAGCCTGCACCCCACCCCCTTCCCAGTATCCGCTTAGTGGCCTGGTTTCTTCTCAAAGCTTTTTATATTTCACATTCCTAAGATTTAATTATGTTATCAGAACAACAGGCATCAGGATTTGGAGTGCCAGAACTCACATTAGCAATTGCTATCAACAAAGAAAATGGGCACAGCATGCCCATGCCAGAGGAGATGTGGGCTGCTCTCCTCAATCTACTCACAGTTATTTATAGCCTTTTTGCAAGCCATCCACCTCCCAGGTTTAGCTTCAAGCCTGCTTCTTTCTGAGCACCCTCTCCCTCAAAGAAAAAAAAAGAAAGCTTTTTGCCTCCTTCTTTCCAGCACAGCACTCAGATTTGGGCAAATTTAAGTTAATTTTAGGGGGCAAGGGGGAGATAAAACACCTTCGAATGTTCTTCCATACATCCACAACAGCACAAAAGAGTGGAAACAGAGTGCCACAACTAAGCAGTTGCAGGGACATCCACCTCTCAGTGGTAGANAAAAAAAAAAAAAAGAGAAACTATAATTTCTAACACTTCACCACACTGCAACAGGATCACCATGAATCTTCAGCAGCTTTCTGCCCTCCTTGCAGATGGGGATGGAGGCACAGGATCTATAAGGAAGGACACATGCCTGAAGGCAAGAAATACCCACCAATTTTGAGATTGCTGCAAAGGAGCAGCTACATGATAGCAGGAGGGGAGAGATTGCTGTCCCTCCCCACTAGCATTACCTATAACCCGCCCACCCTTCAACCACCACCATCATTCTGAGGCAGTCTCATTCTGCCAGGATCCTTTGCTTCTGAATAACTAAGAAACACAAGACACAGTGCACATAGTACAGGTGCAAATCTATCCACCAGCTTATTGCCCTCCCCTGAGCAGCAGTTGGCATGGACAGCTCATGCCTTCTTCCTCCCAAGCCCAGCTCCTGCTGAGGTCAGCCCAAGTTTTAGGGCAGACATCAGCAGGAGTGGATTACACCTTGATTCTCACAAGGCTGAAGGGAGAGATTCAGCACTTCAGAGCCCCCCTTCATGCCAGTTAGCCCAACTGGTCTTGGGATCAGCCCAATGGTGTGGCACGCTGGTGCCACCAGTGCCTTTGCTGGGCTGTCCTCGGCCACCACATCACCTCTGGGTTCACAGGTTTGTCACCTGGCCACCAGCACCCCGCTGCAGCTGTCAGAGCACCACTCGGGGCAGGACTGATGCACAGCTTGCTCACGGCATCGAGGGCAAGCTGAGCCCCTTCCAACAGCCTTGGTAACTCTGCTTAAAATGCAGCAGTGGTGCTGGTTTAGGTCCAGACCACTAACTAAGGAAATGCTCAGTCAGGCCCTGACTGACACACGGCAGCTCCTCACATGCCTAAAATCCCACATGAATTTCTGAA
>VXAU01004102.1:776489-808172 GCA_013399695.1 Formicarius rufipectus | reverse complement strand
GGCCGGTGCGCGCTGCCGCCTGCGCCCTCCCCCTCGCCGCCTCCTCCTCCTCCTCCTCCTCCCTCTGCTGCTGCCGCCCGCCCTCCCCTCCCGACCGGCAAGTCCGCTCCCAACTCCGCCGTGCGGGGCTGCCCCGACGCGGGGATGCGGCGAGGGGCGCGGCGGCTTCATCACACCCTCAGCCGATCTTCCCCCCGCCACAGCCCACCCCGGGGGTTATCTGTAGTTGCGCGCCAGCTGATAAAACGCCAGATGCTGGTGGATTTTGTTTCCCCCCCCGCCCAAGATGACCTTTTCGATAGTTGATTTGAATTTTAAATTTTGGCGAGCTGTAATTGCATCAAAAGTGAGCGGAGTGAGGGAGGAGACGGGGGGCGCGGGGCGGCGGGCGGGGCTCCCATCGCGGCTCCCACCGCCGTCCCCATCACAGTTCCCATCCCGGTTCCCACCGCAGTTCCCACCGCATCCCGGGGTCGGACCCGGCACACGCCGCCGAATCCCGCGGCGAAGCGGCGGCTGCCGGAGCTCCGGTGCCGCCCCCGCCCCGCTGGAAGCGGCGAGGATGTGACCGCTGGGGGTTGTCCCGGAGCCTCCGGGCTTGCAGCGTCGCCCGCAGGGGAGGCAGAGGCAGGGGAGCGATGGATGGAGTGTCCAGATCAACGTTGAGGTTGTTGTTGCCCTCGGAAAGAAAAAGGCATGAGTGTGAGAGTGTTGGTGGTTGCGGGGGAGCGGAGCGCTGGGGTCGCTTTGGAGCTCCCCTGCGAACACCCTGCGTGGTGTCAGTCCAAGTCTCCAGCCCGTGCTTTACCTTCCAAAAAGTACAGCAGGGAAACTCATTTCCCTTCCTTCCTCTATATTGCCTTGCCTAGATTGTAATATCCACAAGGTAGCAATTTTTTTTAAATATACATATTTCTTTTCGACTATTTTCTACAATCAGCACCTTTAAAAGGCAGGTTTGTTGATTGGTATGTTTGTTACTAATTTAATCTGGTTCTTCAATTTGTTCCCCTTAGGCTGTCACAGGAGTCAAGGTCTGCATCACCAGCATCACTTTTTTCTCATGAATCTCAACTATTTAACTCCATTGGCAGCAAATACCAGGATACTTGGGTATTTTTGAGCATTAATGATTGCATCGTCACAAAGCTCTTCTCAGAGCAATAGTATTTGGTAATACTGTCATCCATATGGTTTGGATTGAAAAACTCCGGTTCAGAATGTGGAGGTCTCCAGCTTCAGCAAAAGAGTTAAAGGTCCTGGGGTTAAATCTGTCACCATTCTGTAAAGCTGAGAGCTTTATTTGTCCACCATGGCAGACACAATCAGGGAGCGGGAGCTGTGTCCTTTTAAAGACTGTCATCCCACAGTTGCAGCCTGATAGGACAGGCTCTACCAAAAGTAGAGCAGTTTCTTTCCCACAGTGCAGGTGCAGTTTCCATGAAGTTACTCAGTACATTTGTTAACTTGTGAAGTTTTGCTGTCTTTGTACACTGAAAATGTTAGGCAGAATCTTGTATTCATGCGAGTTATGCTACTTGGCAGAAATCCCTTGTTTTGTATAATTCATTGTTCATTTTACCCTCTCCCCTTTAAAAATAAGTTGATAAAAAATAAAATTATGAAAAGAACCAAGGTTTAATTTCTGTTTGGGTGCTGTGAGCTGGGTATTACTGTCTACAATCTAGCAGTGTCTTATTTTTAGTAAACCAATTACAATTTCACAGTAAGTCTGTGGTTGTTAGTCAGTTTGAAATGCCAGACAATACAGGAGCATTCACATTTCTCTAAGTATCCATTTGGCACGTTGCTGGCTTGTTTTTACAGGACTCAGAAATACTGTACTCACTTCACACCAAGGCAACGCTAGATACAATACAGGTGTTGTACTGATTTACCTACGGTTGTATAAAATACTGGTAGTACAACTCTCTAATGTAAACAAGCACAAAGACATTACTGGAAGCAAGGCAACAGGAAGAACTACCCCAGAAACTTTATTCCAAGAGCTCCTGCTTTCTGACAGCCCTTGTGAGAGCACAATGGGGTAAGCAAACCATCTATTTTCATCTCCCTGGCCCCTGAGCCCTTCTCAGGTTGAAGGCTCACCTACTGGGAAGCCCAGAGGAGGCTCCTTTTTCAGTCCTTCCTCGAGGGACCAGAGACAGGCAGAGCGGCTTGGCCAATATAGAACTGATGTCTGTGCTCAGAGGAGATCACAACCACTACACTGCCAAATACAAGGATGGCTGAATGTGGATGGGGACTGATAGAAGGGGTCAAGGGCAACCATGTTGGGCATCCTTGTGAAGCTGTGCACATTCCTGGGCCTGGCTAAAGCCTTTTGCTGCTTAAGGACCTTCTAGAGTTGAGATTTCTGGATTTAGAGCAGAGAGAGTAAAAATCAGTGGTGCTGGCAGGACTTCTACTTGCCAGGCAAGGCTAGCCCTGCTCCTGGTTGTTTTTGCTGCCTGGACACCAGCCAAAGCCCACAGAAATTAGTAGAAAAACCAATTGGATCAAGTCCATAAAGCCTGAGGACTTGCTTCCATTCTTACCCCTTTGATCCAACAAGAGTAGATATTTACCAAGCGAGGCCTCTCCAGCCCTCTTTGTTGGCCAAATGCAGAAGCAGTAGCAACAGGTTTTTCATGTGATTTAATCATTTTCTCTCTCACCACATTGGCCAGAAGCCTCTTTGTGTTTGTTTCTGCATGATTTCAGTGCNTTTTTTTTTTTTTTAATAGAGCATCATCTTTGTGATAGTCCAGTTGCATTTCAGAGGGAGAGTCAGAGTCTGAGACTGTTTGATACTTGCAGGATTGAAGCTATTTTAAGTGCATTGGTCATACAGAGGTTTATTTGCAAAAGTTCTTCCAAACTTTTTCAAAGGCTGTTTTATCCTTTGCAGGCAGCAGCAGGCATTAGAAAGACCGAATGCTTCATTTCCTCCTGTGAAACAGGGAGGAATTTAACCCCAAAAGTTGGTGAGCCGATGGTGGTAGGACAAGGAGCTGCCATTGGCATCCACAGAACTTCCCCAATTAGCAATCTCCTCCACCATTTACCCTGCAGTCAAATTCAAGGTCAATGTTTGGGGGTTGCTCAGTTTGCAGTCAAGCCATAAAAGTGGGGACGACCTTCCCAAAGATCTTTTCAAGCACGTCATCCAAGACTCAAGAAAGCATTAACTTGCGCTGCTGCCATTCCAGACATTAATCAGAGCATATATTGCAGACAGTCTCCTCAGCAGTGTGCTTATGTGAGTCGTATTTGTTTTATGGCTGTCCTGCTGATTCCTCCCTGATAATGAGACCCTGTGTGCACTGCAGTATTTGTGAATCTATATTGTAGCAGCCAGGGCCATTGTCAAATCACCCTACCAAGTGGAGAGGCTCATGGCATTAAGCTGCATATATAAATTACATATTGTTCTATTTGCTATAATGTTGTTATCAATAAGGCTACACCAATCCAGCCATGAGCATTAAAATTAAAAAAGGACTCTGCAGATGTACCACTGGCACAGGTCACATTCAGATCTGCAGTGAGAGTTTGCAACATCCCTGTCCAAGCCAGCCAGGCATTTAATATCACACCTGTACCTCAGCTTCCTTGTCAGTGGCTGGGAGGCAGCTTCTGCTCAGTTATTCATCTTCCATAGTTTCACTCAGCTTGCCTAACCCTCAGCTCCTGGTTGTTCTGGTTACAGTTTGCCGTGCTCTGGTTTTCAAGAAATAGTAAATGAAAGTATTTTTGTAGTCTTTAAAAATCTTTTTTTTTTTTTATTGTAAAGGGAGTACACTTGATTTGCAGTGGTGAAGGAAATTGGCACAGCATTGATAAGGCACACTCTCTTCTTTCAGGGTTTTTTTTTTCCCTCTTTCACTCTTTCTTATCACCCTGACAGATGATTGTGATATTGCTTGTGTTTTCTTTGCCAAATTAATTTAAAAAATATAATACAATCAAACATATTATTTCCTTTTTAATATTTGTTTATTCATCAATGTGCAGGAAGAAAATCTGAAAGCCTACATTATAAATTACCAGGTACATAGAAATCTGTAACAGAATTGTATGGAGAATGGCAGTGAAAGACCATAAATATCAGTGGACAGTAAGAGACAAAATTGGTGTCTGCTTTGGGACCAGACATGAGTTTTATCAGACACAGACAAAAGTCTTCAAATCAGAAGCTGATGGATTCTCAGATAAGCTGAGCAGCACTGGTAGGGTCCAGCGTAGAGTTACTAATTTCTTATTAAAGAAGAGGATTTAATTGGCATTACTCTATTTGTAAGCAAATAATACACCATGTTAACAATGCACTTTATTTTAGTAACTCCCAGAAGAGAGCTAAATATTGCAGAGATGTTTTGCTAGATTAGGACTGGGAAACCTCAGGATGAAAATACTTACTAAGAAAAAACATAACCTAGAATAGAGGGCTTTGTACTGGAGCTGTTCTGATACAACTTCAGCAGCAGTTCATACAAAAATGTCTCTCAAAAATTTTCCCTCCAACTACTGCCCTAAGCTTTGTAAGGCAGTGATCTGGCACACTTATCCCACTGTCTGCTAAAGGTCTCTTCAGCAGCATCCAGTCCTCTGTAGGGATTGTGGAGTTGACTGAAAGTATTCTTAGAACAAATATGTTCTGCATTAGATAAATCAGCAATCTCAGGGCATAAAACATGTCTGGCACATGTCTGGCATATAATCTCAGCCTTCTCTTGATTTTTGCTTTTCCACACTGTTTCCAAATCAACACAGCCTAAGCACATATAAACAGGCATAAGCATTCCAGATGCCAGTTAAAATAAGAAAATGCCAAACATCTCACTTTTCTCCATCATCCATACTACAACCTTCAAGTTACATGGTTCACACTGTCATTGCTACAATCTCTGTTGGTGGCCTTGGTGATATCCACTTCCACCCTCTCAAACTGCAGCAATCACGTCTCCCATTCCTTTGTCGTTTTATCTGGTACTGAATCAAAACCAAGCTCCTTGCTTCCACCTCCAAGACCCTCTGTAAGTTGAAGTGTTCACACTGGCATCCATCTTCTAACCCTGTTCCCTACCCTCCATGAATGTTTCCATCTTCCCTCCCTTTTGTATCCTTTTTGTGCTGTTGTATTGGCTCCCTTCGGCATGGGTATCTGTCTTGCTCTTTGCCATGCCTCAACTTTGCCTTGATGTTGTTCACAATCTAGTCAGAGGAGCTGGGATGAAGATTTTAGTGGTACTGGATAGGAAAGATTTGAGGGTGAGTCAGGGAGCTCTGTGTGGAGAGAAACTGTGCTCAGTGAGCTCTCTCTGCTTGACTCCTTTGGGAGTTTGAATTCCAAACCTATGCCTTTGAGGGCAGTCCAGCCCCAGGGATGGAGAGAGGAAGGCTGGAGATGAGGGGAGTGAGGCAATTTTTCTAGTCAAAAAGAACTGCTGTTGTCTCAGGGCTATACAGTAGCCATCTCACTGGTCCCTCCACTTCCCTCTGACATATTCCAGGTGGAGGGGAAGTCCAGAGAATGTCATGTAAGAAATGCAAATAAAAATATCTTTCTAGACTTCCTTCTCTTACATACTGTCTGCCAAAACCTTCACTCTCTTCTTTTACTGTTTTGCCTATGGATGTGTTTTATGCTTTTATCTTGCTCTTCTGGTAAAAGAAGAATTACTTGCTGTGAGTTTACATAACTTGCCTTTTACTGCTCTGGAAATGAATGTGGAACTTCTGTCTTAATTAGACTTTCAGTACAAGTCCTGCTTTAATGAATCACTGAAATATGTGAATAACATTAAGCTTCAGAGTATGTCTGCAGAGTTGGATACTTGAAGCTGGTTGCTCGACTGGGTATATGGGAAGACAAGCACGTAGTACTCAGGTGAGTGTGCAGTGAGGGGGAACAGACTCCCTGAAACCTGAACAGGTTTGAATTTAGCTACAGGTAAGCCCCTACTTGTGGAAGAGTTTTTACTTCAGAGCCTGTACCTGTGTACTCAACACTTTGCTCCTGCATCACAGCTTCTCAAGAAAGCCACAGACTTCACAGGACCGGGAAGTTCAGGCTGCGGTTTGAGGTCCAGGTTATCATGTTACTGAGTTGCTCTTGCAACACAGTGACAGGCTTGAACTCCACCAGCACCCAGGGAGGAGAAGGTTTCTTGTCATTTGCTGTTGGAAACAAAATGTACAAAACCTTGGGGGAAAAAAAACAAAACCAAAACCAAACAAACAAAAAACAAACCTCACAAACAAACAAACAAAAATCACAAAAAAATCCACACCAGCTCATTAAGATGTACTCCCGATGCTTTTGCAAAATGTCAATCTCCTCTGGTGAATCCGGTGACACTTGCTAAAGAGCAAGACACTCAGCACCACACTTAACTGGAGATCAGCCTGTAACAGTTAATAAGTGAAAGGAACAACCTGGAATGGTGATCACCTGCCAGGGACCTGTGGATGTCACCGGTAGGATGTCACCTGATCAAAGCAGGCTGGGATGAGTGGAGCATTGTGGTGCTGGTAATGGTATTTTCCTTTTGGTACACAAAGGGGATTTGTAGAAGCTGGCATGACAATGAAAAGTTCCTTTGCAGATAACAAAGAAGGGGCCAAACTAAAAGTAAACCTAAATGGACTGGGAGAGTTGCAGAAAAAGTAGCAATTGGCCAAACCCCCGTGGTTTCACACATCCCTTAATGTGTATGACCTTGAAGACCCAGACTTAATGATGTGCCCAGATGGATCACTGGGCTGGGGTGACCGTAGGACCTGAGGTTTTTGTAGCCAGCAGTGTACACAGAGTGATATACTGCTGCTCATGCCTGCCTTTAATTCCATAGTCCAAAAGGCTAAGTACTTATTTTTAGACAAGTAAGGCAGAGATAGCCTCCAGCTCAAGTCCAGAGCAACGTTCAAACTACATCTTTGTAATTGGGAAACTCTCAGGCCCTCTGCTGTATCTTAGGGGTTAATGGGGGAAGATTTGCGACTACATCTCTTTATAAGAGATTTGTAAGAAGGCAGAGACAGAAAAGGAAAGCAGAAGTCCTTTTAATTTGGTTACAATAAAAATTTTTTAAAAGGAGGAATTGTTTTTTGTTTGGTTATTGGGAGTTACAGCTGAATTCTCTAAGTTCTTCCAGCACTGCATTTGATGTGGAATCAATACTGAGCAGATCAGCTCTGATGCAGAAGCTGAAAACTAAAGAATCTCTCTCTGTTAACCTGGAGATCAGATTGCCCATTTAACTCATGCCTATGAGTAAGGTGGGTAAAAGTAGAGAAATTTATATAGAGCAGAGATTGTAAGGAAAGGAATTGTAAGGCAAATGATGTTTGCAGCCATAGAGAACTCTTGGGGAATAGGCAAAACCCAAAACAGCAAAAGGATAAAAATAGCGAAGTTCTCTAGAGAGGCTGAAAAAAGTATATTTTATTTACTGGAAAAATAAGATGGGTAAAGGCTAAATCCTGCAATCCCTAACTCATGCAAGGAATCCTGTTGACTGAAATACTCATGTAAAACTCTTTCTGTGGGTAAAAGATTTGTTGGACTGTGTCCAAAAGTGGGTTATGGTTGATGTTTTCACAGAGGCAGCAGTCTTTCATTATGCCACCCTGGGCAGTAAATGACAATCATGGGACATGTCTTACGGGATGCACCAAATTAATAAACTAACAAACAAAAAAAAGCAACCCTTGCCAAAGCGCACAGGAGGTTCGGGGCGGCGGGGGGCTGGCAGGAAGGTGACTCAGTGACCCGGGAGGCGGGGTCGGTGGTGGTGGCCGAGCGCGGACCCTCCGCCGGAGAGTGTGGCTGCCAGCACAAACTCACACAAGTTGTTTTGGCGCCCGGCCTAGAACAACACAGGGCTGTTTTTTCCCTTTTGTGCTCAACTCCGTTGCCCTGGGACGGTGTGAGATTTTTAATTTTATATGCAGAAGGAAGGCAGAAAGAATGCAGCCTTTCCCTCTCTTATTTTTCTTTTCTGTTGCTCTGTGTAGTTATCTAGGATAACTAACTCTATGTGGCAGTGTTACAGAGCCAAGTCAGCAAATACTTTATTCCAGTGACAAGTTTTTGTGCAAAGGTCACAAAGGCCACTGTGAGTGACCAGGACACTTGTAATAGTCATAGACAGAAGAAAAATTCCTACCTCTAACTCTCTGCAATGGGTTCTTCAGCTGTGGGCTGCCCAGTTCAGCTAATGCAGAAAGAGGGAGAGAGCAACAAGCAGAGCAGTGGAAAGGAGGGCTTATGGGTGCTTAAGGCCTGACATACAAATGAGGTAAAAAGTCCTATCGCCCCTGTGTCCTGTTCTTGATGCCAGCGACTCAGGGAGCCAAGTTGCAAACCTTGCACTTGTCCAGGTGTGCCTAGATGGAGATGCATAGCTCAAACCAGCCACATCTCTTCCTGTATCTTCAGCACAGCCATCAGAGTGCCCCTCGCATGCACCTGCCCAGCAGAAGCAAGGAGGGCTTCCCTCTGCCTACAAAAGCCCAGTCTGAGGAAGAATTCCTCATCACCCTTATCCTTCTCCAGAACTTTGCAGAAGATACCATGAATATGCATGGCTTTGGTGTCACCGAGGCTTAACTCCAGGCAGGTGCCCCTTGGATCAGGACCTAAATGGTTAATTTTCAAGTGGCTTCTGAGAGCAGATGTTCCCATGTGTATCCCCTCCTTCCTTCTTCTGACACATTTCCTACACAAACAGCAGATTGCATTGCTGCTGTCCTTTTGATCTGCGGGAGGGGGAGGAAAATCCCACACGAATGATATTAGTTCTCTTTTCAGGCAGGCTGGTGACAGTGCAACGGGCATGTGCCTCCCTCCCACCTCTCCCTGCCCAGATGTCCTTTCTGGGACTTTCTTGTTTAGCCTCTAGCTACTTCTGGAGCTTCTTTTAAGATTGCTTACCTTACAGTCTGGAAGAAGAGAGGAGGTAAGGTAGGGCAACCTCTGGAAAAATTATTATTACAAAACAGTCTAAATACATCCAGAGGCTGAGGTGCTGTCTGCTCCATCTGGTGCCATGCTGCTGGCACTCCTGGAGTGCCTGGAACTTACGTACCTGCACTCCTTGTGGGCCCTGATGAATTAAGCCACACTGCCTGGGTGAGGCTAAAGGTCTTGCCAAACAGAAACTGTCTTTGAGCTTGTGTCTTAGACCATTCCCAATCCCAAACTTGCTGTCTGGGCTAGTGGAGATGCCTGCATAGCCTCAGGATGGCTGCAGAGGGACAGTTCTTGCAGCCTCGGTGAAAGGTGATGCAGGGAAGAATGGCAGGAGCCTTCAGGATCACATCATTTTGGGGAGGTCAGTCCTTCCCCTCTTTCTTCCAGAATAAGAACCAGGAATGGTAGATAAACTCATCAAGACTGCAGGTTCACGATGAATTAAAGAAGGTGATTCTTTATGGAATTGTAGTTAGATTGTGCATGTCCTTGGTACAGCAACTTCAGGGTGCCAAGACTGCATGGATTTGGAGGACCTTGAGAAAATTTCATGGTCAATGAATTCACCAAAATGCAATGCACTGATTTGGGCTTAGTCATAAAGTGTTGACAGCACGAAGAACATTCTGGGTAAGCATCACTGACTGCTTACCCCCTTCCTACATTCATCGCTCCACATCACTTCTGTTCTTTCTTGGAGAGAAGACACTAGTGTTGGTGTACCTCTGGTCTGCCCCAGGATGGACTTTTTGTGTTATTGGCTTGAAACAGGGCGGAAAGTTTGCTTTCAGTCTGCTGTGAGTGGTGGTTGCAGAAGCCCTCTAGGCATGTGATGGAGATGATGGAGGTAAGGTGTGCTGGCCACCGATTTTTCTAGCATCATCTTCCTCATTCCATCCTGTGGCTTGACTGGTGGGAAAAAGAAAAGCAGTTCTGCTCGAGCTTCTTCCTAGAAAGACCAGGCATCACTGTTCAGGATGAGCCTTTGGTATGGCTGGGAGGTTTAAAGCTGTGACTGTCACTGGTCTTGCCACAGCAGCGTGTGGATGCACAAACATGGGGCAGGATGCATGTGTGAAGTACCCTGACAATGAGCTGGCTGCTGCTGAGAAATCTAAATGCAGCCAGAGGAGTTTTGGAAATTAGATCTTTTTCTTTGTTTAATTTTGTCTTTTTTTCCCTGCTTTAACATCCTCCTCACTTCTAACCCCCAGCAGTAGGCTTATTGTATTAGGGCTCTCTCCCGTTGTCTTTGGAGGCTTCCATAACAAACACCTCATTATTAGGAGGATGATGTTTCCTGAGGTAGGGGATGGGAAGTCTCAAACATATACACCGTGATCAGCCAAAAAAGCAAGGCAGGGAGTGACTGAAATGCTCTGAATAACAAATCCTTTTAAACCAAAATCAATTCCGAAGAGACTCTCTGTATTTGCAGATGTTATTCATATAGAAGGAGAGTCAAATATCATGAAATAACCCACTAAGCCCAACTTGCTTTCTGGTTTAGATAGGCTAGACTAGGCTTTGCATGTTATTTCACTTGATTTCTTGAGCTTGTAACCAGAACCAGGCAGTTTGTAGCAGTCAGCCCAAATATTCAGCTCAGCTCTTTCTTCTGTAGCTAAATTTGTTAAAATTGCCGAGGAGTGTACATTGAAACCATCTCTATGTGGCTGTTCACCAGCATTTCTGCAGAGACATCAAGTACACAAGGAACCTGGGAGGGTTGTGTGCACTGGGGAGAGTGCGTGCAGCAGTGCTAGGAAGTGCCTGCACCTCTGCTTTCCCAGAACATCTGGCAAAGCACCAGAACATCTGCCCCTGGCACAGGGCACTGGCATCAAGCAGCGCTGCTCTCGCAATTGCTCCAGCAGCAACAGGCAGCAGTGGGGAAAGAGAGGAACAGACTTATCACATGCCTGGAAGGAAAAGTGCAGGTTGTTTCTCTTTCACAGGGTTTCAAATGCAGCAGCTATTCCAGTTCTGTTTGGGATGTTTCTTAGACGGTGATTTACTGATATCCTTGAATTTCACAAAGTTCTGATGTTTAGTGTTTCACCTTGTCTCTAGGGGGAAAAAACCTGCCCAGTTCTTTGTCTTCCTCATTTCCATTTTTTTGTTACTCTTCCATTGCAACCCATCAAGTGAGCTATCATTTCAAAAAGTACAGAGGTAGAAAAGCTAGAGTTTGCTGTACTGTCATTTCCCTCTAACTTTTTTTAAGTTGATGAAATGACGAGAAGTCAGAGACTGAAAAGAAAAAGCAGTTGAGGAAATGGGGACAAGTGAATCCCTCCTACTCCTCACCCTGGCATCACCCCACCATCTTTGATTTCATTTTGTTCAGCAATAACAATAACAGATAACAGAATTATTTATCAAGTTATCAAGTGTCCTTTGTGAATGCTCAAATAATGTTTTTTTAGTTTATCATCATAAGTATTGGGCTTCGTTGCTGTACATTCTGAGTGCTATTCAAAGCAGGGGTTGTTTTTTGGGAGCACACATTTAGCTGAAAGGACAGCGGAGCTGCCCGAAGCAAATTAATTTCAAATTCAGATGAAAACGAGTGAGGGAGGATGAAAAGCAGGAAAAGTTAAAAACAAAACTTTGGAGAAAAGCAAGTTATGGTAGGCGCAGTCCCAGCCACCAGGAGCTCAGACCGAATATGGGAGACAAGGATTCACCCAGTAGTGTTGGAACACTGGGAGTCTCTGTGGGCCATGAGGGTACACTTGCATTTAGATGTTATTCTGTCCATCAGACCACAGTCTCTCTACAGTATCAGTAAAATCTGAACAGAATTTCTTTGTGTGTGTCATTCCCAAAATTGCCAGCATCCCTCGTTACCACTCTGACTGGCCCATTGGGTGGTACAAGCTCTCCTTCCCAGTTACTTTTACAGGTCATCCCAGAGCTCAGGGTTTAGCTGATTGCTCTTCACATCAGCAGACTGTATGATGCATTTCAGCATTTTAAAAGATATTTTGATCAGTTTCATTGCCTTGTGTGTAGTATATATTTATGAAGAGTGTGTCCATATGATTTCTACCACTAAATTTCTAACCCTGTGGCAGCCCTAAGGCTTAGTAGCCTTAGACACAGCCAGGCTCAAGTTCTTTCCCTTTAACATCAAATCGTTCTTTATTGTGTGATTTATTCAAAGCTGCAGCATGGAAAGTAAGAAATGCCCATTGTTGCCAATAATATAATCACATGTGGGGCTTAATCGTGTAAACATGCACAAGGAAAGTTGCTTACATATCTAAGTCTTTGGTGCAAGCAGCCATTTGAATAAACTTCTCAGCCTGAACATGCATCTGTACAGTATTTAACATGAAGGGTTTGAGCCAGCCTGGGGTCTTTGTGCTAAATATATAATAATTATTATAATGAGGGTATTAATGATTTGTTTGTGTGCTGTTCTTACATCTAGTGCCAAATATTATACAGAACGTGAATCTGGGAAGAATTTAGCCCTTTGCATTTTATATCTGTAATAATCCATGACTGAGTTGCTGGATTCCATCTCATTTGTATATGCCATATTTTTTTCCAGAACATCTGTTTAAACCCACACTGGATAGCTGCCAGATTAGTGGAAAGGCTATGGTATAAAGAAGACTTTTGTTTCCTCAGAGCAAGGAGAAAAAATAAGTTACAAGTCGGTGCATATTGCCGAGGAGAAGCAACTTTTTCTCTCCAGAAGCAGATGTCCTGTAGTTTTTGAAAATGAAATGTTTTTGTGTCTTGCAGGCAAGGGTTCTGCGCTTCAACAATATTGATTGTCAGTTAGTGCAGGCTGTCAGCCTGCCGTGGTTAACCTACCAGTTGTTGGAGAGACAATCACGAGCAATTAAGAATCACATTTTGCAGTTTCAAATACATCCATATTGCCACTTTATTCCAAATCCTTTCTTTTCATGTTGGAAAGTAGATTGGTGAGAGAGAAGTTCTCTTTTTTCCTCCTGCCAACCATATTTTCAACGCTGGCCAAATTAAGAAAGATATATAATGCTCATAAACTTGCTGCAGTTTCTTGATTAAAATCTTACATCCAGCACTCCTTTCAACATCAATCTATATTAATAAGGAAGGGAGCACGTTGCATTGCATGTCTCTGTGTTGTGCCTTGGACACAAAGCACCGGAGAAGCATCAGGGAAATATTCAGCTGCAGTAGCACAAGGATAAAAGGACTGTTCCTCACGCGGATGGACCTTTGTGATTTAACAGGAAAATGGATAGGAAGATTAGAACCATGAAGAGCCAAAGACTTAGCTGCTGAAGTTACACCAGTGATGGCTATGCAGCAGTTAAGGGTATGGCTGATAAAGTCAAGGTAGGAAAGTGTTGAAATCAGCCTGATATGCCAAGAAAAACAGCCCACGTGAGAAGAAACACGGAGTGCTACACAATCTCAGTCAGAAGTGCCTGGAAAGCCTGTGGCTCTTGCCACCCCTCTGCCAAGCATTTTTCTAGGCTTTAGTAGATGGTGGCCTTTTAGAAAGAAATATTAGAGACACTGGGTTTGGAAACTCTCTTACCATAACTCAGTATCTTATAAGGCCTGTGCCAGGCACTGTGCACATTACGTTGTGACAAAATGTGTGTGCACTGTCACTTTGGCCGGTGGTTTCAGTCCAAACACCTGGGAACTATCTCAACATCATAAACCAGCATGATTTAGAAAGACTTTAGGCAAAAACAAATCCTGCCTCCTTTTCCAGAACTTTTCCATACAAAATCATTTCCTAAAAGCAACAAAAATCCATCCATTCTTCCAAGAGAGTTCTTCCAACTCACAGCCTCAAAAGAGATTTGTGACCATTAGATGAGTCCCACCACAGGGTTTCTCAGCACCCCAAACCTCAGAAGCCCTTTCTATACCTCTGCAACTCCCCTCTTGTGAAATCCATGTGTTGTCTAGGTCCATAATACTCAGGGGAATGGGATTGGGAGCAGGACTTGCATATTTTGTTGCTGAGAATATGCCACTTGCAGACTTTTGAGGTTCTGCCTTATGCAAAGAGAAGGCAAAGAAATGTCAAGTCCTAAGCAAACCCCTATACATCATTCAGAGATTGTCAAGAGCAGCTAGTAGAAAATGTCAGCACATACTTCACAATTCAAAGGATTAGGAAAACAAGTAGTCTGTGAGCCTGTCCATGGAAAGAGACTTTTCTTACATTGCACTCCCTTTCATCTCATCAGCATTACAAAACCTTCTCAATCACTGAGCAACATCGAAAGGGACAGAGCCAGCAATGCACCTGAGCCGAGTCCCACAGAGCTGCTGTGACATTTCAGGGCTGATGGATCAGTCCAGTGAAATCTTCATGATTTAGGATCCCAACCGAAGTATTTCAGAAAGCATAAGCAATTTGGGGCAGCAGTACTAGCAAATGAAAGGTGCTGAAAATGGGGAATCAAAAGAAAAAAGGGAAATTGTGTAGCTGAATAATATTGAAAAATCATCTCCTACATGCAAATGTACACAGATTCTGATACCAAGGCTGGTATAAGTATAAAAGTGAAGAGTTTCATCTTTAGTAAGACTTTGTCAATTCAAAACTTAGATTAAAGGAATTTCTGTGCAGTAGCTCTCTGACCATCTTCACCTCTTCTCTGTACAAAACACAAGTTTGTGGTTTCACAATCACATTTTCCTATTTTTAAAACATGTTTTCTCTTCTGTCTTGCTCCGTGAGAAAGACATTGAAACTGCAAGAGAAACTGTCTTGACAGAGGAAACCGAAATGGCTTCGTGCACGATATGCGAACAAACAGAACAAAGTAAACACTGACAAAAATAGAAAGCAATGCTTTATTTTCTCTCTGATCTTTCATTTTTAGGGGATATTTGTGATTACAGAGAACTTCCAACATTTCAGGAAAATGGGAAATTTTTGAACAACTGATGTAATAGACAGTTTAGGTATTAGCATGCGATAAAACAATATCTTATTCTTACTGACAGCAGGATACAACAGGAAACAAAGACTGTTTGTGTTTAAGACTCTTCCTGAAACTAGCAAGAACGATGGATAAGTGGCTTTAAATGGACTGCAGATCTTCGCATCACATGCAGTAACTAAATGCTCACTATCTTTGATTCTTTTAGGGTTAAACACTCAGGGAAATGAAACATGAATTTCACCCCGCTCCTATGTTTGTTTTTGAGTCGAGAAAAAAGTTTTCTATCAAGTGATTCAAGCTGTGGAAAACTACCCTGAGCACCTCATTGTTAATGACAATCCCCAAAATCTTGCTCCTGAAACCAGAGATGGGAAACTTGGATCCATATTGAGAAAATTACTTGTTCTTATGCTAATCTCGATCAAACTGTTGACACTGACATTAAGCAAACACACTGGGGTGTAATTACATTTCACACTGATCTATGAAATATTCATGTAATAATAACGAATACATACATGCAATCATACAATATCATCATCATAAACTGTGGTCAAATACATATGATATTTGCAATGCTTATACCTTGTTCGTATAAATA
Organism: Formicarius rufipectus; assembly: GCA_013399695.1. Taxonomy (NCBI): domain Eukaryota; kingdom Metazoa; phylum Chordata; class Aves; order Passeriformes; family Formicariidae; genus Formicarius; species Formicarius rufipectus. The sequence goes on along the minus strand of VXAU01004102.1, from coordinate 792,670 downwards.
AATATTCATCAGAACTGAAACTAATTACTGCATGGTCAATGACAGCTGACGATATTAAGCACCGCTACCAAATTATGCCTTCAAAGGCAATGAAATGACATTCATTTTCAAGTTGGGTCACTTTATTTGTCCAGCTATGATAATATTTTTTTCCAATGGAAAGAACAATGTTTATACTAATTGTCATGAGGCTGTCTAAGCATTTTCTGTGACTAGTAATCAAATTAGGGAGCTGTGAGTGTCTGTAAGTACACCAATGTTAGTCTATTTTCATATTTAAAATTGTCCTTTCCCACAGCTCATTCAAGTTTATGTTCTAGCCACATGTCCCACAGATAAATAAACAGATGCTCTATATAAAGAGTTAGATCATATTCTGAATGAGTGAGGAACATATGTCATCATTAAGGGAAGCTTTGGTGCCAATGCTGGCATTAAGGTAGAGGAAAGAAAACAAGGAAGAGCTTGAAATAGAGCAACATAATCCCAAGGAAGTTGTCAAAACCAGAAGAGAGGTTATTTGTGCTAGAGTTGGCAAGAAAATGTTGTTTGGCAGTTTTTATCGAAAAACAAAAGAATAGCTAGAGGAATTCTTGATTTTTAATTAAAAAGCATCCTCTGCTGTTGGTAATTCTGATCTGAAACCAAAAAGAGTTTTTTACCTCAACATACCAAATCCTATGTTTTGTTTGAACTGGACTTTTGAAAGGTGTTTAAGGTGCTCAGTTTCCCAGTGAAACAAAACAAAAAACAAAACAAAAGAAAACAAAAAAAACCAAAACAAAACAAAAAAAAACACAAAACAAAACAAATAAAACTGAAATTTCCCAATGATATTTCTCTTTGTTAGAAAATCTAATGTTTTTTTCAAGGAAGATATTTTCAAGGAACTTTTTTTTCTTAACATGCCGCTGATGAAAAGAGGATATCCAGATATAGCTGATGATAGATCTTTACTGTCTGAATGCAACCAGATGACATGACTTTATTGTTACTGTTGTGTGTGTGCTTCATAAATAGAGACTGGAAAGACAGTTCATGCCCAAGAGATCATTGTAATCTAAATATAAGTCTAGAGGCTTTATTTATAAAATGTACAGAATCAGGGTTTTTTAATTGCATGCAGAAATATTGTTCAGAGCAAAGTACTGTGCACACATAAAAAGAATTTCAGTTCTGAGCTTTTGGGAAAATCCTAAGTGAAAACTCACACTGTAAGTGAAAACAAAAGAATAAAAGAGAAAAAGTTATCTGCAAACACCTCAGGAATGTATCTGCAATTTGATCATAACAAATAAGCAGAGGACTGACATAGAAAACCTGGCAAAGACAGAAGAGCTTTCTGAAGAACGAAAAGAAGGAGGGGAGACTGTGATGGGCAAAGATCACTGATGCAATTAAAGGGTTTATGTACGATATTGTTCCAGGTGATGGTTGATTTCTTAAATAACATTATTCCTAAGATACATCCAAAGGTGCAGTGAATAATAATGCACAAAGCACTAGTAGGACAGAGCTGCTGTTAACCCCGAATTTATCACTAAATTCCCTAAAAAGGGGTTTATTCTTTGGAAGGAATCCACCAGAATTGGGGCATCCAAGGGTGGGGAGAGACTGCCTTGAGGAAACAGAAAGACCTTTTTGTGCAGCATGGAGGTGTCAGGATCAGGAAACTGGGGGCCTGGCTGGGGACCCTCTGGGCAGTGGTGCATGGGGAGGAGGGATGTTCTGCATCAGCACATCATGAACCACCTCCGGAGGAGACTGCTGGATTGAGCAGCCACTTTTGGCTGCCCGTTGTGCCGGTCAGTGGCAGCGTGTAAAAATTTGGCAGTACACGGCCGGAACTGTGTGAGACTTGGCTGCCTGCACCATCTTTTTATGCTCTTATTTGAGAAATGAGTACACGACAGAAATTTCTCATGGCCTGACACGACAGAAAACGTCCAGTGCTTTGTAAGCTGAAAGCCTCCTATAAAGCCCCAGATCCAGGAAAGACCCACCAGGCACTCTGGATTTGGAAAAGAAACCTTACTGGGAAAGCTGTTGAAAGGTTTTTTGGAGCAGCATCATTCATACCAACAAGCTTTATGCTATTTCTTGTCCATGGTGGTGCAACTGCCTTTCTCTCCAAGCCTTTAGTATTGCCCCTAAATGAGCCCACACCAACCAGCCCTTGCCAACAGGCCCTGAACTCCTGAACAGGGAGCGAAGAAAAAGAGCAGCCTAGACCAGAGTAACGACTAAATTTGTCTTCTCCTGAATTGTTGTGGACATCACCACCTGCTCCCTTGGATGGGCTGGTCTTCTGAGGCTGACTGGAAGAAGAGCAGAGCTGTAGTTTGCCAAACACAGTCAGCAGGCACTGGCAGACAGTTGGCAATCAGGTGTGTTCCTACCTTGCTCCAGCTATTTCATTTATGTGACAGTTTGGGGAAACATCTGGCACAATGTCTGACTGACATGTCTCCAGCTACAGAAAGCTGAGAAAAATCTGAGCAGCCACCAGGGATAACAAAATGCATTTTTGTGCATCTTAAGCCTTATTCTCTTCTTTCACCCACCAGACATGAGCCAGGGGTAATTCAGCTGAGGTCAGTGAAGGACAGGCTAAAGATTGTGTGAGCTTTGGTTAAAATATTCCTGCCTGATGGGACAATCCCTTAACCAGGCCATCCCAATTCCCTACTTGCACCACCACTGATTTTGTGAAAGACCTTTGGCAGGAATTTTTCTTTCCCTCACCTCAGTTTCTCTCTCCAAATGAGGGAAGAAAGAGGCTGCTTTGGTCACACATGTTGATATCTGCCAGTGCAGTCTAGAAGAGTTAAATGTAATTACAACCATTCTGGCTCCACTGATGATCGTATGCAACTTTTGGTGAACATCTAACAATCAAAGGTAAAACAGGATCAGGAGCTGGAAGATGACACACTTTCAGTCCAGCCTGACTGTGCAAAGCATGTTTTCAGGGCAAATGATGAACCGCTGCAAGAGCTTCCCAGTGACCACAGTGGATTCTTCATANTTTTTTTTTTTTTTTACATTAAAGACAGAGGTTCTAGAGGACCATAAATGCATTTTAGCACTTAGTTTTCCTTCCTCTAACAGCTGATGTCCTCACTACTATAAATTAAAGATAATATTCCATATTACGTGAGGGAAACGCAGGTCTCTGTGGGGCTCAAATGCACGATCCAGTTACTGGGAGTGAACAAGCTACCTCATGTCAGCTGAGATGTGGTAACTCTGTGGGTACTTGCTCCTACAAGCAATAACAACAGCTCCCTACAGCAACTGTGTGCTCTCTCAGCTTTGCTTTCCCCACCACAAGAAGTGCCATTCTGCTGCCTTTACAGGAGGCAAAGTGTGCACATGGTTAGAACAGTCGCCCTGCTCAGATGGGCTGGCAAGCACCAGCTTGTCAGATGGCAGAAACTTGATCAAATCTCTGAGCACTAACATTGAAATTCTGCTAAGAAGACCTCTTCAGAGATGTGGTCATTCTTAAGACATCATAAAAGTGGATGTGGTTGTGCAGTGGCAGAGTTCAAACAGGGAACCCACAATCTTCTCCCCAGGTCTACGTGAAGTTCTCCAGCTTCATGACCAGTCACTGCTGCTGCTATCCAATGCAACTGCTTAAAATACTTTCTGCTGTTAGAATACACCAGAACAGCCCTCCTCCCACATCCAGCCCCCACATGGAATGATCTAAATGCAAAAGAAATGACTAAAAGAGTGTTTTTGGAAATAATTAGGTCAATTAGAATGTAACAAGGAGAGTGGTCTAGACATAGAGAGCATTTAAATTAGCAACAAACTGCTCCATTTGGGTTCTTCAGTTCAGTCAGCTATTTAATCATCAATTCATCTATGTGAATTCCTAGCAAATTAGGGAATTTGCTAATTTAACGTACCCTGAAGGTGGTGACTAAATTATGTATCAATGTCACTGATGCCTGCTCTGTCTGAAGCATGAGAGAAACACAGCCAGGCTGTTCAGAGAGGGGCTCTGGTGTCACACACTCTCCGAGGATTACAGGAAATGATGTGTTTTAGAAAGGTCTGTAAGGTTAAAAAAGACACTTTGGCTCTGCATTAGCCAACCTGAATTTCATTTAAACTTTCTTCGCCCAAACCTGAAGCTCAAGCACAAAGCTGCAGATAGAAGAGAGGGAACTAAAATAAATTTCTTTCTCAACATGTACTGTACTCCAAAGTGGCAGGTGACCATTTTTGAAGCCAGAGGTAATAAACAATAATCACTTTTATAAGTTACATAGTATAAGCATATCTAAAAGTGAGAGATGATATAGGAAACCATAGCATCCTCTTACACGATATGATAAGAAAGTAATCCTGTGGCTTGTACAGCACTTCTTCCAGGCAATATAAAATGCTAGCAGTCTATCCTAGTGGGGCTAACCCTTAGCTGGGTGAACCTGTCCCCTGTGGAAAGCCTGCACAAGAGTTATCCATCACTCAGGTCACTCCTTTAATTGTGACACATAAAAAAAAAAATCTGTTCTGACTTTATAATTGATGCCCTGCCAGAAGCCAAAGTGTCCTTTCTCTGGGGCTCAGGTGTGATCCTCTCACATCCTTCTTCAGGACTGACACAGACTTGAGTGAGATTAAAATCAAGCTCTGAAGAAAACAAGAGTACAGTGTGTCTCTGAAAGGGATCTTTGCAGAAAACATGGGTGGGGAGGGAATGGAAGATGAGGAAGTTGGGTGGAGAGGAAAAAACTCAAATTTTCGAATAGTCTAATTTTGTGCTGCACAGCCTGCATGTTTTACACTCTTTACCATTCACTTTCATTTAGACTCAGCAATATGAGGAAGCCCCTGCTGTGTAGTCAATAACAGATTGTGGATTCAATCTCGAGTCCTGCAAAGAGCAAAAATAGATGCTATTATTTGTCACACAGTAGCTCTGCTTAAACACCCTGTAGAAAAGGGCATGCTTCTGCCTGGTAAGATCGGGCTGGCAGTCCCAGAGATCCCTTCAGGTATGGTGGATGGAGTGGTACTTCTACAGGTAAGAGGCAGCATCATTCCAGCATGAGGTGCTCTTTGTCAGCACATCATCATCTGCAGGGGTTCCTGAGAGGTTATGTGGTGACTCAAAAACAGGCCGAACAGTCAAAGAGTTCAGATACTTCTTGAGTGGTATTCAAATGCCTAGAGATATAGGGATGGGTGCAGTCTTGGCAAGATCTTAAAAGCAGGATAAGGAGAAATGAATAATTAGGCATCTGACTGGAGCTGAAAATTCACATCTCTCCTCAGGATTGGTGAACAGTCTTGGCTAAAATAAGACGCAATTTGAATCTTTGCCAGTTGCCTGTATTAAACTGAACCTTTTTTTTTTTTTTTTTTTTTTCCCCTTAAGATCAGAGATTGCTTTGTTCAATGTTGGAGCACGTCAGAAATTCTTCTGTGATCCTTGGAAGTCTAAGTAGGGGGAGTGGAGAAGGAGTTACCATATTGCTGCTTTTGGCACTGGGTGCAACTGAGTGAATGCTGCCTCCAGGTCTTGGTCTGCGATTCAGCAGGGATTTTGATAAATTAAATAAGCTGCATAGATGCAGGTACCCACCTTGCTACCTCTCCAGGCCTGTTTTTAGGACATTTGTCTTGGTTAAATATAAACTTCAAAGAGAGGGACCTTCTGCTCACAACAGGGCTGGCTATTTTCTGAGAAGTTTGCCTTTCAGCCCAGGGCCTTGCACAGAGATCAGCTTCCTTCCATAGCCACTTGCTGCCTTTAAAATGACTTGCACCCTTCACAGCTGGGCCTGATAATGGCATGGAGCTGGCTGACCCTAAGCTCTCAGGATTCTAAGAGGTTGCAGGCACCACCACTGCAGCCCAGAGCAGAGCCAGGAGAGGGACTACAAGAAAAACTCCCTTTGACTTCAGCAGAAAGTGAGATTATTTGGGTAATAAATGAATGCAGCAAGTGCAGACCAACGTGCCCATATCTGAAATGAAAATAAAGACAATTTTAACATTGTTTTACAATGCCTGATTGAAGAATTTAGTCACATGGCAGGAAAGAAGGTCACTGAAGAGAGCTCTTTTAACAGAAGCTCATTCGTATTTTAAACTGGTCACATGCCTTTCCATTTGTGTCTTCTCTGATGTGAGTCCCCACTTTCTTCATCTTTATTTACATTGATCTGTTTTCATAATTAGCTTTGAATTGCAAGCAGACTTTTCTCTATTACCCGGTTTGTAAGGGGTGGTAGAGGCATTTCCACTCAACTCCTATTGCCCTGTGGAAGAATCATTTCTCCTAAAGAAAGAGCATCATGGCAATCACATTGACATGACAAATTTTATGCTGACAGGTGAAGATCAATTTCAGAAACAACTGTAGCACACAAGTGTTTTTATTCTTCCATTTGTCTCTGCAGTCAGGCACACACCAAATACATTCCACGTCACGTCGTGGACCGGGAATAAAGGTTTGCATCCAGAAGGGTGGGACCCACGGCTAATATTATCAGAAGTGTTCACAGTGATGCCACTGTGGCAAAACACAGATTTCTGCCTGAGAAACATATACTCAGAAGGACAGCACTATTTGTAAAAGCATGCAGTACATAATGAGTAGAATTTCATCACGCAGAGCAAGAAGATGTGTCAGCGGCTACAAAGCAATGATTTAATTCATACCTGAGAATAATTTGATCTTCAATTTTCCTCCATGTTGCTTATTACACCCAAACAGCTTCCACAAGCTATCGATGGGCAGAAATTGTCAAGGAGTTATGGCTTTTTAAGATCTGACTTTCTCAGCAGTTGCAAATGCAAGAGCAGAATGCTGATTAGCCCTAAGATGACATATGCCTAAAAAAAGGACCACAGGAATATCATAATTCAAGGCTACTTAAAATGAAAAGTGTTTTTGTAAACATTACACAAAGAGTGATTTGGGGAATCTGAGCCCTGAGCTGAAAGCCGGGCTGGATGTATTTCCAGGGAATGTGCAGTTAGTACCTCAACCGTGATAAGATTACAATGAGCATTTTTGACTACAGCTAACTATAAATTTGAGCTCTGTGGGTCAACGTGGTGAGTCAGCAATCAAAGTTACTTCATCCTGCTGCAGAGGACTGCAGTTTGGTTTCCCAGTACCACATTTAGGATTTCCAGGGGGAACAGGAGATGAGTCAGGGAATTAGAGCAACCTTGCATTACTTAACTAGTGCTTGTGGCTTGATCAATGGCACTGGGAAGGCTCTGCTGTAGGGAACCCCTGCAACAGTGTCGCAGTGTGCTCGCTGCTACAGAGCGCTGTGGAGGCTGCCAGTGCTGTCAGATGTGGGGGGGAAATCCAGGAGGGAATTCAAAAAATATACATGGGGTCAGCAAATAATGTGAAAATTTACTGTAGCATCACATGGCAGATATTATTTACCTTATTGTGCATGATCTGACGCATACGGTATCCCATCTGTGATGCAGGGAGACACAAAACTTTATATCTCATGGCTAAAAAATACTGCTATTTTCTAGGTCCAGCCAATTCCTGGTAAACTGGAATGCACACAAACCCTATGATGTGCCTTTGAGCAGGAGTGTGTCCTCGCCGGTCAGCTGCAACATCGGGCAGGTAATTAACAAATGCCTGGATAAAATGAGCGCAGTCTTGTTTATCAATCAACATCCTATTAATTAACTCATGTGTCAATTTTAATTGAAGTGATTTGTATTAATAATGGTCGTCTGTGCAAGTTGTGTGGCATACCTGCACAGATCTGTGCTTGCTCCTGGGCTTCACTTTTGGCAAATATTCTATCCTAGAAAATATCTTCACAATTTCAGAACACTGATTTTTTTGAGAGCTAAATAGCTGTACAACTCATGGCTATATAATAATAGAACCTATGCATGGGAAACCATCACCTGATAAGTGCATCCAAAATGAAAACAGAATAGCAGTGTTATGTAAGAAACCATCTAGCTGAATCCATGTAATAAAAAGGCTCCAACGACACACATAAGGGGGTAACATTATTTGCAAATTATAATAATAGCTTTCCACATCTGTTCTCATGAAGAGGGAAAGCTGTGTGGCTGCTGGTATTTTATTTAAGGTATGAATCCGTCCGTATTGCTTTACATTTTGCAAAAAACCCACAAAACTACTACTATATTCATTTTACCTTTTCTTATTTTGTTAAAGGCAATGCTGTAGCTCAGGTTACTCACAGGTTGACATCATCCTGGGATCAGGCTGAGCATCATCTGGAACTGAATTATCCCAGGTGTGCTTTCAATTTAAAAATTACTCTAGGAGGACAAATATTAGGACAATCACAGCTGCTTCTGTGCTACTGAACATGATTGTTATTTTATCATTTATAGGCTTGTCAGAGCTCCCTGGTGCTGTGCAGTGTCCTCGCACTTCACAAGAGGCAACATCTGCCCCAAGAAACTTACAATCAAAAACCGCAGAATGGGCTGGGAGAAGGGAATTAATCAATAGTTGACTTTCTCTGCATTAAATACAGGAATGTCTGAGGTATGGAGATTCAATGACTTGGCTAGGTTATGCAGAGAGTCTATAAAAGAATTGGGAATTGAAAGTAGCCCTCTTCCATCTAAATGCAGACATGTTGAGTCATCAGTCAATAACAAGACTGATTTCCATGGCAGTAGTGTTTGGAGGCTTTAATCAGGTTTCATGTCCTATTATGCTGGGTACTGTGTAAATATAGAATAACAGATACTCTCTGCAGGCATGTTCTTAAACAGATCCCTGCTGATTTCAGTGGAACTCTACCCATCCAGAAGGATACCCTGGGGTAGATCTGATTTTCTAAATAGGGATGAGACCCAGTAGGTGGGAGTAAAACATGCAGGATTTATGGGGAACAGATTATAGTTAATGGGATCACAGAGGTGCCTGTGTAAAGTGCACAGTGTAGCAACTTCATTGATCCATTACTTTATTTTGGAAAAGGGTAAATATACAAGGGAAAATCATAAACTTTTTCAGTGGTAATTTGGTACCTATATGTTTTGAAGTGTCTCAGTACTGGAGTTTTACTGAAATGCAAGGTTTTCTTGCCCAAGAATAAATCAAAAGCACTTAAAACAACGGTGGCAAAGTTCTTTTTCAATTTTTTTAACATGGTCTTTAGCAAAGAGTAACCTGTTTGCTGACTTAAAAGGTGGGACTGTGAAAGGCAAATGGGCAATAAAGATGCTATAATGGGAGAACTGTGAGCACGTTTGGAGGACATCTGCTGAGATCTTATCGGTGTTAAAGAAGCCCTGCCCATTCAGTGACATCATTCTCTCCAGCTGCCAGCCTGTCCTGGCAGGCTCAGGGGCTGCAGCGGGAACGCGGTGTGAGAGCCAGGCTGGATGCGGCAGAAGAATCCAGTGGGCTTCATTCCCTCCGGGCTGGCGACCAATAAATGGCTGAGGAGCAGCCGCTTCTCCAGCTGAATGCAGATGACAAGGCTGAGGGCAGCGAAGACCACAAGGCCGATCAACAGGTTGTTTTCTTTTACAGTTTCCTTTATTGTTTTAAAATTTAGTGTGTATGTTAGATGAGCACCAAGAAGCTCCTGCAAAGACTGTGCTCAACAGTGGACATGGACATGCTGAGAGGAAGGTCCTGTCCCACACAGTCCCGAAGGGATGGTGATGTCCTGACTTACACTGGCTCTTGGTGGACCCAGCTTAATGCATGAGCCATTCTGGTCAAGTCTGGGATGGGAAGTTCAGCAGACAGGCAGTGCTTGATGACTCAAGGTCCACAGAAAACCTGTTATGTGCCAAGTATGGTGAGGGATTGGAAGGGCAACCAAATAACTAGTTGTTTTATCAGCACACATGCAGGGTTTTTGAGCCTGAATTTTGCAGCACATGTGTATGATTCTTGTTCCTAATATCTTCTTAAACTTCTCCCTAATATCTTCTTAACTTCTGGACACCATCAGCTCATGTGGCAGCAACATTTCCAATGCCTCAGTTTACATTTGCATGCTTCAATCAGGAATGTGCTGTTGAGGCAAATCTCTAGATTATACCAATTTACTGCAGTTTGGTTTGTACCATGGGCCAGTCTGGGAGTGTATGAACTGAGCTCCCTTCCAGTGAACCAAAAGCAGTGAGATCCTCCAGAGCAGAGCACATGAACTTTGGACACCACTAGGGATATAGTCCACGGGACCCCATTACAGTTAGCCTGAAACACCCCCACTGCATGGAGACACCCTTGATGTGGAGTTGGGGTCCTCAACACCCACTGCCATCACTCCAGAAAACCACTCCTTCAGGGCCACTATTGCTCACAGAGACAGAGCACATCGCAGCTTGTTGCTCACAGGGAACATCAGGCCGAGTGCAGAGGAAGAGTGTTTGGGCTTGGAGAGGAGCCCGACCCCTCCAAGCAGGATGGACATAACTCATTCTGGCCACAGAGTGCAGCAGCCACAAGCCTATCTGTAGGCATAGCCAACAAAACAAGAGCAGATGTAGCTAAAGGCCAGCAAAAGCACACAAAAGTTTTGTGACAATAAAAAGCCAGGCAGAGAAGGACACATCAGTGATTTCACTGAGGGCAAGTGGTAGCATATGCTCAAACCTGATTAGACATCGAAGAACTACAGAAGAGAGATGATCATACAGAAAAAAAAATTAAAATAGAAAAATATGTGTGTAATATGTTATTACCAGTGCTTTCCTTTCATAGGACTGCTTCTTGTATTATAAATAAGGCAATATCTGAATACAAATGAAGACATCAATACGTACAATTTGTGGCTGCAGTAGCCAGAGGGTCAGACCAGAATGATGCTGAAATGGTCACTTCTGTGCTTAAAAGTTTCCAAACTATATAACTTTGAGAAAGTGAATCAAAGCATAGTAGATTGTTGCGTGCATGCAGATGCCATTAAAAACACACTGGAGAAATTAAAAGCAATCCCTTCTGTTCCAGTGTTGCTACACAAATAATAAAAACACTTGCCAGTCCACTGGAAAAACATCCTACCCATATATATATATACACACATTTAAAAAGATATGGGAAGCCCCTGTCACCATAATGCTTAAAATCTTAAAAATCTGATTACAACACTTGATCATTAGGAAATAACAAATGTCATGAGGAAGGCTGAGCTGCTCTGTCCAGGCTGTCACCTGGAGCTCAATGCAGCCAGAACCAGTGCTCCAAAAACCCACTGACGTGCCCATACCCTCATCCAGCAGCACAGGAGCAACTCCTTCCACACACACAGGTCTGCATGTGGGTATCTGTAGGGGTAATCAACCACTGAAACTGCACCCAAATTAATATGCCCACACCATGGTTAACTCTGTAATTTTAGGTAAAGAACGTAATCAACATTGGGTGTGTGGGGGTTGGGAATGCAACAGGAACCTGAAAGTTTTTACTTTTATTTTGTGTCTATAATGTCAGTACTTCAGTCTCAGAGGATTTGCCTATCTGACTGCAGTTAAGATTGTGATGTTCCCTCACAAAGATCATTGGAATTTCAGCATTTTCGGATATCCTCCCAGACCTAAGAACTCATGACATGTTACTTTATAAGGAGAGAGGGAAAGCAGCAGTTTGAAACAGACTTCAGTCCCTTCAGATCAAAGCCCAAGTCTTCTGATGTGTGTCTACAGCACCTAGTGGTGCCTGGTCCAGACTGGGACTTGTAGTTATTACTGTAACAACAAAAGTGACTGCAGTGGTGTATGGCACAGGACTATATTTGCTATTTTTATACATTTTATCTCTAACTAGCCCTTTTTTCTGTGCAAAGCAATTTGGTTCCTGTTTATATACCAAACTACCCATAGCATGTTTGCTGTCCCTTGTCATGGCTGTCATTCCTGCTGAAGAGGACTGTGCTGCTCTCACTTTGCAGTTTGTCAACAGCATTGACACCCTGCCATCCCAGGGCTCTCCTGCTCTGGCACCCTGGTGACCAGGGACAGAAACTGGCAACCAGAGTTAGGTCTCCTGCCTGACTTCCCCCTGGGCTTTTAGCAAACCATCAGGAAGAGCAGCAAACAGACCTCGCTCTGTGCTGCTCTTCACATTACCAGTTTAGCTGATACTTGGTCTTGTAGGAAATTCCTTGGATAAGTACAAGAAAACTCATATGTCTATTTATTCTTGAGATGAATTTCTAAAAAGCAAACCCAAAATGTTTCATCATGACTATATTTATTAATTTTTCCAGAGAGTCTGCTATTGTTTTGCTATTGAGAAATACACCTTCAAACATTGGACTTGTTCAGACTTAGAAGCACAACTATGTTTATTACATTTGGTGCTGTGAAAAGCACGTTAAATTTGTATTTTTATTGAGGTAGATTTTTGTCTGAGATTGAACCTGAGTTGTTTGTTTAAAAGCTGTTAATGCCTAGCCTGGGATAGTAGCTCTGTAATTCTAATAGGATGTCATATAGTTTCTTTCTTTGAGTACCTCTGAGTACAGCCCACCGGAGTACAGCAAATTCACTGTTGGCCCACAAAGGTGCTGTCAGTATTTGAAATCATGGAACAGACCTTGTTCTACTGGGGGTTAGCTCAGTAATTCCATTTCACCTTACCATGCTAGTCTTTCTTCTTATGCCTGACTGGATGAAAAACAACTTTATCCAAAGCTTCATAGTTTAAACATTTTAAAATAACATTTAAAAGTGACACTCAATTATATGCTACCAATATATGTGTTAAAAATGGATGGGAACAGGAGTGTCTGCTCTTCTGATATGGTATCAATACACTGCCTGGCAATCAACTATTCTTTGCCACTAACTCCTACCTTCAGTATTCTCAGGTATTGTAATACAAAGGCACAGTTGATGCACCTTATCCTGAAGCACTTAATGAACTAGAATTAACAGATGTGAAATCTGAGGAAGCATTCAGGGAAATCTAGGGACTTCCCTGAAAATTAGGGTTTATAGACTATAATCCCACTGATGATAACTGAGTGATAAAAACCACATTGTTTGTATTTATAAAAATTCTTGAGTGATTTCATTGTTCTCAAAGAAAAAAATAATAGCTGCTTTTGTTCATTGTTGATACAAAGTCCCTCTTGTTGTTGCAGACCAGGCACTTCCTACTTTACCTGGGTATTTTTATCCACAGTACTTTGCTGTGTTTGATAGATAAGCCCTTACTCCAGGCTCTGAATCACACTACCCCCTCAGATTTGGGGAATGTCAGATCCAGATCAGGATCCAAACTTTCTAGTTTAGGCCTGTCTTTCATCATGGTAAATCAACAGTCGGCAAATCCAAACAATAAGTTCATGTTGAAATTTTTTTTTTTTTTAAATTGTACTTCCTTTCTAGCAAACAACAGAGGTTTATTTTCTTCTCTTCAGGACAGAAAACTGTTTATGATCTTATTTTTTAAACTGCTGCTTCATTTGCAGGGGGAAGTCCTAGTGACCTTGTTCACCATGCAGCCTGAGACCTTATCAATCAGGACAGGGTTTGGCAGGAAGGCAAGAAAGCTCTCCTGCAATCAGATCTATTACCAGAGATCCCCCTGCCTGGACAGAAGTGTCTTACAGCCAGTGAACTTCTGTACTTACATGCTCTCTTTACCTCTAGGTGTAACTGTGGTTTGAAGACTCAAAATTAGTTCATAAATGAATTTTCTCCTTGTTTTTATTAAGATACATGGCCTCTGATCTGCCTACAAGCTTTGCACACTGATGATTAATTTAATTTTAAATATATCTTTAATGACTACCCACATTTTAATATACTCTAAGTATTTTGTACGTAATGCATGGCAGGTCCAAATGTGATCACAAACGCAGATTTTACCTTTCCATTACATTTACATCTTAGAGAGTTCACACAGCCATTCCATTCTGCCCTGGCACCAACAGAAATCTTTCCGCTGACTGCAGCAGATGAAGATCTGACCCTAAACTAGGTAACTGGGCCAGTGCCATGGGGTCTGCTTACTCTGCTAAGTTCCCTGAATGGTACATTTTAAACACTGCACTGAAATATGCCCCAGTAAACCTAAAGGTGACACATAGAAAATCTCACACTGGCGTGGCTGCTCTGCCAGGAGGAACCACTCTGTTCCTTGGTGGGAGGCCGTGCTCTTTCTCCCTCCTCCATGAAGAAGAGCAAAGCCTTTTCTCCTCTGTCTTCTTGTTGGCTCCTCTAGCACCCTGATGACAGATATGATTACTTCAGACCTAACTGATCACAATGGAAGAAAGTGAATTTCACTAAATGTTTACAATCATTCAAATGATGTGGTAGAAAAGCCTCTTATTATATCCAATACCTTTGATAACAGTGTAAAGGCAGAGCCACATTCCCCAGCTTTACTGCTGTAAAATCCACTTCTATCTTGCTAACAGTGGAAAGCTGTGGGAAGATGTGCCATTTCCTAAATTCCAGCCAGCTTCCGATGGCAGAAATGCCTTCACTAGTGATTGTAGGTTTCTGAGGAAATCCAATCAGTTCTTACAGCCCAGTTAACGTTTATAGCACTGTCAATTAGAGACTAAACAAAACCCCCTAACGACCAGAGAGGACAAATTCTGATAGTGGAAGGGCGGAGAAATGTAAATCTGTCATAGGTGTTTCCACAACTTTGTTTTTCAGAGCAGAACGGCTCTCAAAAACATTACCAAAAACACTACCATGCCATAAGCAATAGTTGAAGTAATTTGTGATGTTTTGAGCCATTCCTGCTGTGAGAGCAGGATGGCCTCAAGTGCAGCATCCAGATTCACTGTCCCAGCCCTTCCACAGGTCATTGCTTAATTGCCTTTGCAGCCTGTCTGCTGCGGAAAAGGATATCAGAGTATGCTCCAAGGTACTGTGATGCCTTATTATTTCATCAGCTGGTGTTTTACAGGAGCAAGGGAAAGCTCCGAGCGCAGAGAAAGCGGACTGGCACCCCATGTTTTCAGGGGAGCTTACTGGGAACACCCCAAGAGGTTTAAAAGAGCCTGGCTCTTCCCAGAGTCTGAAACGCTGGGGCTGTCAGGGTCTCTCACCTATGGTGGCGCACCATCCTTGTTTTTGTGGCGGGTCTTTGTCCAGAAAAGGGCAATAAAACTGGTGAAGGGTCTGGAGCACAAGTCTTATGGGGAGCGGCTGAGGGAGCTGGGGGTGTTTAGCCTGGAGAAAAGGAGGCGCAGGGGGAAGGAACCTTATCCATTTCTACAACTCCCTGAAAGAAGGGTGTAGCCGAGTGGGGATTGGTCTCCTCTCCCAGGGAACCAGCAAAATGAAAGAGGGCACACTGTTGAGCCGTGCCAGAGGAGGTTCAGGTTGGACATTAGGCAGAATATCTTCACAAAAAGGGTGATTAGACATTGGAATAGAATGGGAGGTGGTGGAACCAGCATCCCTGGAGGTGTCTGAGGAAAGACTGGAAGCGGCACCCAGTGCCCACAGTCTGGCTGACAGGGTGGTGTGGGGTCATAGGTTGGGCTGGGCGCNGTGAAGGGTCTGGAGCACAAGTCTTATGGGGAGCGGCTGAGGGAGCTGGGGGTGTTTAGCCTGGAGAAAAGGAGGCGCAGGGGGAAGGAACCTTATCCATTTCTACAACTCCCTGAAAGAAGGGTGTAGCCGAGTGGGGATTGGTCTCCTCTCCCAGGGAACCAGCAAAATGAAAGAGGGCACACTGTTGAGCCGTGCCAGAGGAGGTTCAGGTTGGACATTAGGCAGAATATCTTCACAAAAAGGGTGATTAGACATTGGAATAGAATGGGAGGTGGTGGAACCAGCATCCCTGGAGGTGTCTGAGGAAAGACTGGAAGCGGCACCCAGTGCCCACAGTCTGGCTGACAGGGTGGTGTGGGGTCATAGGTTGGGCTGGGCGCTCCCAGGGGTCTTTTCCAACCTAAGAGATCCTGTGATTCCACGAGATCATCCACCCTCCAGGCTCCGGAGGGGCCACATCCCTGGCGGGGGGTACAGCACTGCCAGGGCCGCGCTGCAGGGCCGGGCCGGGGGAACACCGCCCCCGGAGCTCGGGGCCGAAGGGGGCCGGGCCGGAGGGCACTGCCGCGCCGTGCTGGGGGAGCTCGGAGGGCGGCGAGGCCCGGAGCGCCGTGCGGGGAGCAAGGCGGCCTCTCCGGCGGGGCGCGGAGGGTGTGAGCGAGCACCGTGCGGGCCGGGCCGGGCCCGGGGGCGCG